>JASXTE010000007.1:18577500-19177500 GCA_030280995.1 Hemileia vastatrix
TAAAGTCAACAAATATTTGACTAACAAAAAATAAAAACCAGTCTGACCCCAGACTTCATCTTGAAAATCGATTAATATAACATCAATAGGGACTTCTCTATCTCCAATATCACCTGCACATGAATGAGCCAATAATTGTTGACCCCTAATTAAATTTTTAATCGAGCTATGTCGACGTTTTTCTTCTGAACCTTTGGATCCTTCGAAAACCGTATTCAAAAATACCTCTTTCTCTTTATCCACCTTTTTATTTAAATTCTCTAATTCTCCAACATATACACCATTCCTTAATTTACTACTATCCCACACTACCAATCCATTTTCCTCTACATACACCACATCTTCTTCTACCTCCTCTCTGCCGAATTTATCTACACCTTTTCCAACACCTCTTTTAACATAAAAACTATTTTCCAGTTTATCCTCTTGGTGGAGGTCATCATCATCATAATCTAAACACAATAGTCCTGCCAGTTTAACCTCATGGGGGAGGTATGGAAAGTCTTCAGCTCCTTTAGTGCTGGCTTTGATAATAGGTATATCTTCATCGAACTCTTCTGAGTCTGAATCTTCTTCAGTGGGTGGTCTCCTTGATAAACCATCTGGCATAGTAAAAGTTTTGCCAGGCTTATGAACTAAATCAAACGAAAAATGTTGAATAAAAGCTACCCATCTCGTCATGGGTGCGTTTGGTAAACTTGGGGAATTAATCATCTGGATTAACGATTTCGCATCCACTTGCAACTCAAAATGTTGCCCCCACAAAATATGCTGAAGTTTCTTCAGTATTTTCGCCACACCACATAATTCCAATTTCGGTTGAGAATACCTTGATTCGACCTCAGTAAATACTACAGATTCATACCTAACTGGCCTGATGTAACCAGCTTTATCCATCTGAGACAAAACCGCCCCAGCTGCAACCTGACTTGAATCAACTGCTAAATAAATTCTGCCAGCATCTTTTCCATAATCCAACTTGTGCAGGACTAAATCCTTCCCTACAACCTCCTTCAACTTCACAAACGCCTTCTCACACTCTTCATCCCACTCCCAGTCTGCATCCTTTCTCGTTAACCGTCTCAATGGAGCTTCCAATGAAGAAAAGTCCTTAATAAACATTCTAACATATACGCAAACGCCTAAAAACCCTCTAACTTCGGTCGTATTCTTGGGTCTTGGCCAGGACTGAATTTTGTTAACTTTCTTCTTGGACATAATCCTACCCTCTTTACATACCACATGGCCTAATATTTCTAAGGCTGGAACACAACATGAAAATTTTGAACCTGAAATAGTTAAACAAGCCTCTTCAATTCGAAACAAGATTCTTTCTAAAGTAATTGCAAACTCCCAAATGAATTTGCGTATCCCGGGATTCTCTTCCAACACCTGGTTATCATAGTCGGTTGTTGGTCCCTTAATTCCTCCATCATCTATAAAGATTCCAGCATATTGTGGAATTTCATCTTGAAGGATCCAAGCCATCTGAGCTTGATAAACTGCAACCGAATTTGTTGCTCCTTGAGGTAATCTTGTTAACTGTAAACGTCCAAGTGGCGTATCGAATGTAGTGAGAGGTCTTGAGTCCGGATGTAACTCTCTCTCATCATATCCACCCATAATATCTCCCAAACCATAGCACACTCTCCCTGCAAACACTTCAACAAACTCCTCAGCACTAGGTGGTATCCCAGCATCCTTTATTGTAACCCTATTTAATTCCCTAAGATCATGAACAACTCTAAGCTTGCCATTCGGTTTCTTGATACAAAATACAGGACTAGAATAACTTGACGTTGATTGCTCATACAGTCCAGTGCGTATCCGTTCTCTGACAACTTCAATATAGGCTTCTTTTAATGCAGCCGGAATAGGAATCGGTTTCTGCTGCCACGGTTCATGACATACCACAGGAATCTTGTAAGGCTCCCCATAGGAATGCTTCAACACACCCCTCTCCTCTTCTACAAAAGCAATGGCCTTCTCTTGCTTGACCATCACATCCAACAACAACTTCTTCTCTTCTCCAGACAACCAACCATCAGGTCCAAAATTAACAACACCCAGTCTCTCAAAAGTGATTCTTGACGTCTCAGAAGATTCAGGCGGATTCTTTACCAAGGGACTTTCATAAGGATCTCTTGATAACCTTGGTCTTCTCAAAGGTGGATTTAATTCAGCAGGTAGCGGTTCATTAATAGGTCGAACTTTATTTGCTACTTTCTTATATTTGGCTGCGTCCACATCTAAATAAGCTTGAGGTAAATCATTTACTTTTGTATCGCCATTAAAACTTTCATCAAATGAATCTTCTTCATCGCCAGAATCAGAATAAGAAAAATTAGAAAAATATTTTATTTCATTTTTAAATTTTACCCTTTTCTCCTTTCCCTCGTCTAATTTATAAACAGATTTTCCAACACCTTTTCTTCCCTTATCCAACAGTAAATCACCCGTAAAGAAAGTTGGCAGTTTAACCTCTTGCTGGAGAACCGGAATTGAATTTTCACAAAAATTATTTTTTTGGGTTTTAATTATACTGAGATTTTTTTATCGGATTTTGATGTGATATTTGCAGTTTACCCTCTTGTTGGAGGTCCGTGATAGAAGGAGATAATTGCAGTTTAACCTCTTGCTGGAGGCCCCGACTAACATTTTCACATAAGTTATTTTTTTGTGTTTTACTTATACTGAGATTTTTTAATCGAGTTTTGATGTAATTTTTGCAGTTTAACCTCTTGCTGGAGGTCATAAAACATACCCTTCCAATTTTTATCCAACCTAATTTGGCCCATTTTGCCTTTTTTACCATTTTTAAATTTAATAGAAAAACCGGGTAAATCCAATAAACATATAAAAAAGTCCAAAACGTATTTGCACTCCAAAGTAATATTAACAGAAAATAATTGAGAATCCACTTGAATTATCTCCAAGTGAGCTGACCTATTGCAATCCGGGATCTCATCCTGAGGAGAGATTACAACATTAAAGCGATCAGCCCCTGCTACCCCAAAAAATGAGGGCATTCATAATAATTTGAATCCTGAATAAATTGAAGACATAACGATAAAAAAATTTCAGCCGAGTTTATGTAGTTTATCCTCATTTCGGAGGAATTAAATTCTTGATATCCCCTGGAGATAATCCATAATTTTGCCCCAAGGGCTTATCCACCAATTCCATAAAACCCAAAAATAAACCCCCATAATTTGCCCTACCATTGGACATAAAAAATAAACAGCTCTTTTCCAAAACATGAGTGCATCCAATTTATGCACTCTATTATCAAATGCCACTACACTCTTTATTAGTGCAGGGAAAATTATATCCTCCATAAAAATCTCTTCCTGAGATTGAAACAAATCCACCATACATATACCAGATTCATAAACCATATCCACATCTGAATTGCAGACAGTCTCCGCTTTTGAAGACAAAACCTGAGGTAAATATTCCTCTAAATCAAATTCCAAATTATCCAAAACAAAATTATCCCCAACATCCAAATTTTCTTCATCAGTGACAATAATATCTTCATCTTCAGAAACCTCTTCTTTCCAAACAGAAGAGTCAACAAAAATAATATCTTCAGGCTGGACAAAATCTTCAGGAATGGCTGAATCCAGAATTTCATCAGTAACTAGTTCTTTTTCACCATCCTCTTCTATCTCTTGAGCGACCTCAGTGTCTTCTCCAGAGTCCAAATCAACAGAGTTATGAGTATCCAGATGTTCCAAAATAACCTTCTTTAGCACCTCCATACCAGGAATCCTAGTTTCTCCATCTGGGAGATCCTTCATTAAATTCCCATTAATAAGCACCATCAAAACATCTTTCTTAACCTTTTCCCCCATAGCATCCCAAAAAACATACTTTGATGCATTATCATGAAATAAAATTTCATACTCCAACAAATAATCCAGAACCACCTGAAATTCAACCATAAACTGATGATACTGATGCAGAGATGTTACACCACCTTTTGATTCCCATTTCCTAGCTATATCCTTTAGATCCTCCAATGAATAAACTTTTGGCCACCTTTTTTCCATTTCCATCTTGAGCTTTCTCCAATCTTGATCTTTATAACCATCCATAGAAATAACCTCCTTTTCCACCTCTCTGTCCAAAATAAAGAACCTAATCTGCTTCACCATATCCAAAGGTAAAGCACCATCAATTGCAGCTGCAGTTTCATACCTATGTAAAAATCCTTCTAAATCATCTCCAGAAAACTTGGGCCCAACCCAAGATACAATCCTTACTGATGCCCTAACAGGTACACCAGCAGCCAACATAGCAGTTCCACTAGTAGAAGACATCCCAAAACATAAGAAAAGCGTTAACAACCGTTAAAATAACAAGCCTCTTGCAGGCCAATAACAAAAATCCAATTAGAGTTTCAGAGAATAAGCCTCTTGCAGGCTAAGAACGTTCTTGATCCAAGTAAGTCTTTAAAGAAAGCTAGAGAAATCGAACCCCACGTTGGGCGCCAACTATGGTAAGGTAAACTCTTACAGTCGCCTTGCTGTAAGCAGAATCCGGAGGAGATATGTGGATTTAGCTGAAAACCCCGTCCTTCCAATAAAATAACAAAATGGGAATTCTAAATCACTAAGCTAACCAATCTACTTGGATCGGATTAATAAAAATAATGAAACTCTAAAATAATTAACGCTTATTGAGATTTAATGAAAGTGGCTGTTGATAAAGAAATACTGATAACAACAATTAAGGTGTACCAGTGAAAGATCTGTAAAGATTGACTTTTATGTTTTTATAATAATTTAAATTTTTATGAGACAGCAATAATCAAGTCCCAGCGATGAAGACCTTTCTAAAGATACCCTATATGAAGTGTGATTTAAATTGTTGAATTGTATTTCTAAAATGTTATGTATAAATAATAATGTTATAAGGGTATTACAAGTTATTTTAATTTGTTGAGTAATAAAAAATGAGACTGTGGTGGTCAATGATTAAGCTGTATGATGTGTTCCCCTTCTCAATTTCGAGTTTGAGAAGCGCTTAAGTATTCCTAGTCACGTGCCTAAGTTTTCCCCTCCAGAGCTCTTCCAGAGTCAATCCGGAGCCCGTACGGAGTCCGTACGGAGTCCGTACGGAGTCAAAGCGGAGTCCGTACGGAGTCGAAACGGAGTCCGTCCGGACTTCCGGACTCAATTTAGAACCTTAAAACCATAATAAAAAATCTAGAAAAATTACACATAATAGAGCTACTTCCCCTTTACCTACCAAACTAATTTTCGTAGTCTGCGCAGCTCTAATTACCCCGTGAAAATTCATCAAAGTTAAGTAATTTTTGAAAACGTAAATATTTCTATAAAACTTTAAAATTCATTTAAAAATATAAGAAAAATAGTAAAAATTCTGGGAAAATTTCCCAAGGTTCTTGAGTGACTCGACTTGATACTTATAAATTTTTCAGACCGTAAAAAATAAGTTTTCTCCGTAAAATAAATTGTATTTGTGTAGGCATTCGCTCGTGACCAATTTCTTCATATTTTAAACTCCAATAAATTAAATAAAACCCTTTTATATAAAAAAATAATAACACCAATCTTGCACGCCGTAATAACTCCATTTACGTACTTAGGTGCCGTACTAAACTTTAGGCTACCACAACGCAGTATCTTTTTGGCACATGACTTCAATCACAATTCAAGTCATGCTTGAAAAAACAGTGCATCTTTTTGGCATGTGACTTCAACTTCAATTCAAGCATTAAAACATTAAAAAAAAATTCAAAAAAATGCAAAAAAAACCAAAAACATCAAAATAAAACATAAAAAAAAAGTAAAAAAATTCAAAAAAATTTAAAAAAAATTAAAAAACACCAAAAAAAAAAATTCAGAAAATCTCAAAAAAAATTCAAAAAAAAAATCCAAAAAAAATCCAAAACAATTCAAAAAAATTTAAAAAAAGTCAAAAAAGTCAAATAATTCAATTTTTTTTTAAAAATATTAAAAAAATATATAAAAAATCTAAAAAATTCAGAAAACTTCAGAAAACTTCAAAAAACTTCAAAAAAAATCCAAAAAAGAATGTAATTAGTTCAAAAAAAATTCCTAAAATTTAAAAAACTTAAATGAAGTGCTATTAAATTCCAAAAAATCATAAAAATAATTTAAAGGCCAAAAGAATCTAAAAAAAATCTAACAATGCTTACAATTCTAAAAATTCTGAATATCAATAGAAAATTATGAAATGATTTCAATAATCAGCAAAAATTCAAATAAAAGCTTAATAAATTTTAAAAATTGAATAAAAAATTTGATACAAGTGAATAAATTGAGGAAATTATTCCAAAAATATATAAAATAAAAAATAAGATAAATATATCTTTTTTAAAGAGATTTTGTATTCATATATTTTTTTTCTGGAAAATTCTTGACTCATACCAACTCCTGCTTTTTTTTTCAAAGAAAATTGATGCATAGATGAAAAAAATTTTGATCTGTGGTTCATGAGGCAACCATTCTTCCAAAAAATAGGGCCACTGGAGTTACTACTGAGGTTACTCATGGGGTAGTCTGAGAGACAAAAAAAAAGACTTGCCTACAAGTTGTCTTTTATTTTACCCTGTGTAAGATGTTCCTCCCCAAAATCCAGTGAAAATATTACCAAATCCATAAAACCATCAAATCAAAATAACTATACCACCATATAACCATTCAAAATGCCACAAATCAACCCAAAAATCCATAATAACCAAATTAACACCTGGAAACACCATAATTTCCTTTCAACTAATATTCAATCAAATTTTCACCTAAGTGGTCTACCCAGATGTGGAATGCCACATTCTCCCTCCAATATGGAATGTACTCATTCCCAACAATTAAGCATTCATCATTTATTCATTAACTACCATCATCTTTATCATGAACTCTTCCTCACCTTCTGGCCTATACAGCATAGATCCTGAAGAAATTGACCATTTTTATCAACTTGCTGAACAAGAGAATGATGAAAGTGATGGCATGTTCTTAGCTTCAACTCCCAAAAACTTGTCTCTTCACCCTCCATTTCCTACATCTCCTTTAACCTTAAAAGAATCTGTCTCTTCAAAATTTTGGACCTCCTATTCTATTCCAGCCCCAATCAACTCTTACAATTCCCCTAGTTTTTGTAGTGGATCTTCTAATTCTTCAAGAATTTCTTCATTGGCCATTCAACAAAATATAACCAGTTCTCCTGCAAAAGAAGGTGAGTTCTCTTAACCATAACTTTTACCAAAATTAACAAATTTTAACCCATATAGATAAACCTAAGCCCCCTGAGGCTTCTTCTTCCAACCAGTTGGACAATGACAATGACTATGTTGGCATTATTCTTCCAACAAATAATTCTAAACTTTAAATCACACCCACCATCTTCTCCTTCTGATCTTGAGGAATGTCTGGCTATCATTATAAACTTAAGTAAGAGTGCTGAGAAATTTTCTAATGATCTAAATTAGCCACTCTTGATATAAACCTTTTACTGAAATTATTAGTTTCATATGATTGAATTTTGATGATTTAGTTGGTGTTGAAATAAATATAAAAAAAATAACCTCCTGATTCTGATTTTTCTATCACTAACAATAAGAGAGTAGGCTTCCACCCCTACTGAGCTAGAACTGCAATGATCTAGACATTTGCATAAGGTCCTCCAATTCCTCTCTACCAAACTTTACATCCCCAATGAAATTAAGAGAGTAGTCTTCCACCCCTACTGAGCTAGAGCTGCAATGATCTAGACACTGCCATAGGGTCCTCCAATTTCCACAACTTCATTCATCATACCAATCTTCCTACATCACCAATTCAGACCTACAACCAAAAATCTTAAAAAACAAAAATTTTTGACCAACTAAATCACTTATTCCCAACATAATTCCATTCCCCTTCTAAAATAAATCTTGAAGATCATCAAAACCAAAAGTCCATAATCCAAAGTTTTCTGCATAATTGTAAATTGAGGAGATAGATTTCATATAATCCTTTAAATGAGTGATTGATAAAAAAATGACTGTGCTTTCCAAAATCATTCCAATTCTTCCTAATGAGTTTCCAGAAAAACAATCATCAAAAGCTCCAGTTACAGGTCATAGAGGACCATAAAAATATCTTCTAATCAATATATTTAAGTCTTCAAGCGTAAAAATTCACCAGTTTATAGTCTTAGAGGACTTTTACCTGCATCACAAAACCAATGCTAGAGATAAACCTAGAAACAAATAAACAGGTAAAAAAACTTTGTGGGGTAACTTTTGATAGAGCAGCCAGCCCATCAGTTACCCCCACACTTGCTAATATTAAATCTAGAAGGTTCTCCAATGAACACTTCTAACTAAAAGAAGTCCTCAAATCTTGACAATTATAATTCCTAGTTTTATTGACATCTTCAGTTTTCTGTGGTCTTGAAGTTTAGGACCAATCATACATAATCTTGAAAAGAATTTTCAGCTTTAAGTCTTGATGGACTAACAGAATAAAAAAAATAAAAAAATAAAAAATGAAAAAGAAAGAAAATAAAATTTAAGATAAAAAAACAATAATAATAATAAATGAAATATGTCCCCCCTCAATTTGGATGAGCCGAACCCCTGACACCATACCCACATCCAATTGCACCTTGATTGTGGATACACAAGAAAGAAAAATTAAAAATATAACATAAAATAAAATTTTTTTGAAGCAAATTATTTTTGAAAATTAAATTTTGAAAATTTGAAGATTTGAAAAATGAAAGTTTATAGAAAACCACAAAAACAAACTAATGATCACTGGGTGGTCTCCTTCCAATTTGTAAAAATGATTGGAGACCATCAGTGATCATTCACCCAAATATAACCAAAAACAGAAAAACTAATAAAATGAAACAAAACAAAATCTTGAATCCAGGCTTCCAAAAGATTGTGCTGCATTGGCGTAAGGTTCCAGCTTATATTCATAGAGGACTACCTATATAACAAAAACAAAGCCAGGATTCAACTAGAAACAGAGAAGGGTTGGAAAAAAACATTGTGTGGTAATTTTGTATAGAGCTACCAACTCATAAATCACCCCCAAACTTGCCAATATTAAATCTAGAAGGTTCCCCTGTGAACACTCCTATCAAAATTTTTTTCCACCTCATATTTTCACCATGAAATAAAAATTTCAAAATCGAAGTAATGATTGATTTCTTGAAAGACTGTGAGATTTCCTAAAAGATTGATGTTGTAGTATATCCTCATTTTGGAGTCAGAATTCAGCACTCTTTGTGTTCCTAGGGTAAAACTTCTTCACTTTATCAGTGGCTACCCTCTTCTTCAAGAAAACACCATCCAGCTCTTCCAAAACATATGAACCACCAGAAACCTGTTCTCTAATCCTATATGGTCCATTCCATCTATCAGCAAACATTTTACCCCAATTACTTTCCAAACTCCTGTTATACACCAACACCCTATCACCAATCCTCAAAGGTTTCCTAAGTCTATGAGCCAACCTTTGATCCCAATACATGAAAGACTGATCCCTGTTCTTGATCATTCTAGCATATGCCTTCTCCAGATATTCTTCCTTCTTCTCTAATTGTTGCATTCTAGCATAGAGAAAATCTTCAGTAGTATTTAAAACATCCCATTCAACACCAAGATAATATTCAGCTTCAAGATCAACCAATAGAACAGCTTTCTGACCAAAACCTAATTCATAAAGAGAATAGCCAGTTGTCCTCTTGGTGGTAATCCTTTCAGAAAATAAAACAAGGGGTAAATAATGCATCCATTTTTCAGTAATTTTTCCACACATTTTAACCAAAGAATCCTTAATAACTTGATGCCCCCTTTCAACCATTCCTTCTGCTTCAGGATAATATGGGGTTGCCACCCTAACCTTTGAGCCAATTTTTGAAACAACTTCCTTGAAGTCTGCACCAAACTTGGAGCCACCATCAACAGTTACCAACTTCATAACACCATACCTATACACCCATTCCTTCATCAAAAATTCTGCTACATTTTTAGCAGATAAACTAATAAGAGGCACAGCCTCAACCCAACCAGACAAATCATCCCTTGCCACAATCAAGTACTTATATTTACCTTCCTTGATGTGAACAGCATCCAAAACTAACCTGTCCAAAGATAGTATTTTCACCAGTAGCATGTCCAGGTCCTTTTAGCCTTAAGTAAATGATTCTCTGACATTCTTCACATGACTGAACCCAAGATCTAACAGCCATCTTCATTCCAGGCCAGCAAAATCTATCAGCAATCTGCTGATAAGTTTCTCCAAAGCCTCTATGCCCTAAATCTTCATGAAGAGATTTCATCACCAATTCTTGACCTTTTCTTTGAGATACAGCAACTTGAGGATTCGGATGTCTATTTTTCATCAAACTTCTACCAGACAAATAAAATCCAGGTGACTTCCTTTTGATAGCCACCCATTCAACTTCATCACATTCTTCTGGTTTTCCCAGAGACAACAAATATTTCACCATTAAAAAATAAAACCCAGTCTGTCCTCAAATATTATTTGAAAAATCCAATAAAATAACATCCAAAGGAACCTCTCTGTCCCCAAAGTCTCCCACTTGTGAGTGAGCAATCATTATCTGAGCATTTGGCTGTTTTCTGAATTCCATGTAATCCACCTCATTTGAACATTTTTCCATGCTACCACTATCCTCTTTCAGACCCCAATCATACACAACATTAACAAACTTCCAATTATCCCAAACAACCACACCATCCTCATCTACAAAAACCTCATGATCATCTAGACCATTGACATCATCAAATTCAACAAAAATAGAACCAGCCAGTTTAACCTCATGGGGGAGGTTACCAGTGTGTTAAGTAGGGTCAGCTTTATTGAAAATATCTTTACATAAATAATTTTTTTGTTGATTTTCATTTTGATTGAGATTTTTTTCTTGATTTTTGTCCAATGGTTTCTTGCTATACCTAGAAAAATAACCAGGGGTGTCCCCAATGCTCACATTTGTGGCCATGGTGATGTTTTTGAAAGGTGTAGAAGAAACCCTAGCAGTGCACAATTGGGAGGACTTACTTTTAGACCCATTTTCCACCACTCCAAAACTTCTCTGTACCAATAAAATCTTTCCTAAAACATCTTGAGAACTTGAAATAAACTTGAGTGAAAAACTTGAAGAAAAACTGAAACCTGACAAATTTTTTTACAAAAATTGACATATTAAAGTAATATTTTCTACAAAAAGTTGAGATTCCACTTGATATATCTCCACTTGATCTGACCTGCTGCAATCCAGGATCTCTTCTTCAGGAGATGGTACAGCACTAGACTGATAAGCCCTATATACCCTAAAAAAGAAGGGTCACCAACAAAAATGATTACCAATATCCTCAAATACACCAGAAGAGGACTTCAAATCTTTTCTCTTCCTAGTGCAAGTGCAACACTGAAATTCTGCAGAAATACCAGGCCTAGTTTCCCAACCTTCATCACCTGGGGGTGCCAACCTCATATGTAAGCGCCTCATATCCTCCCCAGCAATCTCCAAACTAATCCCAACACCAGACTGATAACCAATCTTTGCCTCAAAATCCATCAAAAATGGCCCTCCCAAAACTTTCTTCACAGCTCCTCTAGACACATAAAAATGAAATTTTCCAACAGCTCCACCTATACCTAATTTTACACACTCTTCTGTACCAGTCAGCCCAGTAGCATGCCCACCAATCCATCTGATATTTCCACCAACACCAGCTTTAATTGGAAAATAAAGACTAGTTTCTTGATCCAATAAAATTAAATTTATTTGTGAGCCAAAATCAACCAATGCCTTCACATCTTTTCCATTTAAAGAGCCCACAAAATATCCCAAAAGAGCAGAAAAATGAGTCTCCATCTCATTACTAAACTTCTCCACATTTTCACACATATACTCTACCTCACCAGTAGCCACTCTTCTCCTAGTCAAATGCTTCTTCTGCTTTTCAGCAAGGGCCAGACTAATAGTGAACAATTCACCCAAAGATAATGGAATCTGAAGCTGATTCACCCTTCCCAAAACAACATCCAAAGCATTATCTTGACCAGAAACCACTGGCCTCTCATAATGAGCCTTACTCCTAACAAATTTTACCCTAGAAGACTCCTGAGGTCCTACATTACCAACAACATCACACATCTCCACATCATAATTATCCCCATGAACCTTTCCATACACAGAGACCAAACTAGAACCATCAACAGTAGTTCTAACTTCCTCCATTGGCCCACTAGAACTTGGCCTAGGCAAAGAAGCCAAAGGAAAATACTCCTCTTAATCTAATCCATCATCCAAAGGCATAGGATCACCATTAAGATCAAAAGCACCAAAACTAGGGGGACCCATATCAGCTATCCCCTTCTGTATCTGACAAATCTCTTCAGGTGTATAAATCTTCTTGGGATCTTCTGCCTTCTTAGAATCTTCCTATCCACCACTTGACCTTAACTGATTAGAAATACTGCTTCTAGCTATAGAAGCAGCTGCCGTCCTAGCAGCCTCCACATCATAAACACCAGCCATACACTTTCCATCTGCCTTAACAACCTTTACAAACTCTAAACCACAATAAGAAGTAGAAAAAGTAGCCTTACTAACATCCTTTTCCTTCCCCTTATCTCCAGAACCATTTCCAGCACCTGAAGAAGCCTCAGTAGGTAATTCCTCAAACCTAGCCCTCTTTTCACCCATACCATTCCTCTTCACCAAATCCAAAGGAGCCTGACCTTCACTGGGCTTTATTAAAGATCCATCAGGAAATCTAAATATCATTCCATAAAATTTGACTCTACCAGCAGCCAGATCCCTATTCAAAGTCTAACAATCATTAAACTAATGTCCCTTCCAGTTACAGTAGGAACAAATCCAAACATCAAAAGTACCACCATTCCTTCTATCATAGCCTCTACTTGAATATGAAGATGAAGAAGAAGCAGAAACCCTGCTGGACTTCTGAGTTTCTTAAGCAAAAATTTTCAATTGCTTTGTTAAGTCATCCAATTTATCCACCATCTCTTAATCCACATTCTCATCCACCTTAGGAGCCAGTTTCCCCAACTGAGCTTTTTCTTGCCTCCTGGGCCCTATTCATAATATTGTTATTATCAGTCAAAACTTCATTAATTTTGCTGACATACTGTGTACAGGTTTCTTGGTAACTTTCCACAGCCAAAATCTTGAGGTGAGACTCCACTGATTCTTTAACCACCTTAAGAGCAGGCAGCTTCTGCTCCCCATTAGGTAAGTTTTTCATCAGACCTTTCCTAGACAACTCCTTTAAAACATCCATCCTAAAATCCCTCCCAAAAGCGGACCAGAATAAATCTTTGACTGCATTTTCATGAGCCAATTCCTCTACCTCCACCGGATAATACACCACAGTTTCAAAAATACCAACAAATTTCCTATAAATCACCAAAGATGTTATTCCACCCTGCACTTTCCAATCTCCAACAACCTTATTTAAATCCACCATAGAATATCTGACTCCCCACCTGTCCACCATTTCCCTAGTAAGAATTTTCCAATCCCTAGTCTTATAACACTCCATACCAGTAATCTCCTTCTCAACTTCCCTAACACCAATGAAAAAGATTACTTGATTTACCATATCTAAATGAGAATCCCCATAAATTCCAGCAGCAGCCTCATATCTACCCAATAACCACTTTACATCATGACCAACAAACTTGGGCCCATCCCAAGTTTGAATTCTTACTGAAGGTCTAACACCAACATCAGAAGCAGCACTAACACCAGCACCGTATGAAGAAGACATCCCAAAATAGCAACAGAAACCAATAAAAATCTGCAAGGGTTCAGTACTTTAACAGACAACCAATAATATCCTACAAGGGTTCAGCCCTATACCTAGATCCCTACAGCCAGAGATCATGTACTGGTTCAGCAAGTTAATAGAATCACCAAAAACACCAACCAATCAAAATCCAACAACCAGAAAACCAAAATACAGAAGTACAAGAAGTAAGTTTCTTCAGGAGCTAGAGAATTTGAACCCCACTTTGGGTGCCAAAAATTTAGAAGGACTCCTACAGGTACCTTGCTGCAGGCAGAATCCAAGGGAGTTGGAAAAACAAAAAGAAATCCCTGTCCCTCTAAGTAAACATAAGATTCAATTAACTTAGCTTGAAGATCTGCTTGAAGAGTTGGATGAGTTGAAATTCTGAGAGTTAGACTTTAAATGCATTGTAAACCTATAATAAGTCAAATCTAAGTGCAACCAATGGTTACACCAGCCAACAAAATACCTAGTAGCAGATTAAACTGATACCAGTCACAGAAAATACTTAGAACAAGCCGCAAAACTTGTCCCAGAGACTGAAAAGTACAGTAAAGTACTCCAGAAACTACCCTTGGAATGACCTGTTCAAAGGTGCCTTAATAAAGGACTGCTCCATGTTGATTCAGTTTTTCACCAAAATTAAAGAGTGTACTTTATTATATTTTAATTTTATGAATTTTATAAGAAAAGAAATAAATTTGAGTCCCCCCAGGATGAGAGCTATCCAATGGTACCCTATATGTTGATATATGTTATTATAATTGTTGTTTTTTGTTAGATATTGTTAATTATAAAAAGACCCTTATTATCAAAACTAATAAGTCAAAAACATGTAGAAGACTAATATTTTCCTCCCCAAAATCTATTGAAAACATTACCAAATCCATAAAACCATCAAATCACAATAAAAATACCACCATTTAACCATTCCAAAATGCCACAAATCAACCCAAAAATCCATAATAACCAAATTAACACCTGTTAACACCATAATTTCTTTTCAACCAATATTAAATCAAATATTCACCTAAGTGGTCTACCGAGATGTGTAATGCCACACCGGAAGCTGAGGTGGCTGAGCCATGGTTGCAGAAAGAGAAAGTAGGGTCTAAGCTAACACCTAGCCATTTCAATGATGGGGAGAAGGCAAGATTGATGTTGTTGTATTGTAAGATTGGGGGATTTTTGGCTATTTTTTTTCTGTGGGTGAAAATAATTTATTTTGTTTTTGCAATGTCAAAGACCGCAGCATGTTTTAGGCCCCAGGCCAATGACTCCATGCCTAGATTGGGTAGCTTGTCCCTGACTGCATCCATGCTTTTGTGGGCTGCTAAAAAGAAAAGGTCATCAATATAGCCTAGAGCAAGAGTGGATTTAGAGAGAGAGAGAGGGGAGAGAAAATAATCCCAAATTGTATATATTGTAAAGTATGGGAGAGAGAGGGGATCCTTGTGGGAGTCCCTTAGGGAGGAAGGAAGAGGGAGATTTTTAAGAGGAGAAATCAATGCTGGTGAATCTATAAGTAAGTGAGTTGATGATTAATGAAATGAGGTTGTGAGGAATGGGGAGAGGTTAGAGAATTGCTTTGAGTCTTGGGATGTTGACTGTGGGGAACACTCCTTTCACATCTAGGGACAGAGCCCCAACTACATTCCCTAAATTCCACTGTTCCTTGGTCCAGGTGGTGAGATGTAGTAGGGCATCTGAGGTAGACCTAAGGGGGCATCCACCATAATTTGTCTCAGGTAGGGAGCCACTAGATTCCAAAATTAAAGAGAGTCTCATTCTCAGTAGAGATTTGAGTAAGTTACCCATTGTATTCAATAGGGAAATGGGAAAGAATGAGTTAGGAATTGTATAGTCAGAGAAATTAAGTTTTAGGATTATGATGTTTTTTTCTGTCTTCAAGGCATTGGGATAATGTCCTTGTTTAAGGCATGCTTGGTAGATGGGGAGAAGAAGAGATGTGGTTTTTTGAGGGTGGAGGAGCAAGAGGGAATTTGGGATACCATCCTGCCCTGGGGAACACTTCTTTTTGGTGTTTAGAAGGGCTGAAATGAGTTCAGGGTAGGTGAAGGGAGGGGACGGGGGAGGGATAGGATAGAGGGGGGCCTGACATCTCTCAGGTCACATGGAACTGAGGCTACCAAGGTGCCTTCAAATAGTTTAGAAGCTTTCTCCTGGTTATCCAAGATGGGTGAGTCATCTTGGGCCAGGAGGGGGGGTTAGTGTGTTAAGATGAGGGGGAAGATGAGGACTTAGCTGAATGGAAGAGAGTAGCAGGGGTCAGAGACGAGAGTCTCTGGGGCCAGTTTTGTTTTTGGAGATAATTGATTTTGGCTCAGAAAGCTTTGCAGGCTTGCAGGGCTTCAGCTACTAGGTGGGGGGCCTGAGAGAATTTCAGTTGACATTGGGCCTCATAACAAGTTTGCTTGAGAGGGTTCAAGACGCTTTGATCCCACCAGGTGTGGCACTTAGAGTTGGGCTGCTGCAGCGGAATATTATCATCAATTAGATTGGTTAAAGTGGAAGTTAGGAGTTTTTCAGCCTTGTTAATTTGGGCAGGGGAGGAGAGAGGGGGTAGGGGGGAAGGGAGGAGAGAATGGGGTGGAGAGAGGACTCATCTATAGTGTTCCAGCTTCTAAATGGACATTTGGTGGGGGAGGGGAGGAAAGATGGATCAGTGATCAGATATATATGAGAGAGAACTTTCAGAATCTGTTGAGCATTTAATGATGCTATCTAGAGCCCTGGAATTTGAAAACACTAGATCAATCACAGATGTGAAGTTCCTAGAGTTTCAAAAGGTGGGGATTCCAGGTTGGGAAGTAAGGCACATGTTGAGTGCAAGCATGGAATCAATTAAAAGTGTAGCTTCTGGGTGGTGTGAGGATTGATGGTAGGGGTCAGCCCACATGTCATGATGGAGGTTAGTATCTTCCAATGGCAGGCAGGGGAGGTGTTTGAGAGGGTTGAGGAGGGGCAGGATGAGGGGGGTGGAGGAGAAGGAGGGGGGATTATATACATTGGCAATTAGAAAAGGGGGAGAGTTGACTTTGGCTAGTAGGAGGACAATGTCTGTGGAAGTGCTGGGGAGGGAGGTGAAGAGGTGGATGAGGATACTTTTATTAATGTAGACGCATGCACATATGGGGGAGAGGTGAGGAGAGGGGGGGAGTGAATAGGCAGGAGCAGGTTCCATCCCTGTGCCACAGCAAGAGAGAAGCGGTCTGGAGCTAGAAATGGCTCTTGAACAGCTAGGATGTCATATTTACAGGTGGAGGGGTCATTGAGGAGGGAGTGGAATAAAATCTGTGAACAGTGGCAATTCAGCTGGAATATAGACAGAAAAGAAAGAGGAGACTTAGGTAAGTTTGTAGGCTTTATTATTGGGCGGCTTTCTGAGGGCAGAAACTGTGGCGGGGTAGATGGAAGATGTGCATTGAGGAAGGATCTTGAAGCAGGTCCAAAAGTGAAGTAGATTCCTTCTTTAGAGTGTGGTTGTGGGGAGCAAGTCAACACATCTAAAACACACAGGTGAGCAGAGAGAGGTTTTGTAAAATGTTTTGGAATTGTGGTGGCTGGCATAATTTGAACATCTGGGGGGAAGTGAGCAGTGAATTAACAAGTGGCTCTTCCCCTAGCATTGGAAGCAGGGGCTAAGGTCCCTATTAACTGATTCTGTGCAATTAACTTTTCCATTGCAGATGAAGGGGAAGGAAGGGGTAGGGGAGGAGAGAAGATCAGCATCATCTTTCTTTAGAAAATGAAGAATTGCTGAGGAGTGTTTTTTCCCAGATCTATCCTCAGCACCTTTCAGCCAGGACACACAGTAGAGAGACTTAAGGTATTCCTGGTTCTCCTCTGTCAGATCATCAAGAAAACTTTGGTTGTCAAGGTAAAATTAAATTGAGATACCATGAGCAACCTCCAGGAAGGCAGGGAGCTTGAAAATCATTCCTTCTGGGGTCCGTGATTGCCATGAGCTTGACAGAGAAAGGCTGTCTTTCTTGGAAGTGAGGATTAGCTTGACATTTTTGGATTGGTGCAGAATGGCACCGCAGATCTAGATAGGTGAGGAGGATGAGGGGAGAGAGATTTTTTGGGCTGTAATTTGGTTGTTTAGGAGGGTGAGAAGTTGACCATTGGTTAGGTTTTTGAGGACTGGAGAGGTGGGGTTGGATTGTTTGATTGTGATGGTAGGTGTCAGCCTTTATATCCACAGCAATGAGTAAAAAGTACTTGTAAGTTATGTTAAACACATGAACTATACATGGGAACAATAAATTAGAGTACACAAACAGTATACATAAGTAAAATTATGATAATATACAAAAAATGCCATTATAACACCTTATATACACGCATATATCCACCTTTTATAAGTATTATGTACTTAATATTAAGTTGGAATATTTTAGTGTAACCTGAAGAACCTTAATTATAAGGCTACATAATTTTTATGTACACTTAAAGCTTTTATTTTCATTGTTTTATGCAAAAAAACAAGAAATGCACTTTAAATCACTTAAAAGTTGATTATATGTGCTATAAATTTAGGAATATTAAAAATGCGCTTTGACAGTTCAATTTGTCTCAATTAGGAGTATTGATTTGGCTACTTAAGTACATAAAAATAACACTTTTCAAATTTGGTGTTTTTTATGGCAGAAATGGCTTCTATGTACTGGCCACATACTGCCTGCATTTTTCCCATGTGAATAGCTTCATTTTTAGAAAAGTTAGCTTTTTCACACTATAATTACCCCACATTTTACACTCACTGTGGGTAAACACACTAAAATAGGCGAGAGGCGCTTATTTAGTGTCCTAGCTTAATTAATAATGCATTGACCCTCTTTATATGCACTAATTTCATTAATAACCTCTAATTCTTGGCGCCTTATTTCACTAAAACACTTAAATTCGCCTAAAATTAGTCAAGGATTTACCTGTGCAAGTGACTTCCAAGGACTGCATGTAGTTACTCCACATCTCACACCCTTTTTTGGGTTTCTAGGTGGTTTCTCAGTCAATTTTGGTTTTTTTTGAATGTGAATTTCATGTAGTATAATGTCAGGATTAGCCCCATCATTTCTACTGTTGATCCCCCTTATTATTAAACATTTATTAACCTTAATTTTACCTCTTTAGTCTTTTATATTAATGTATAATATGCATATACTCTCTTTTTTTACTTATTCTTTAATTTTGATGGATTTTCCCTATTATTACAGGATTTTGGCAGGTGATATTCTTCTAATTATGTTATGTGTCACTAGGGATGTTGATGGACATGTCTATTAGTTGGATGGAGGCTTCATAAACTGTGTATAGGACTGTTAAATCAAGAGATTCATTGGGGAAAGTATTGTGTATAAAACGAGGAGGTTTTGGGTCTTGTTTTCTACATTCTTTATCATTACAATTCAATCATATAACCCAACAAATTACAATACATATCAATAGCACTTATAAAGTGTTTGAATAGTATCTGAAATATTAAAATCTATTTTTCTACCAACTACAAGATTGTAAGCCACATATAAAATTTGTGAGATTTACATTACTGAGACCTTTATATTGAATTATATTTTAATACTTATTGGATTTGTACTACAGTATTCATATAGGACCATTTAAATCTTCTAGACAATGACCATTCAAGCTAGTTCACGTCTTTTTACTTGACCTCAGCCTGACAATTGGGGACCTTTCCTCAAGAATTCTGATGGTTATCATCCAGTAAGTAAAAATTCAAAAAGAGGCTACACGTAAATAAAATCCCTATTGAAATATTTGGATAATTACAACAGGTTGGGGTCACTTATATAGTGATTTCAGAAAAAGAAGCCCTGTTATATAATAAAATTGTGATATTGAATCAACAATTTTACCACTAATTTAACATAAAATTGTTATTAGTGGGAGTCTGTCAAGGTACGCTTTTAGTCTAGAAGTTTTGGTACGAAGTTCTACGAGGAGTTAAAAGGTTTAAATGGATTCTCAACAAATTTGTACGTATTTCTTAATTCAAAGATGATTGTTTTACTCAATAAAAAGAGGTAAGATTAAAATATTAATATAATTTATAAATTAGAATTACGCTATTGTAAATACTAATGATATAGAATATACAAATAAGTTTTTATTGGTTATTGTTGTAATAAAATGGTTTGGTAAGATAGAATGATTAAAAGACAACAAAAAGAGAGGCCTTTTATAGGCAAAAGAGAGACAAAGCACGGAAATCAAATTCTAAAAACAGTAGGAAGAGAGAGAGAAAAAGAACATTCCAGAAAGAGTATTTCAAATAATAAATTTATTCCAAAAAGAAGACGTCAAAAAGATGTATTTACAGAGTATGTCAGAAATACATCAATATTTTTAATATTTACTGTAAATGTCAATCCCAAATAAGAAATTTGATTTTTTTGTATATATTTAATATTATTTGACTATTTAAATCTTATTTTATCTTTGTATTTTATTTTTTAAATATAAAGTTTTATTTTTCCCAACCTGTCAATTGAGCACGGTGTTAGAGAAAAATATAAGGGACAAAATTATAATTATAATTTTACTTAATTATTTAATTAATTAATTTAATTTTAACATTCTGTAACTAGTTAATTTATAACTAATTTTAATGTAACTAAATGATAATTAAATAATAATTAAAGATGATAAGGTGCGGCTTCATCCAGTAAATAATTACTTATTTCACTGGGTAAGTCTAGTAGCCTGGCTGACACTCCCTCACTCTAAAAAAATAATAAAAAAAAATGCTATGATTTTTTCTTCTTATACTTTTTTAGTAGAGTAGGAAGATTAGATATCTCCTTCCCAGGTATTCAAGAATAATATTCAGATGATTTATTCTTGAATCTCAATAAGTATTCTGTACCTTTCTCAGCAGTGACTATTCTGTCATTTAATATTTTTTCAATTTCTGCTGTCTCAGTGATTTCATTTGGGGTTTTCTTTGGTCTACCCCTCCTTTTTGGAAATAAATCACTATTGGATGTGTAAGGTTTCAAAAGAGATATTGGAAAAACTGGATGTTTTCTGTCATATGGGGAATACAGAATAACTTCAACTGCATTATCTCCAATCATTCTTCTGACAACAAAAGGACCAACAAATGGATCTTTTAATTTGTTATTACCTTGTAAGTTGAAGTGGACTGTAGAGATCAACACTTCATCACCCTTTTTAAAAGTGTATTCTTTATGGGATTTGTCCCATCTTTTCTTCTCATATTCAAATGATTTTTCAATACATTTTTGAGCATGATTTCTACATAGTTGTTGCATTTGAAGAAAAGATTTTAAACCAGGATGTATATCCAATTTAGGTATTTTGTTATTGAGAATTTGGGCAGGAGTATTAGGAACATATCCAAGCCAGAGCTCAAAAGGCTTTCTTTGAGTAACAGAATGAACAGTGTTATTATAAGCAAATTCTAACCCAGGAAGTAAGGTAACCCAATCATGAGTGAATCTGTCATTATCTTTATACTCAAGGCCAAAGGCACAATATCTTCTTATCATGTCCTCTAAAGTCTGAATCATTCTTTCAGCTAAACCATCAGTCTGAGGGTGATGGGCAGTAGAAAGTTTCAGATCACAACCACAAACATCCATCAGAGACATCCAAAATTCAGAAGTAAATTTAGGTTCTATGTCAGAGATTATGGCTTTAGGAAAACCAGCAGTATTAAACATATGAGACCACCATAAGAAAGCTAATTCTTTAGTGGAAACATCCTTGTGGGTAGGGATAAATTTACACATTTTTGTGAATCTGTCCACAATAACCCAACAAGAGTTATAAATGTCTTTACCAGCAATAGGTAATCCTGTTACAAAATCCATGTTTATTATTTGCCATGGAGCATCAGGAGGTTCAATATGTTGCATTAATCCTGCTCTTTTACCAGTTAATCTTTTTGATTTTTGGCATGAATCACAGGATTCAACATATAATTTTGTGTCCTCAGACATATTAACCCACCAAGCAGTGTTCTTAATTCTGATCATTGTTTTTTCAAGATCAAAATGTCCAGCTAATATGTCATCATGACAAATTTTCAAGATGATTTCTTTCATAGAAGGAGGAATAACAATAACATTACTCAACTCTCTTCTATAATATAGATATCCTTCATCAATTGAAAATTTTCCTTTTTCCAAACCTTTTTGGTACTTTGGTGGAAGGGTTTTAATTAATGCTTGTATTGAAGCATTCTTTGGATCATTTAATATGGTGCATAACTTTTTCAAGTCAGTGTCCTTATCATATGATTCCAGAATAAGCTGTAATAGCTCTTCCTCCATATCAACCACATATATCCCATGGATATGGATAATTTCATCCTCAGGATCATAAGCAGGATTTGAGTCATCATTTGGTAAGGGTAACCTTGATAACATATCTACATTTGAGTGACCAATACCAGCTCTGTGAATAATTGTCATTCTCCCTCTGTATTCTTGAACAGCCAGCTGCCATCTAAACATATGTCTATTAGGTGTTTTCAACTTTAAAAGGGATTTAACTGCACTGCAGTCAGTGACAAGTTCAAATTTCTGGTCATCTAGGTAATAATGTAGCTTTTCTAGAGCCCATACTACAGCTAAACACTCTAATTGAGTAGCACCATATTTCAATTCACTATTTCTCAAGGTTCTTGAAATATAACAAATTACTACTTCTGAAACTTTATCATTTATCACTTGTTTTTGATGGAGGGCAGCACCAAGACCAATGAAACTGGCATCAGTGTACAAAACAAATGGTTGATCAAAGTCAGGTAAAGCAAGAATTGGTGCTGACATCAAACAGTGTTTCATAGTGTCAAAGGCTCTTTGTCATTCACTATTCCAGACAAAAGCAACATCCTTTCTAGTTAATTGGGTAAGGGGTAAAGCTATGACTTGGTAATTTTTAATATACTGTCTATAGTATCCACACATTCCCAAAAAACTTTGGAGCTCTCTTACTGTTGTAGGAGCTTTCACCTGTTGTATGGCTGCCACTTTGTTCTGGTCAACACATATCTGTAAGCCTGAAACAACATGACCAAGAACTTTTAAAGAATGGAAACCAAATTTACATTTCTTCAAAGCAAGTGTCATATTTATTTCGTCCATTTTCTGGAATACTTTACACAGGTGTTTAAGATGGTCCTCAAATGTTTTTGAGAATATAATGATATCATCAATATAAACCATCAGCCAACCTTCAATTATCTCTTGATGGAATGTGTTATCCATTACTTTTTGGAAAACAGAAGGGGCATTTTTAGGGCCAAATGGCATCCTAATATAATTATAAATACTCATATGAGTGGCAATCATCAGAAAGTTCTGAGAATTTTTCTCAACAGGTACCTGGTGATATCCCTTATTACCATCCAAACAGCTGATATATTTAGCACCCTGTAAAGTAGCATGTATAGAGCTGATTCTAGCTAAAGGATAGATATCATCAACAGTATAAGTATTTAGTGCTCTATAATCACCACATCACCTGGCTTTATCTTTTTCATAAGAAATTAGGACAGGTGAGATAACACAATATTTAGGTGTTTCAACTACCTTTTCAATAATATTCATTTTTAAAAGGGTAGAGATATTATCTTCAATATCTTTTCTCTTTGTGGGAGAAGCAGGATAAGGCTTCTTCTTTAAACTAGGTGGTATATCAGTAAATGGGCAAGACAATGAATTTTCATTTCCTCCTTAACTAATCCCAGTTCATGTGACCCATGAGCAAAGGCCATAGGAAAAGATTTTATCAAGTTAATGATGGAATCTTTATCCTCACCAGAAAGTTGTTCTCCAAAAGAGGCATTGTCAATTTCAGACGTAAGGGCATGCATTTCCTTTGTAGATCTTCCTTTATATTGAACCACAGAATTACATGTGTTCAATTCTGGTTTTAATAATTTTTTAGGGGAGGAAATTTTAAATTTTCTCTTCCCATTCAACCCCATTGTGAAACATTGGTTTGAAGGATCCAATTTTATGCCATACTTGGTTAAAATATCATTCCCTACAATAAACCAATTGCTCAAGTTATCATTTTTCATGACAACAAAATCACAAATAGCTCTTACAAAACCATGGTTATATTTAAAAAACACTGTGGCTTTGTATTTACCAATGGGGGACAAAACAGAGCCATACCCTCTCCAATTTTCAGAAATGATAGGCAACAGTTTAGATTTATAGTCTTGATCTACTGAAGCAAGTGCTCTTTCAGATACTACACTTCCTCCAGCTCCAGAATCCAGAACAACTTCAATGCTGGTTCCATTGATCAAGACTGGTGCCTTAAGAGGGGCAATAATAATTGAGTTATCCTCAATGTTCTTTATGATCTCAGCATCCACAACTGTAGATAAATCATTATTATCATTGTCAATAGTATTTAAATAATGAATATCTTCTTCCAGCATCAAGATTTCTTGTTGAGATTCATATGAAATATTGCTGGCACAATCACTTGATGTATCATCCAGTGCCACTGTGTCATCAGCATGCTCCTCTGTGTGTTCTACAAGATTTATCTTCTTGTCACAAACATGGCCTTTCTGCCAAGGCTTGTTGCACATGAAGCAAGTGTTTGTTGCATACTTCTTTGGTGCAACAGGGGCAGAAGGCTTACCAACCTTTTCCAGAGGTTTTTGTTGGTAAGTGGAGGGTTTCTCCAAAGGGGTCCTAGGAATGAATCTTCTTGCATCATACTTATTGTTTAGAAGTATCTCATTGCAAGTATTAATGAAAGAAGAGGGTTCTTTGGAGAACTCAGTCCTAGCCACAATCAAGTCTCTCAGAGACATTGGTAATTTATAGAGGATCCTGTCCTTCCATAAATCAAACTCCATATTTGGGTCCATTGCCCTTAAGATTTTTACAAGTTTCATTAAAAACTCAATAGGTTTATCAGTAGAAGAGCTATATCTAGTTTCCTCATACTGCCTTTGTTGAGCCATTCTGAACTTGGAGCCACCAAATTGTGCTTTAATTAATTTCTTCCAATCCTCCCATGAGTAGTCATTCCCATCCAGGAGAACAGATTCATACCACATCAGGGCAACATTAGTGAACAAAGAAATTAACTTGGACACAATTTCCTCATCTGGGAGTTTGTAAGAATTTTTTAAATTATCAATTCTGCAAATAAATTGTTGCCAATCAGAAGAAGAATCACCATCAAATGTTGGGTACTGGTCAAGTTTTGGCCAATTCTTTTGATTTGAAGGAGTCTCCTTAGTACTAGCTTGTTTCTGAGTGAGAAGCAGCTGTAATTTCTCTAATTGTGCTGAAATCTCATTGTTTAATTCTGTTGCAGATCCTGGTGCATCATCAGTTTTTGATGGAAACTCAGTGTTATCAACAGGTATTTCTGGATCAATTTTTATTTTAGATGAACTAGCCACAGGTACTGGTTGAGCATCCTGCACTATATGTTCCTTCACAGAATTGTCAGAATATTTTTGGTCATTTAACAATGAGTTCAATGTTTCTTCAATGGTTGTTAGTCTTGTTTTCATTCTTGGAAGACTAGATAAACTTTCATTGACAGTTGCAAAAGATAATTGGTTTTTATGTTGAAAAGATGATAAATGGTCACTCAATCTTTTCAGATTTATCTTATCTATTTCTACCTCCTGGCAACAGGCAGATACAGTATCTTTTAGTTTAGACAAATCATTTTTTATATTTTGCCATAAAGCAATTTTCTTTTCATGGGTTGCTTTGTAATGAGACAATTCATCAGAGACTCTCTGTGCTTCACTTTTTAATGCTTGATAACCCTGATCAGTTAACAAACTATTATATCTCTAAGTCAATTGCATATTGTTCATTATATGATTTTGCTTGGCAATAATATCTCTCAAGTGCTCATCATTAATTCTTGCTACATCTGGAGTGTTTCTCAATAAGGAAACTGAGTAACTTTCCAGACTCTCATAGAACTCAGGGTCAAGAGTTTCATCAATAACAGCCATATCAGGATTAATCATTGAGTTAGCAATTAAAAGTAATGGATTGGATACATGAGATAACTGTCTACTATTCCCAGCCTCTATAGGTCTCAAGGTTTCATCCTGCCTTCCAGATTTACCTGAAGGAACAGAGTCAGCCACAGGAAAAGGCACTTGAGAATCAATAGAGGGACGTACCAGGGTTTGCTGGGTATCACCATATTGGGCTTCCTTCTTCTTTTGCCTCCTTGATAAGGGTGGGGAGGAGTGGGGTTTGCCTGGGTGGGCCTTGATGGACCTACCTGAGGTAATTGATGCTGATTTTGAGCTAAGTAGTCCCACTGTGTGTTGAGCCAGTCCCACTGCCACTTGGACACTTCTACCATCTCTTGGGATTGGGGAGCCAATTGTTGTTGATCCCTGGGAGGAAGAGGTTTCCTTTTCTCTTGGAGAGAAGTATTTGTTCTTTTCTCCCATTCTTCCCAGGCATCTACCCTTACCTTTAGTTTTAAGCTGTCTGTCTTTAACTCCTTTATGTGGGTTGACAGATTCTTTATCTGCTGGGACAACGACATCTTTTTTATCTTGAAGCCTCTTGGAAGCTCTTCTGGTGGGTTTGTCCTGGGTTTCTGATCCTGAGTATTGTCCACTAGGATTTCTACTTCTTCCATTTCCACATCATGTTTGGGGCAAGGATTTATTAGTTTGAGAAATTCTTCTTGTTAAAGGAGAACTTACAGAAGTAGGCTCATCATAATCAATTAAGTCTAGTTCTTCTTCACGTGCAGCAAAACCACCTTGATCAGTCATTTTAAGATTCTACTGAAATGAAGGAAAAGAGACAAAATTAATTAGTCTTTATTTTTATTTTTTTTTATTTAACAGAAATAAAATAAAAATAATAAAAAAAATCTTTTTAGGATGAAAATCAACTTTAAATAAAATTAATAAAAAAAAATTTAAAACCAGGATAATGCAATCAACTGTAGAAATAAATTAGAATTTCTATTAATTTTTATTTTCAGGATTTAAATCAACTAATTTATTACCAGGATTTATTGTCAACTGAAATAATAAAATATGAATCTTTAAAAATTATTTTAACTGATTAATTAACTACCAGGACTTAATTTCAACTGAAGTAATTTAAATATGAATTTTATTACTTAAAAAGATTTATTGGATTACCAGGACTCAAAGTCAACTGAAGTAATGAAATGTTAATTATTTATTAAAAAAAATATAATTGTCAGGACAATTTTTCAACTGGAACAATTAATTAATCAGGACAAATGTCAACTGAAAAATTATAATAATTATTTTATTTAATAAAAATATTATTGTCAGGACAGTTTGTCAACTGGAACAATTAAAATTCAAATTAATCAGGATAATTGTCAACTGAAAAATGATAATAATTAATATTAATATATAATTATTTTATTACCTCTGGGACTAAGAACAGTTATTGCTCTATTATGGTCAACCAGGAAAAATAAAAAAAAATATAATAATAAAAATAAATTCCAATTACCAGACACCTCCCCCTGCAAAATGAGCAAATTAATGCCACTTACAGAGTGCTGAGTAAAAGGAAATACGTAGCAAATGAAGAGTGAAGAGTAACCCACAAATAGTAATCACAATAATTACCACGATATATACAATCTTTAGTCAGTATATGAACTTAAGTTTTGGAGCGCGGTTCGATTCCTGTTCGCAGCAAAAACTTTTATCACGTGACATATGACGTTTGTTGTTTTTCTCGCCTCCACTCGTCCTTTACAGGTGCTTGTACGCCGATGGTCCCCTCGATTACGCCTCAAGTAATGTTGCGCCGTCAATATTTCGGAAAGGTTCCCAATTGTCAAGGTAAGCTTTTAGTCTAGAAGTTTTGGTACAAAGTTCTACGAGGAGTTAAAAGGTTTAAATGGATTCTCAACAAATTTGTACGTATTTCTTAATTCAAAGATGATTGTTTTACTCAATAAAAAGAGGTAAGATTAAAATATTAATATAATTTATAAATTAGAATTACGCTATTATAAATACTAATGATATAGAATATACAAATAAGTTTTTATTGGTTATTGTTGTAATAAAATGGTTTGGTAAGATAGAATGATTAAAAGACAACAAAAAGAGAGGCCTTTTATAGGCAAAAGAGAGACAAATCACGGAAATCAAATTCTAAAAACAGTAGGAAGAGAGAGAGAAAAAGAACATTCCAGAAAGAGTATTTCAAATAATAAAGTTATTCCAAAAAGAAGACGTCAAAAAGATGTATTTACAGAGTATGTCAGAAATACATCAATATTTTTAATATTTACTGTAAATGTCAATCCCAAATAAGAAATTTGATTTTTTTGTATATATTTAATATTATTTGAATATTTAAATCTTATTTTATCTTTGTATTTTATTTTTTAAATATAAAGTTTTATTTTTCCCAACCTGTCAATTGAGCACGGTGTTAGAGAAAAATATAAGGGACAAAATTATAATTATAATTTTACTTATTTATTTAATTAATTAATTTAATTTTAACATTCTGTAACTAGTTAATTTATAACTAATTTTAATGTAACTAAATGATAATTAAATAATAATTAAAGATGATAATGTGCGGCTTCATCCAGTAAATAATTACTTATTTCACTGGGTAAGTCTAGTAGCCTGGCTGACAGAGTCTGTCAATAGACCAATTAAATTTGTGATATTTGCAGATAATAAACCAATTAAACTGATTATTTGTTTTCTTCTAACAGCACTCTTAATCCCTCTCTATTGGTTTTTAAAATTCATTTAATATTTAAAAAGAATCTTACTGACAGTTTTTTCTTTTTTAAATATAAAAACACGGCTACATATTGTAGACTAGTTAAATCAAGTGACCATTTAAAAGCATATTTGACTTTTGGCACATAGAAATTCACTTCATATCTATAAGTAAGCAATTAAATTGTCTTCATTGGTATAGATAAATACTGATAATACTCCTTTTTGAAGGTTTCATATCTAAAATTTCAATTCTTTGAATAAATTCCACGGAAAAAATGTGTGACAACAATTACATTGTAAGTAATAAGGAAAAACCTTATAACTTAAGAACTAGAGCTGAAAGAACTGCTACAGGACATTCAAATGGAGGTCCAGGACTCTCCCATCATAAACAAAACTCCACCAATGTCTCTGGAGGAAAGGGAAAAAACTTTTAAAACAAGTATCAATAAAGAAAACAAAAAACACATTACAAGAACAAATTCACTCCCTCTCCACCCTACTGAACACCTAGACAATAAGAGTCATTAAAATAGTAGACCAGATAAACAATCTGGAGAAAAGGGCAGCTCAGGGTTTTGTAGAAGTCAACCAAGCTCTAGTGGACATAAAGGCTCAACCACCAACATTGGCACCCAACAGTACCATAGCAACACCTCCAGTCCAAGAAGAGGATCAAAAAATTACAGTCAGTAAATGGAAGTGGGATTGGTACTCCCAAAACTACAACAACCCTATTCATCAGCAGGGCTCCAGCAGTCACCCTTACAGGGGAAATGGGATAAGACCTTGGTAAGTCATCCTTCTTCTCATGATCAATTATATCATCCTAACAATGAATTATATATAGGTAATGATATTGATAAGGAATTGTTGGATATAATTGATGAGGATTTAAATAATTATTCATTTGATAATAACATGTTAAACTTGTCTTTAAATGAGGACAATGTAAATAGTTTTATTGATCACCAGGATAATGCTATTAATATAAAATTGGAACCAAATGAATTAAATCTTGAACCTGATGATGAGTCTTCTGAATTAGACATGGAGAAAATTGTATGTTTTTTAAAAGAAAATCCAATGGAATCAAAAATAATAAGTAAATTATTATTAAGAATTGAAAAATTGGAAGAGTTCTCTAAAGAGTCAAACAATAATACAGAGAGTGTATTATTAAAACTCACACAATCATTGAGTACAACAGCCAATAGGTTAAAAATTATTGAAAATTCAAATAATGAATTAACCAATGAAAATAAAAGATTGAACTCTGAGATTAAAAATTTAGAAAGTAGATTAGAACACTCTCAGAATATTATGACTACCATAGAGGAACATGTAAAATTGTCTTTTTCAAATGTTAATGATACCTTGACACATTTACCTGTAATAAAAGATAGGTTACAAAGAGTAGAAATTGAAGTAGAAAACATTTTGAAAAATACTGATAAAGTATAAGATAATACCTCTTATGTGGAAAGAGTACCAGTTTTCATGAAAAACTCAGATGATAAAAAAATGATTGAACATGAACATAGTGTCATGGGCTCTGAGAATATAAAATCAGTAAAAGATGAAATAAATGATCATCTTTCTAAAGTAAGTGAGTTTCTTAATATTTCTCAGGTTAGGGAAGCAAAAACTAACCAAAAGAGCTGGCCTAAGTTAGATCAGTACCCTTCTTTTGAAGGGGATTCAAAGTCTGACTGGCAACAATTCATTCAGAGAATTGATAACTTAAAGTTTTCATACAAATTCCCTGATGAAGAAATTACATCAAAATTAATATCTTTATTTACAGATGTGGCCTTATTATGGTTTGAATCTGTCAGCCTAAATATCCTTAGGACTGAGTATTTCTTATGCTTAAAATAAGATAACCTTAACTAGATTAAGCTTATATCTTAAAAATAAGGTTAAAATAATAATATATATTATTTTATTATATATATATATAATTATTATTCTATTATATAATTTATAATAGTTTAAATAGCTTATCCATGGCCTAATAATACTTATTAAGGTGTTAATGGAGTCATAATATACTTATCTTAAGTGATATGAAGTAATTATTGACATACATAAGCTTATATGTATACATAAATCTCATATTCAGTGAAATATGCAGTATATTATGTATATTTAGGTATATAAGTGGGTTTTAGCCCCTTAATAGCCTATAACCTTTGTTTTTCTGCTTATTTTAGGTCATATGGACGAAATCAGTGGACTCACAACGCCTAAAGAAGCATAGACACCTATATCAGGCGCATACACCCAGTTTGGACAACTAAAATTACTTCCTTGGATGGTTATTCACGGATTTATGGGTTGGAAAGATGTTTTTGGGTTAATGTGGATGCTTGGGGATGTTATTGGGGGCTTGGACATTTTATTTGTTTCCTTTATATGCTTTTAGTTTCATTAAATCTCTTTTTGATCATTTATTTTACCTGTTTCTTTATGGTATCCGCTTTTATCTGGGATTTCTATTTATGGTATGACTCTGTGTTATTATTAATAGTGATGGAGGGTCCTTACTGGAGGTCTGGGTGTTGAAACTTCTTGAAGTGGACGCCATGGGGAGGTGATGGGCCCTCACAGTGCTGTAATTGCCGGGGATAGCAGTGACATCATCTGGATTGAAGGTCTGTGCACTCCAGTGGATTTGGGTATAAGTAAGGAGGGATTTTGACAGTTTATTATCATCATTCAATTACTACACTTCAAACAAACACTATAATACAATTATTAACATTCAGAAATATATTATAAAGCCCTTATAAATTGATATTATCTTTATAAAAGCTATAACTATATTTTATTCTTCTATTTTCCACCACTAGCACGCATTTAAATCCAAGTATTGTGAGTTTTATTTGAGTATAACTATTCTATTAATCTTCCCCTGAGGTTTAATCACTAAATCATCTATTAATAAGTAGTAGTACCATAAAATAACACTATTATATCATACTTATATACTAGACTGTACTGACAATTGGGGGTCTTTCCTTATATTTTACTTATTATTTAGTATAAGCCTTGGGACGTGATTTTTACCTTAGTACAACTCAAAATTAACCAAATATTTGGGTCTGCTGCATATTAGTGGGTCATCATAACTCATTGATTGCGGAAAAGAACCCTTATAATAATTGTACTAATTTTTTATCATAAAAATTAGATATTTACAGTAGTAACTGTACCCAATATAAACCCAATTTCACTTGGTATTTGGACACCAATATAACACCAAATTAAATTGGTATTTGGCTAAAGCTTGGTAAGCTAATTATTCACCCTTATAGAGGTCTAGTTAAACTTATTATTATATTTTTAACAGATTTTTTCGAATTTTTCTTATATTTTATTTAAATAAATAAAGATATAAATTCAGGGTAAGCTCCATTGCTTTTTTATTAGTAATATAATTACTAATATCTTTTGTCTACTAATTCCACAGAGTTTTTTCCTTTTGTAGACGTAAAATATTGTTATTCTGAACAATATGAGTGCTCCTCAGGATAGTGTAAGTGAACAGCCTGCTTATAATACCAGGTCTAAAGCTAATAAAAACTTTCCAGGACATCACCATGGAGGGACAACAGTACCCCCAGACAGAAAGCATGAGTATAGAGGAAAAGGACGCCCTCTTAAAAAAGATAACTATCAAAAAGACGTCTCCTCCTCTTCAGGATCAACTGTCCCACCTGGCCAAACAGGTTCTGAAGCTAGAGGAATCAAAATCTCTCATGTTCAAAGAAGTAGAGCAGTTGCAAAACAATTGCAAGGTAGGATTTCAGCAGATGAATCAGGCAATGGCAGAATTAAAGGGAGGCCAGCCCAGTCAATCAAATCAGCAACCCCCTATCCAAGGAGGGTCCACTCACTCCCAGGAGAAAATCCTGGTAGACAAATGGAAATGGGACTGGTTTCACCAACAGTGGACAAGCCACAGTTGCAACAGGGATCCACCCCCTCATCTGACTTCCTCAGCTCACCCTTACAATGGAAAAAAGCGCCAAAAATCAGGACTGGCAACCATCCCTTGGTAAGTAACTTACCCTCTCAGATTAGACATAATACTGATAATTACAATATAGGTAATTCTATTGATGTTAAATCTGTACAAAAAATAGAGGAGGATTTAAGAAATTTAGGTTTTAGAGTAGATACACCTGACTTGTCTTTTGTCCATAATAACAGTACTATATACAATGATAATACAGTTAATCCTCAGTTGCAACCACCTACTAGTGAGATGAGAAGTTCACAGGAGAGTGAGAGAATTGAAAAGGAGGACATGGAATATTTTAACAATAATCCAACTGTCCATAGAATTGTTTCAGCATTGTGGAATAGAATGACTGATTGTGAGGAACAGACAGTTAAACTCACTAGTGATACAATTTCATCCTTAACATTGAACATTTCTCAATTAGCAACACGTAATAAAGAATTAGAGAAAGAACATTTGTCTCTAACTCTTAAATATGATTCATTGAGTATTAAATATAATGACCTTTCAAACAAATTTTGTGAGTTAGAAAAATTATATGAAACACACTTATTAAAAACTGAATCAAGAACAAAGTTATCTTTTGCACAGACAAATCAAAGTGTCTCTGAGTTGCTACAAAGATTAACTAAAGTTGAGATTGAAACTGCCAATCTACTAATGAACCAGGATAATCATAAGTATAATCAATATAATAATAATCCTTTCATTGGCAAAAGTGAATCTCATTCCTTCCCTGTACCACCACAATTAAAACCATCTGGTGGTAGTGTCAAATCTGAAAATGTAAGTCACAAATCCGTGCAGGAAGAAATACAAGACCATTTATCAAAAGTGAATGAGTTGTTGAATTTACCTAAGATTAGTGAGATAAAATCCAATCAGAAGAACTGGCCTAAAATAGATCAGTACCCAACTTATGATGGGGAAGCCAGCTCTGATTGGCAACATTTTATTCAAAGAATTGACAACTTGAAATTCTCATATAAGTTACCAGATGAAGAGATAACATCAAAATTAATTTCTTTATTTAAGGATGTTGCTTTATTATGGTTTGAAGCTGTCTTAAGTAAGGGTATAGACTACTCTTGGGCTGAATGGAAACAACTTATTGAAAAACAATTTGGAGGTTCTAAATTCAGGCTTACTCAGCAGAGACTGTATGAGAAGACTAGGTATAATCCATTGAATGGTGACAAACCTATGGTATTTTTAATGAATTTAAACAAAATATTAAAAGCCATTGAGCATCATATGGATTTTAACTTATGGAAAGATAAGATAATATACAAATTACCTATATCTGTCAGAGACATTGTTGTAGCTAGAACATTAAATGTTACTGAATATTCTGACTTTATTAATATTTGCAATGAAATATTATTAAACCATAAGTATGAATCAAGGTATTCCACTTATAAACAAAATGTTGAACCTGTAAAAACTCAGAATTCAAAAACACTTCAGGAGAAGCAGAAAAAACCTACTGCACCTGTAGTACCTAAAAAGTATGAAACAAATACTTGTTATAAGTGTAACAAACCTTGGGTTAAAGGTCACAAATGTGAGGAAAACATAAATATTGTTGAAAATCAACATGAATCTGAAAATGAAGTAGAAAAGAGTAATGATTCAAGTGATTATGACAGTAATATCTCATATAGTGATGAAAATGAAGTCTGTATGTTGGAAGATGATTTGTCCATCTTTTACAATCCAATATTAAATATAGACTCAAATGAATCTTTAATGAATTTTGAGGATGTTAAAATCATTAAGGATATATAAGAAGATACTGTGCTTTTGGTCTTAATTTTAAAGACAAGGACAAATTCACGCATGATTGGGTAACCCTTATCCCAGGTTTAGAATTTGCATATAATAGTACAGTACATTCTGTCACTGGCAAAAAGCCATTTGAGTTATGGTTGGGTTATGTACCTAATACCCCTGCTAAAACTCTTAATAAGTTACCTAGATTGGATATTCATCCAGGTACTAAATCTTTTCTTCAGATGCAAGAATTATGCAGAAAACATGCTCAAGAATGTATAAATAAGGCTTTTGAGTATGAAAAGAAAAGATGGGATAAAGCCCATAAAGAACAAATGTTCAAAGAGGGTGATGAAGTCCTTATTTCAACGCTACATTTCAATTTAAATGGTAATGTTAAATTGAAGGATCCATTCATTGGACCATTTGTAGTTAAAAAGATGGTTGGTAATAATGCTGTTGAGGTTATTCTATATGCACCTTATGATAGAAAACATCCAGTATTTCCTATTTCTCTTATAAAACCATACCATTCTAATGATACTGCTCTCTTTCCAAGAAGATCAGGAAGGAATAAACAGCAACCTGAAGAAATAGTGGAAAAAGCAGAAATTGAAAAGATACTTAAAAAGAGACACCTTACTAAAGAAAAGGGAGTTGAGTATCTATTAAGATTTAAAAATAAATCAAGTGAATATGACCAGTGGATTCCAGAAAATGAAATCTCTGATCTTAAAAATCTCTTGAAAAAATTTAAATCTAAATAATACTGTTCATTCAGTATATGTATTATAAAAATTATTTTTTTTATTTTTTCATTCCTTAAGATTAATTAAAATGTCTTAACATTTTTTTTATTGTTTTTTTTTGGGGTGAGGGAGTGTCAGCCTAAATATCCTTAGGACTGAGTATTTCTTATGCTTAAAATAAGATAACCTTAATTAGATTAAGCTTATATCTTAAAAATAAGGTTAAAATAATAATATATATTATTTTATTATATATATATATAATTATTATTCTATTATATAATTTATAATAGTTTAAATAGCTTATCCATGGCCTAATAATACTTATTAAGGTGTTAATGGAGTCATAATATACTTATCTTAAGTGATATGAAGTAATTATTGACATACATAAGCTTATATGTATACATAAATCTCATATTCAGTGAAATATGCAGTATATTATGTATATTTAGGTATATAAGTGGGTTTTAGCCCCTTAATAGCCTATAACCTTTGTTTTTCTGCTTATTTTAGGTCATATGGACGAAATCAGTGGACTCACAACGCCTAAAGAAGCATAGACACCTATATCAGGCGCATACACCCAGTTTGGACAACTAAAATTACTTCCTTGGATGGTTATTCACGGATTTATGGGTTGGAAAGATGTTTTTGGGTTAATGTGGATGCTTGGGGATGTTATTGGGGGCTTGGACATTTTATTTGTTTCCTTTATATGCTTTTAGTTTCATTAAATCTCTTTTTGATCATTTATTTTACCTGTTTCTTTATGGTATCCGCTTTTATCTGGGATTTCTATTTATGGTATGACTCTGTGTTATTATTAATAGTGATGGAGGGTCCTTACTGGAGGTCTGGGTGTTGAAACTGCTTGAAGTGGAAGCCATGGGGAGGTGATGGGCCCTCACAGTGCTGTAATTGCCGGGGATAGCAGTGACATCATCTGGATTGAAGGTCTGTGCACTCCAGTGGATTTGGGTATAAGTAAGGAGGGATTTTGACAGTTTATTATCATCATTCAATTACTACACTTCAAACAAACACTATAATACAGTTATTAACATTCAGAAATATATTATAAAGCCCTTATAAATTGATATTATCTTTATAAAAGCTATAACTATATTTTATTCTTCTATTTTCCACCACTAGCACGCATTTAAATCCAAGTATTGTGAGTTTTATTTGAGTATAACTATTCTATTAATCTTCCCCTGAGGTTTAATCACTAAATCATCTATTAATAAGTAGTAGGACCATAAAATAACACTATTATATCATACTTATATACTAGACTGTACTGACAGAATCTGTATTGAGTGAGGGAATTAACTACTCCTGGACTGAATGGAAGGCACTAATTGAAAGGCAATTTAGTGGCCAAAAATTCAGAATCACTCAGCAAAGATTGTATGAAAGAGCCAGATATAATCCAAATGCTGGAAATAAACCCATGGTATTTTTAATGAATTTAATAAAAATCATGAAATCTATGGATCCAAAAATGGATTATGATGAGTGGAAAGAAAAAATAATATATAAATTTCCTATATTGAAAACTCACAAAATTCTGAATCATGTAATCATGAAGATGAGAACGTGGAATCCAGTGAGGATTGTAAAAGTAAAATTTCTTACAGTGATGATGAACATGAGATATTTGTATTAGAACAGGATATTATGTTCCTGAATGATGCTATACCTCATACAGATACATCTTTAACTTCCAATGAGGAAGCTGAAATAATTAAAGATGTATCTCATGATACTTACAAAATAACACCTATCAGAGCACCTGTTATTATATGTGGAAGAGAAATGAATGCCATTCTTGACACTGGGGCTGCTGGTAGTGTAGTTTCTATTAACACATTAATGAAACTTGAAAGTAAGTATAATGAAAAACTAGAACCTGTACAGACAAAGAACTGGAGGGCTTTTGGTTCAGTATTAAATCCAATTGGCAAATAAAAAACTGCTGTATTCTTTAAATATAATAATGGATATGTAAGAGCAGTGTGTGAATTTGTTGTAATGGATAATAATAATTGTAGTGATTGGTTTATTATTGGCAATGAATTAATGACCAAATATGGCATTAAACTAGATCCTGCAAACAGTTGCTTCACTATAGGCGTAAATGGTAAAAGAAAATTAAAGATATTTTCTTAAAATTCAGTATATTCCATTTCTCCTAAAGAGGAACAACTGCAAGGTGGAAGAACCACCACTGAAGTGGTAGAATTGGAAACTGAAATCCAAAAAGCCTCTTTCAGTCCTCAACTCTCAAAAATTGAAGAAAACAATATTTTGAGATTGATAAAATCTTATCCTCTTGCATTTTCTCATGGTTCAAATGAACTAGGATTGGTCAAAGACCATGAGATGAAAATCTCTCTAATTGTGATTTGGATAATATTCCTGGCAGCTTGAAAAAGAAACCTTACCCAGCATCTCCTGCAAAAAGGAAAGATATTGAAGACAACATAAAAATGCTGTTAGAAATGGGTATTGTTGAAAAAGTGGACACAACACTTAAGTATTGTGTTATTTCACCAGTATTAATCTCTTATGAAAAAGGTAAGGCAATATTATGCGGTGATTATAGAGCTCTGAATACATACACTGTAGATGATATTTACCCTCTACTAAGGATAGCTTCTATCCATGCTACCTTACAAGGAGCAAAATATATTTCCTGTCTGGATGGAAAAAAAGGTTACCACCAGATTTCTGTGGAAAAGAGTTCTCAGAATTACTTATTAATAACCACACATATGGGAATATATAGATATGTGAGAATCCCTTTTGGCCCAAAGAATGTACCTTCAGTCTTCCAAAAATTGATGGATAGTATTTTTCATCAGGAAAAAATATTGAAGGATAGCTTTTAGTTTATATTGATGACATCATAGTGTTTTCAAAAACATATGATGGACATTTAAATCACCTGAAAAGAGTATTTCAAAAAATGGATGAAATTAATATGACAATTGCATTAAAGAAATGTAAGTATGGGTTTCAATCCTTGAAAGTACTTGGACATGTTATATCTAGATTACAAATTTGTTTTGACAAGAGCAAAGTTGCAGAAATAAAAAACATTAGTATACCTAAGAATGTAAAAGATGTTCAAAGTTTTTTATGTATGTGTGGATATTATAGGCAGTATATAAAAAACTACCAATCCATTTCAGCCCATTTAACAACATTAATCAGGAAAAATGAGGCTTTCATTTGGAATAATGAAAGACAACACCCCTTTAATAAATTGAAGGAATGTTTAGTGTCAGCTCCAATATTGGGACTTCCAGATTTTAACCTACCTTTTATCTTGTACACTGATGCAAGCTTCACAGGGTTAGGTGCTGCTTTAAAGCAGAAACAGATAATAAATGGAAAATTATCTGAAGTAGTTATCTGTTATATATCCAGAACCTTAAGAAAGACAGAATTAAGGTATGGTGCCACACAGCTGGAATGTTTAGCCGTGGTGTGGGCCTTGGAGAAACTTCATTACTATCTGGAAGACCAAAAGTTTGAATTAATAACAGATTGCAGTGCAGTAAAATCATTACTAAACATGAAAACACCTAATAGGCACATGTTTAGATGGAAACTAGCTGTAAAAGAGTACAGAGGAAGAATGACAATCACTCATAGAGCAGGAACATTGCATTCTAATGTGGATTGATTATCTAGAAGTCTTTTGCCAAATGATACTGACAACCCAGCTTATGTACCTGAAAATGAGGTTATACATATATTTGGTATTTATATAGTGGATTTAGAGGAAGAGCTTATGAAAACTACATTGGAAAATTATTCAACTGATAAAGATTTGACTAAACTATCTACCACTCTAAATGATCCAACTAATGCCTCCATGAGTGCATTAATTAAAACCTTGCCTCCAAAATATAGAAATGTGTTGGAAAAAGGTAAACTGTCAATTGAAGATGGATATATATATTACAGGAAAATGCTAAGTAATGTAATAGTAATACCACCTTCTATGAAAGATTTAATGTTGAGTACTTGTCATGATGAAATCTTAGCTGGTCATTTTGATTTTAACAAAACATTAACCAGGGTTAAAAATACAGCCTGGTGGCTAAACATGAAAGAAGATGTACAAAAATACATTGAAACATGTGACTCTTGTCAGAAATCTAAAAGATTAACTGGAAAGAGATCTGGTTGCTACAACAAATAGAGCAGCCAAAAGTTCCATGGGAAATTATAAACATGAATTTTGTCACTGGCTTGCCATTAGCAGGAAAAGAAAGTTTCAATTCATGATGGGTAATAGTAGATAGATTAACAAAAATGTGTAAATTTATTCCTACCCATAAAGAGGTATCTACAAAAGACTTGGAATTACTATGGTGGACTCAAATGATGAATACTTCTGGGTTCCTCAAAGCCATAATCTCTGAGAGAGACCCTAAATTTACTTCAGAGTTCTGGTCATCTTTGATGGAAGTATCAGGTTGCCAATTGAAATTTTCTACAGCACACCATCCACAAACTGATGGACTAGCTGAAAGAATGATACAAAATCTTGAATAAATGATCAGAAGATATTGTGCCTTTGGATTGGAATACAAAGACAATGAGAAACTCACACATGACTGGGTAACATTAATTCCTGGCCTTGAATTTGCTTATAATAGCACAAATCATTCTGTAACAGAGAAAAAACTATTTGAACTCTGGCTGGGATACATAACAAATACCCCAGTAAATCATTTAAATAAATTATCAAGGCTAGATATTCACCCTGGTACTAAATCCTTTATTCATATGCAACAAATGTGTAGAAAGCATGCAGAATAATGCATCCAAAAAGCGTTTGAATATGAAAAGAAAAGGTGGGATAAATCTCATAAAGAATTTGAATTCAAAAAAGGAGATGAAGTCCTAATTTCAACACTACATTTTAACTTACAAGGTAATGTTAAATTAAAGGATCCCTTTGTAGGACCTTTTGTAGTAAGCAAAATGGTTGGTAATAATGCAGTGGAAGTCATATTATATGCCCCATATAATAGGAAACATCCAGTTTTCCCTATCTCATTATTGAAACCTTACCATGCAAATGATCCTGACATATTTCCAAAAAGAAGGGGAAGGCCTAAAAAGAAACCTGAAGAAATTGTGGAAAAAGAAGAGATTGAAAAAATACTCAAAAAAAAGAATCCTTTCTAAAGAAAAAGGAGCTGAGTATTTATTAAGATTTAAGGGGAAATCAAATGAATTTGATAAATGGATACCTGAAAAAGAAATTTCAAATTTATCCTCCCTTTTTAAAAAATTTAAACAGAAAGAAATTTCTGTTAAACCAGCTGAGGGGTAAAAACCAGTACTCATAATATTTTATTATTTTTTATTTCTTTAAAGAATTAATCTTTAATGCTACAGAATTATTCTGAATACCTGAAAAATAACAAATAAATAAGAAAAATGTATAAATTATCATTTTTTATTGTTTTTTTGGGTGGGCAAGTGTCATCCTGTATATCCCCAGGACTGAGTAAAAAGTACTTATAAGTTATGTTAAACACATGAACTATACATGGGAACAATAAATTAGAGTACACAAACAGTATACATAAGTAAAATTATGATAATATACAAAAAATGCCATTATAACACCTTATATACATGCATATATCCACCTTTTATAAGTCTTATGTACTTAATATTAAGTTGGAATATTTTAGGGTAATCTTAAGAACCTTAATTATAAGGCTACATAATTTTTAAGTACACTTAAAGCTTTTATTTTCATTGTTTTATGCAAAAAACAATAAATGCACTTTAAATCACTTAAAAGTTGATTATATGTGCTATAAATTTAGGAATATTAAAAATGCGCTTTGACAGTTCAATTTTTCTCAATTAGCACTATTTATTTGGCTACTTAAGTGCATAAAAATAAAACTTTTCAAATTTGGTGTTTTTTATGCCAGAAATGGCTTCTGTGTACTGCCCACATACTGCCTGCATTTTTCCCATGTGAATAGCTTCATTTTTAGCAAAGTTAGCTGTTTCACACTATAATTATCCCACATTCTACGCCCACTGTGGGGAAACACACTAAAATAGGCGAGAGGCGCTTATTTAGTGTCCTAGCTTAATAAATAATCCATTGACCCTCTTTATATGCACTAATTTCATTAATAACCTCACTCTTGGTGCCTTATTTCACTACCACGCTTAATTTCGCCTAAATTTAGTCAAGGATTTACCCGTGCAAGTGCCTGCCAAGGACTGCATGTAGTTACCCCACATCTCACGCCCTTTTTTGGGTTTCTAGGTGGTTTCTCAGTCAATTTTGGTTATTTTTGAATGGGAATTTCACATAGTATAATGTCAGGATTAGCCCCATCATTTCTACTGTTGATCCCACTTATTATTAAGCATTTATTAACCTTAATTTTCCCTCTTTAGTCTTTTATATTAATGTATAATATGCATATACTCTCTTTTTTTACTTATTCTTTAATTTTGATGGATTTTCCCTATTATTACAGGATTTTTGAAGGTGATATTCTTCTAATTATGTTCTGTGTCACTAGGGATGTTGATGGACATGTCTATTAGTTGGATGGAGGCGTCATTAACTGTGTATAGGACTGGTAAATCAAGGGATTCATTGGGGGAAGTATTGTGTATAAAAGGAGGAGGTTTTGGGTCTTGTTTTCTACATTCTTTATCATTACAATTCAATCATATAACCCAATCAATTACAATACATATCAATAGCACTTATAAAGTGTTTGAATAGTATCTGAAATATTAAAATCTATTTTTCTACCAACTAAAAGATTGTAAGCCACATATAAAATTAGTGAGATTTACATTACTGAGACCTTTATATTGAATTATATTTTAATACTTATGGGATTTGTACTACAGTATTCATATAGGACCATTTAAATCTTCTAGACACTGACCATTCAAGCTAGTTCACGTCTTTGTACTTGACCTCAGCCTGACAGTGGGGGTCTCAGGGTTAGAGGCGAGGCAGGGAACAGCTAGGGGTTGAGAACTTGGGGGAAGGCCTGAAGCAGCGGCCTGTGAAAAAGAGCAGCAGGGAGGGAAAGCATTTGGGACGGTAGGGGGAGGGGCTTTGAGTTGGGAAAGAATGTCATTAATTTTCTTTCAATGAATGTGAGAGAGGGGGGAGCAACAGAGGAGGAAGACATGGGGTTAGACAGGGGGAGAGGCTAGGAGGTGGAAGGTGGATTTTTGGATGAGTGGTATGAGAGTTCCAGACAAGGTGCATATTTCTGACATATTCACTACATGGACTGAGATTTTGGTGCCTCTCCTGGGGGGATTGCAGATGGTAAAAATAAGGTTTTTAAGGAATTTCATGAGTGCCACAGGGTTGGAGGCCTCCTCTGGGCCCACAAGGCATGTGATATGGGCAGCTGGAGCATTCTGGGTGAGGGAAGGTGGGTCTGAGGTGAGGATGGGGTCAAAGAAGAGCAAATTGAAGGAGTTGATGGGATGGGGAGCAGGGGAGGGAGGGGAGGTAGTGGGGAGCATAGTTGAGAGGCAGTGAAGAGAAGTTCAGGATGAGCCCTTCTAGAATCCTCAATGGAATAAATTGAGTGTCTTCTGGAGCAGGATCCTGGGGATGGAGGAGGGGATACATATCTTCTCTTTTTGGGGGTGGGATAACAACAAGGAGAGGGAGTGGTGGACTCTTGGACAAAAGGAGGCGCATAATTGGGAGGCAGTTAAGAAGGCAAATTTGGAGACACATTGATGTGTGTAATGTGATGGTTCTTTTTATAATCCATGTGGAATATTCCATTTGTATTACATCTATATGAAAAATGGTTTGTGCAAAGTCAGGATTATCCAAAAATTTTCAGATTTAGTTTGTGTCAGTAGCTGTCACCTGCTTCAAATCCTCACTATTGACTGAGAATCTACTCAAAAGACACATAAGCACCAACCAGGCTTCCTGCCCCATCATTTCCTGCTTGCTTGTTCACTGCCCTTTCATCCTTGCTTCTGTTTCCCAATATCCTGCTTGTTTCATCATCATTCAACAATTTCCTCTTTCTGTTCAACTATTCAGCATGTCATAAGTAAATTACACCCATTTTTAATTTTTCCTTTTCATTTGAATTTTTTTTTTTTGATTTTTTTAGACTAACAAAATTCTCATTTGCACCCTTTTTTTCCTTATTCAAAAGTGTAGAATATCATGCTTCATGCTTAACCCTTTCTCCTAATATTCCAGAGGACAGAAATTGTTTTATTTGCTTATGAAAATAATCTTAACATTAATAAAACATATTAATTATTTTTCTACACTTTTTTTAATCGTAATTTATTGGTGAAACTAGACATTATTAGAAAAAGTGGAAAAACTGAGAAACAAATTTTTTTCATGAAATATGAATTTGAAACAAATTCAGGTATTTCTCTTGAACTTCACTCAACATTGAGGAATAATCAGCAGCATAACCAAAGTAAAAAATTAATCATAAGTGAAAGAATTCCAGATAAAGATAGGAGATCCAAAACAACATTAAAAAAACTTGAAAAAATGAGTATCAGGGCAAATCACATGAAAATTTTATCAACTCTAAAGGAAAATTATATTATTGAAAGGTATCAGCAACAGGAAGATTAAGGAGAAGATTGTATGTCTTATTTCTCTTACTCTACTTTAGTATTGTACTGTTTATTTATATACACATGTTGTCAGTATAATTTAGTATATAAGTATGATATAACAGTGTATATTTATGGTCCTACTACTTATTAATAAATGATTTAGTGATTAAACCTCAGGGGAGGACTAATAAAATAGTTATACTCAAATAAAACTCACAATACTTGGATTTAAATGCGTGCTAGTGGTGGAAAATAGATGAATAAAATATGGTTATAGCTTATATAAAGATAATATCAATTTATAATGGCTGTATAATATATTTCTAAATGTTAATAATTGTATAGAAGTGTTTTTTGGAGTTGTAGTAATTGAATGATCATAAATAACCGTCAAAATCCCTTCTTACTTATACCCAAATCCACTGGAGTGCACAGACCTTCAATCCAGATGATATCACTGCTATCCCCGGCAATTACAGCACTGTGAGGGCCCATCACCTCCCCATGGCGTCCACTTCAAGCAGTTTCAACACCCAGACCTCCAGTAAGGACCCTCCATCACTATTAATAATAACACAGATCCATACCATAAATAGAAAATCTAGATAAAAGCGGATACCATAAAGAAACAGGTAAAATAAACAATCAAAAAGAGATTTAATGAAACCAAAAGCATATAAAGGAAACAAATAAAATGTCCAAGCCCCCAATAACATCCCCAAGCATCCACATTAACCCAGAAATATCCTTCCAACCCATAAATCCGTGAATAACCATTCAAGGAAGTAATTTTAGTTGTCCAAACTGGGTGTATGCGCCTAATATAGGTGTCTATGCTTCTGTAGGCGTTGTGAGCCCACTGATTTCGTCCATATGAACTAAAATAAGCAGAAAAACAAAGGTTATAGGCTATTAAGGGGCTAAAACCCACTTATATACCTAAATATACATAATATACTGCATATTTCACTGAATATGAGATTTATGTATACATATAAGCTTATGTATGTCAATAATTACTTCATATCACTTAAGATAAGTATATTATGACTCCATTAACACCTTAATAAGTATTATTAGGCCATGGATAAGCTATTTAAACTACTATAAGTTATATAATAGAATAATAATTATATATATATATAATATAATAATATATATTATTATTTTAACCTTATTTTTAAGATATAAGCTTAATTTACTTAGGATTATCTTATTTTAAGCATAAGAAATACTCAGTCCAAGGGATATCTAGGCTGACACATGTTTTGGTTAGGGAACTGTGGCATAGTTGAATAGGTTTCAGCTGTCACAACACCCACCCCCTCAACTTAGTCGCTGTATGAACTATTATATAGGAATGTGACGTAAAAGAAGAGTGAAAAAAGATAGAGAAAGAAAATTAGGAGTAATTGGAAAGAAGAGAGAGAAAGAAAAGAGGAAAAATAAGAAAAAACTATGTAGAACTATTATAATTTAGCACTCTATTATCTTATTCCCATGCCTTTGTAAGACTTATCATGTAATATGGACCCAAGACTTTTTGTTATCATGTCTTCCAGTTGTTCACCTGTTCCCAGACATTCAATTACCATGTTCTTTTTGTAAAGTTTTTCATTCACATAAAAAAATTTGGGTTCAATATGTCTTGTTCTTTTGTTGAAAATTTTGTCTGATGCTACTTTTACAGTCAATTGATTATTGAATTTCAGACAAAGTGGTTGCATGCTGTTGGTGAGTTTGTGTAGTAGGTGTTTGATCCACATTCCAGTTTGTGTAGCTTCTCCTAAGGCCATTAATATGGCGTAACTTGTAGAACAAGCCACACATAGAATTTGTTTGGAGCTCCAATAGATTAAGGTGTTGTTGAACATGATGATAGTTCCACCTGTTGACCTCTCCATTTCTCCTCCCCAGTTTGAGTCCAAATACACCGTGATTTACATAGGTTTTTTTGAAGGTTTTATTTTGAAGCATAAGTCTCTTGTGTGGTGCAAGTAACCTAGGGGGTGTTTTAGAGTGTTCCAGTGCTCCATTTGAGGAAATTTGGCAAAACATGACAGGAGATTAACAGAGAAAGAAATATCTGGTCTGGTCCCCAATATGATATAGCTGAGTGAACCAATTGTTGATAGATATAGCTTAGGGTCTAGAGGTGTTTGTTTTTTGGATGCTGAGACAAGTTTTATATTTTGTGGTAAGGGAGTTGTTTTAAGGCTTGTGTGGTTGGGGTGTAAGTTTAGTATTTTGTCTATTAAATGTGACTGGTTTAGCTTAAAACCCTGTTTAGACTGAATAATATTAATACCTACAATTTATTCAAGGCACTCTCCCCATTTGATTGTTAGTGTTTTTTTGAGAGATTGTTCTAGAGGTTTAAGAGTTTTGACCAATTTTCCTGTTACTAACCCATCATCTACATGTATCCAAATAAGAGTTTTTTGGTTATGATTGGTTAAGTGGTACACACTTCTGTCTTATTTGGATATTTTGTAGCCTTCTGATCTAAGTGTACTGCTAAGATGTTGCCACCAGCATCAGGCAGCTTGAAAAGTGCCATAGAGTGATTTTTTTAGTTTTGATGTACTGCCATCATTCAGTTCAAAACCCAGGGGAGCTTTTACCCATATGTTCTCCTTGATTGGTGAATGTAAGTATGCCGCTGTTACATCAAATGTATGAACTGGCCAATTGAGTAGTGCAGCTATTGTTAAGATCAAATTTTGTGACATGAACATGGCTGTTGGTGCAAAATTGTCAGGGAAACCAATTCCTGAGATTTGTTTGAATCCTTTCACAACATATCTTGCTTTTTATTTGGTTATTTTGTTCTTAGCATTGTGTTTTTTTGGAGAATACCCATTTTTCATCAAGTATTTGTGTATTGGGTGGTGGTCTGCTCCTATACTATACATCCATATTATGTAAGTTATTAATTTCCTTTCCACAGGCTAATTTCCAATCATTTGCATTTTTCAATTTCAGGGCTTCTTTATATGTACACAGAGTTGCCAATGCAAAAAAAGCTGATTGTTCCATGGTTGATTCACAAAGTTTTTCTTGTTCATCAAACTGAATTTCTTCTGAGAAATCACCTAAGGTAAGAGTTTTTTCATTGTTGTAAAAAGAGCATGAGTTGACCTTTTGGGAGATTTTTATTTTTTCGGTATTAGATTGAGGTGGATCAGAGAAATATGCCCAAGATGATGGTAAAAGCTTCTTTCTTTTTGTATCCCAAAACAACCAACCTTTTGATCCTTGAGGATAGCCAACTAAAATACATTTTCTTGATCAAGCATCTAGTTTGAGTCTCTTTTCTTTATGAATGTGAACAAAAGCATATTCTCTGAACTTCCACATTATATCAAGTTGTTTTTTGATTCCAAAAGTTTTCCTCAGACAGATTCATTTCCCGACAGGTTAAATTTGGGAGGTGGTTGTGTATGAATGATGCCCATCTGTATGCCAAACCCCAGAAGAACTTGGGGAGGCCACTGTTGTGTAGTATTGTCCTGCCCATTTCTTTGATTGTCTGGTTATACCTTTCAACCCAAATATTCTGTGCATGAAAATAAGGTTGTGTCAGTTCATGAGTAATTCCTTTCTCATTGAAGAAACCACCTACCTTGTTGTTTTTGAATTCTCTTCCATTATCAGATCAGAAGACTTTCACATTATTTTTGACTTGGTTTTTGAGAGATGTGATTATTTTTATTATGTAGTCGGTAGCTTTGCTTTTGTGTGCTATAATGTGGCATTCACCATACAAGGTTTATATATCTTTTATGGTCAAAGCATAAAGGCCATTCTGGAATGTGGTTTCCTCCAGTGGTCCTATTAGGTCAGCTGTTAGGATCTTAAGTTTTGTTGGATTTCTGTTGGAGGAATTTAATAAGAAATGCCTTTTGCTTTTGTAAATTTTTCATGCTTTGCATATAATCTGCCCCAGGGGTGGCTTCTCTGGTATGCCTAATGCCATTTTACTGTTGATCATGCAAAATAGTTGTTGTAAGCTAGCATGGCCAAATTTACAATGCCATTTGTATAGTAGTTCTTTGTCTGGTGTATGTTTCATAGCTTGATTGTGGTTTGTCAGTATATTAAGGGGAATAGTTGTCATAGTGGTATATAGCGTAGTTGTATTAATTAGAGGCTTGTTATTTTTATTAATGTTTTTGTATATTGTCTTGTTTTTAGTCTGTAGTTGGTCATCATTATGTACAAGTTGTATCAGGTGTGGCCATAACCATATTTGGTCAGTAAGGGGTGCGTGGAAGTATTTGTTTCCATCTTTTTTGAACACAAAATTTGTCCCTGAGAAAGACATCAGCATACCACTTCTGATCAAGGTAGCAAGTGAAATTAAAGTACCATGTGCATTTTTTGCAGTAGTATACTGTACTAATGCTGATAGTCACTCCATGTTTCCATGCAATAAATAGAGTCCCCGTCCCTATAATGAAATTTTTTGAGTTGTCAGTTGCTACTTGTAGTGGGACAGGTGGATCAATAGATTTGAAATTGACTAACAAATCATAGTCTCCTGTGAAGTGATGAGTAGCTCCTGTGTCAAGGAGTGGTTGGCTCTGTGAACTAGACAATGGATCTGGTAGTCTCTCTATGGTGAGGGCTGAAGCTATAGGCTGTTTGTCTTTAATCTCTACCATTTTTGCTATGGGTTTTGAGTCTTTTGAAGGACCTTGCATTTGTCTGTAGATTTTTGATGGGTAGGTAGGTCTATAACTGTCAATTTCTCAGTAGAATTTTTGTTGAGGTTGCAATGGCTGTTTATGGTATTCTGTCTTCATAGGCACTGGTGCTAGTACTGGATGGAAGGTTCAGTATTGTTGTTTGGAGTTTGGAGGTATTCTGTTGCCATAAGATGGAGGCATCCCACAATTTGCTAGGAGGTGGCTGGCTGAGTTGCAATTCCAACATAACAGCTGTTTTATGGCCAGTGCATGGTGAGTGTCTTGTGAGTACCCTTTTGTGTTATTTTCAATCTTTATATTAGACATTTGTGCAGTCAAATTGTTTTTGATATCATTTGCATCTTCTGATATGAGTAATTTTGTTACTTTCAGTCTTTCCCAGGAAGTCGTTACAATTCTTTGCATGTCAATAAAGGATGGGGAATCTGCTGCCATCTTCAGGTGGTATTCAGAGTTTTCTAGGATTTTTCCATAGAACAGTTTATTTTCTATCAAAGCTTGTTGGAGAAACATTCCATAAAATGCTTCTTTGTTTAGTTCTTGGCCTTGATTCTCAAGTGCAGATATGATCTCTTTGAATTTATTGATAAGTACCATAGGGTCTGTGGATTTGTTTGAATGCAGATCACATAGTTGTGATAAGGAATTCAGTTGAGATGCTCTTGAAGCTATGTTATACAGGTTGTTCAATTCATTGAAGGCTTTTTTTGCAGGTTGGATATCAAGAAGTTGCATTTTTATTTCTGGATCAACTGAGTTAAGTAGAATCATTCTGGCAATTTTTTCTTTGCTGAATTTTTTTCCGGTTGCTCCAGGTAATGTCAGGTAGTTGGCATTGTCTATTGTTTTATCTAGAAAGAGTCGTATGTCTTTGTACCATGATTCGAAGTTTGTGCCATCCGATTTGAGTTTATTTTGTCCATGAGCAAAGTTTGTTTTTTGCATTAGACATGATTAGGGTCATGTTTTGTATTTGTTCTTTAGATGTCCTGTCAATTCAATTTTCCAGGTTGTTATCAGTCAAAAGATTCATTGGAGGGAGTTGAGTTGTCGAGGTCTCAGTGGCAGTACTTTGTGGGGGAACACTGTTTTTGTTATGAGGCATGTGGGAGGCAGATCTCTTGAAGTCGGTGTTGGCATGGAGGTTTGTGGTGTGGTAATGGTCGGTGGTTGTATAGAAGACATTAGTATATTTTACAATGTTTAATATGGACTCTATTATTTTAAAATGAGAAGAGAGAAGGGATAAAGGGAGAGGGAAAAAAGGAAAAGGACAGAAGAAAGAAAAGGAAGAAAAAAGGAAAGAAAGAAAAAAAAGGTTTTTGGTGTAAGACGCGCATCTGCATTCATAATCCAATATCTGCCCAAGATACTTACCTAATTGCTGGGGAAGATAGAAAGGAAACTGAGGAAGAGGAGAGAGGAAAAGAAAAAAGAAAAAAAGGGAAGAAAAAAAAGAAGGAAAAAAATGGAGATATGAGAGTATTGGTTGGCTGACTAGGCTGTTTTAGTCTGTAAATTTGAGAGAAAACGATGAGAGGAAAGAAAAGGAGAGACTTTTTTTTTAATATTTAGCACTTATAGGCCCATAACCTATTATGGAAAGGGAGCAGCAATGGGAAGATTTAGGAGAAGATTGTATGTCTTATTTTTCTTACTCTACTTTAGTATTGTACTGCTTATTTTATATACACATGTTGTGGTTAGGGTACTGCGGCATAGTTGAGTAGGTCTCAGATGTCACAACAAATACCTACTAAAAATGCTTCATATTTGATCACATATCTTGAGAGATTTTTCTTTCAAGCACTATGAATCATTTTTTCCATGCCTCAAAATAAACTTTTCAAATTTATCCCACTAATTTTCTCTATTTGTAAGAAAATATAGTGTGTTTAAGATAATATAGATTTGTTTTAACTATCTCTTAATCTAATTGAGGTTGAGCTTGATATTATATTATTTTATTTTATTTGTTGTACATAGATCTGCTGATGCAATTCTTTACAAGGTAAAAGTTTTGGAAGGTTAAAAATTTCCTAGTAAGGATTAAAATTCCAAAAAAGGTGAATAAACAGTTAAACAGAAAGAGGAAATCATGGAATGATGATGAAACAAGCAGGATATTGGGAAGCAGAAGCAAGGAGGAAGAGGCAGTGAACAAGCTAGCAGGAAATGATGGGGTAGGGATCCTGGTTGGTGCTGATGTGTCTCTTGAGTCGATGCTCAGTCAATAGTGAGGATTTGCAGCAGGTGACAGCTATTGACACAAACTAATTCTGAAAATTTTTGGAAAATCCTTATAGCGAATAAGCTATATAACAAGCTTTCAGATAATGTGAAAGTCAAGATTATATTGCAAATAGAGTTAAATTCCTGTAATGAACCAAAGCCTTGGCTCAGTATAAATCTAATAAAAATTAATAAGAAATGATAGGAAATATATTCTAACCTGTAATGAACCAAAGCCTTGGCTGGGGAACATTCTACAGTTAGAAAACATTGACTTTATATCTAATGACAAGCTAAATATATGTTTATGTACCTTTGCAAAATAATAGATTAACCTTAACACTGATCATATTTCTCATAGTTATTCTGTATTAAATGATTAACCATAACACCCCCCCATGGAAAGTATGTAAACTATAAAAGAAGAAAAAAATAGAGAGAAAAGGAAAGAAAGAAAAAAAATAGAAGCTAGACTTGAAAAAATTTGAAATAAATTGAGATAATAATGGTTTTTTTAAGCCCTTGGTAAATACATCAGTAAGTTGTAGCTGAGTTGAAACTCAAACACACTTAATAAAACCTGCAAAAATTTGATTTCTGATGTAGAAACAATCATGCTGGAAATTTTTGGTACATTTGTTAATATCATTAAAACAAGAAAGAGAGAAAGTAGCAGTATTATTTCCACGTAAAGTGACAACTGGTGGAGGAATGGAACACAAATCACTAAATATATTATGGAACCACACCACTACTTTAGCATCCAGGGACAATGCTAAGATCTCAGCATGAGCAGATGAAGTAGACACAACCATTTGTTGGAGTGAGACCCAGGAGACAGCAGCACCATTGGCGAGAATTAGGAAACCACCAACAGAGCAACTAAATTCACCACCCCAGTTAGCATCAGCGTATGCAGAAAGCAGGACATCAGAAGAAAAAGTGAGAAAAATTTCATAATGTTGAGTAGAACAGATGTAACGTAGAAGGTGTTTGACACTTTTCCGATGAAGTTTGTTAGGTTCTTTACCTAATTGACAAAGGTAACCAACTGTAAAGGAAAAATCTGGATGAGTTGCAACAGCAAGATAATTAACCATGCCAACGACCCGCAAGAAAGAGGTGACATCCACACGAGACAAATTATCATCACTTGTGGAGGAAGATTTAGCAACACCATGTTCAATGGGGTTTTAGAAATGTGATGAGGTGAAATGGAACATAGTAAGCAACTTCATGCAAAGAATCTTCTGGTTTAGATGAAAAAAACCATTATCATCACGTCATACCCCATACCACTAATTTCAGTGATATTTTTCTTCCAGGTGATATCAAACAGACTCAATAACAACAATTGAAACCAGTCAAGTAAGGTGGTAGACAAGGAAAAGATGCAGGTGTCATCAAAATGTACCCAGACACAAAGGACATCAGAATTGTGGCAGAAGACATATGCACTTGGATCATAAGTGAGACAAGAAAAACCTAATTGAATTAACATCTCTGAGAATAAAAAATATCAGCATCTAACAGCCTGTTTTGTCTCATAGAGTGCCTTTTTAAGGTGGAAGACATGAGATGGGGAAGTCAAAGGTACATTTGGAGGTGGGACAATGTAAATATCTTCATCAATATTCACTACGCAATATAGGGGGTGGACTTGCTAGCAAGTCCTCAACCTGAACTCAGATGGAACTCAGATGGAACTCAGACTGAACTCATACTGAACCCATACTGAACTCTACTTGAACACCCACCTAAAACTGTTCTACTGAGTGGTGTTCATCCCTGATTGTATGGTTCCTTTATCAATAGCTCAATGTGTGTTCAACCTGTGGTGAGTTTGGGTCCAAGGTTGCGGACTCGCTAGCAAGTCCGCCCCCCATATTGTGTGGTGATTGTAATTCAGGTAAGGAATAACCACATCAAATTGAGAAGCATACATTTGGTGCTTGGCAGCAGGTAAAAATAATAATAGAAGAGTAGAGAATCAAGCAGTAGGGGCAAAAGTCTCTGTGAAATTAATACTGTTTTCCTGTTTTTTGCCACAGGAAAATAGATGAGCTTTATAACAAATAACAGCACCCTCAAGGTTCTTTTTGACATCAAAAACCCATCAAGATAAGATAGGTCTAACACCAACAGGTAAGGAAACCTCTCCCATACACCCTTATTTTTTAACATATTCAGTTCCTTTTTGCAAGAAAGCTTCCAATGGTTAGCATCTATCAATTTCAGTGCAGCAGATAAATTACAAGGAAGATTATCTGAAATACCCCCAGTACAAGCCTCAATCATATGAGTGTCCGCTTTCTGAGATAAAATAAGTTGGTATTTGTTTGAAGCCATTTCATCAAGAGAAACATTAATAACATGCAGTGGATCATCAATGTAACATGTTACGTTAGGGAGGTTAAAAAGTTCATTTTCAAATTTAGCAGATGAAGGATCCCAAAAATTCCATCCCTTTACACCTTCAATGTAGCCAATAAATATGGAATGCTTAGAAGTAGGATCAAGGGTTTGACGGCCTTCACCAGGAATATGTGCAAAAGCAGGTGTACCAAATACTTTCAGGTGAGCAACATATGGTCAATGACCCATGAAAAGTTTTTAAGGAGTATGTTTGGAAGTAGCTGTTGGTAGTCTATTGTTAAGGTAAGAAGCACATGTGTAAGCAAACTCCAAAAATTTTCAGACAAACTACTGGAGAACAGTAACGCACAACCCATGACTTCTAATTTTCTATTCCATTGCTCTGCATGTCCATTTTGACAATGGTTGTAAGGTGTAGTAACTTGATGTTGTAGTCCTGAATGACTAACCACTGATTGAACAGACAAACCAAGAAATTCACCACCACCATTGGTGCAAATGCACTTGATGGTAACTCCGGTTTGATTTTTTGCAAACACAAAATATTCCTAAAAACACCTGGAAGTAATCACGTAAGTCCTGGTGAAATTACTGTAAGCATCTTTGAACAAAAGTGCATAATCACCCCCTGTCAAAGCCAAAGGTAATGGCCTGATATTTTCAGCTACCACCAAATCAAGCAGACCATAGACAGTATTGGAAGAGGGTAGTGAAGGAGATAGAGAAGAGGAAGCTAATGCACATTCACTACAAGATTTAGGTGCACAATATTTTTCTAAATTACAACCTGTTATGCAGCTGACCATTCTTCTGATTTGTTGCTCACTAATGTGGCCTAATTGGCAATGCCAAATTCCATAAGTATTGGAGAGAGATGCAGATTGAGCCAAAATTGTAGGACATGTTGAAAGGCATCTACCAATAATAAAAGAAAAAGAGGAATCAGGTGTACATAGAGTACTTACAAAGGAATCATCATTAATATTATGTAATGATAATGAGGAATTGTCTAATCTAGTAAAAATTTTATTCATAAACACTCCATGACCAGGAATAAGGGTTCTAGCTAGATCTTTGCAGTAGTAGTACACGTTGCACAGCATAGTTGAAATTCCAGTAACTTGATCTATAAGATATGTTTAACCACATGTGGAAATGATAGAAGTTGCATTATTCACAACAGTAAAAGTGAGAGGCTCCTCAAAAGAAACATAGGAAAATAAAACTGAAATATTATTGGTTAGATGATGTGTAGCTCTAGAGTCATAAATAACCATATCACAATCAGGAAACAAAGTTGTAGCAGAAAAACCAAAAACAGATGAAACATGTATTACAGAAGGAGAGGATTAAGGTGAATCAATCTCCTTTATTTGAGCAGAAGCAGCAGAAGGTTTTGAGATAGATGATTTAGATGATGAGTAAGATTTGTTACATTTGATTCCTTCTTCATCTTTCTTTTTTGTATTTCAATTTTGCACAGAATGACCCTTTTTACCACAGTATTGACATTTGAGCATGCTATAGCTAACAGAAGATCCTTTATTTCTTATTTTAAATGACTGTGTGTTAACTGCAGAAGCCAATACTTGTCGTGGAACACAAGCATGTAGGTTCTCATCTAAAGGGATTGTGTGTGATTCTAATGAAGTACAAGTAATTCTTGAAAAGATGATACCAGATAATGTTTGTATCAAAGGAGTGAAATCATATGATCCAGGGTCTGGAAGTGAATTCAATAATGTGCACCTACATTTCATCTGAAATTGTGAAATTTAGAAGTTCCAGATGATGTCTAGTCTCTTGTAACTTAACAAGGTGAAAAGAAATGGTCTCATCCGGTGTATTGTAATTAGTTTTGATAAACACTTTGGGCAGTGATTGCACCAAAGAGATGAATTTTTTCCCAAACTCTTCTCAAAAAAAAGAAATCATTTTTTCCGGGTCAGAGATCATCCTGATGAGGTGCTTAATATTGTTTTTTATGGTGTACTTAATAACTCTGGACACAAACTTCTTACCCTCTTCAGAATGGTGATAAAGAGAATAGTCTGATGGATTAAGAGGTATTAAATATTCCTAAAGATCAATGCATGAGACACCAGATAAGTAGTCTGTGAGATCATTCAACCAGTCTGTGAAGTTATCTCCCTTTAGGAGAGGAATAGCTAGGCACAACTCAGTTTTTTCTAGCATTGGAAGGTTGATACTGTCAGTGGCAGATGAGACAGAAGACATTTTGGTTGATGAATATTGTGAACAATGATGGTGTTGGCTTGGATTTAATGGATAATCAGTTGAAATGGGATTTAAAGTAGATAAAGATGAATTAAGATCCATGCTGTGTGAAGTATTTGATAAGACCTCAAGCTCAGAGCCACTATGACAATCATTTGTTATTGGTATGTTAAAAGAAGTTAGCTGATTTTCAAAAATAGAATTAATGTCCATGAAATCTTTAACCCATGTACCATGGTGAAAAGGGGTTAGGTCTCAATGGGTATTCATATTGGGTGAGAGGTATAATTTTATTTTTTCTTTTACGCTTTGAAATTTGTGTGAAATGCCAATGAGAAGGAGTGGAATTGAGATAGTCGGGGATAAAATTATAAATATTGAAAGTATTATCCATCAGTCTGCATTTAGCACTCCTTAAAGAGAATTCACTAGGATTGTAATCATTTTCAAAATGCAAGCCCATTGTTATGTGTAGTATGATAGCTTAATGATTGTTAAGTACATAAGGTGTATATAGTCTGTGGTGCAGCTGACATGTTTAACTCCGGTTCACTCCAGACAAAGTGCTGACACTGCTACCATAGGTTATGGGCTGTCCCTAATTTGTTACTAGCAGTAATAAAATTTTGTATTTTCCCAGAATCCTTCTGTATTCCCCGTGCTTGCCTCATGTTAAACATGTCTAATTTTGGGTGTTGAGGCTCCTCCACCTTTTTTTCGGACACTTAATCCATGCCAATTTCCCCTGAAACTCCTAATCCTTTCCAATCGGGCCCTTGCTTAGCTCGCAAATGCCCACCAGCTCTTAGCCGAGAATTAAAAAATCTTAATATTACGTCAAATTTAAATATCTGTGCGAGATGCCAATTGTGTTCATTCTCAGGTACCCCATCTTCACCGACATCTTCTAGCGAGAGTGCGAGCACCGCTTGCCAATCAACATTAACCCCTCTGACAAATCCCTTCACAAATACCGCCCTGGATTTACCCCACCTCCCCTATCCCCCTCTCCCAACTTACCTCTACATCCTAGCTCCCCTTGTGACCCACCCCCTCATCTTATACCTAGCTCCATGGCCTCGCGCCACAACAATGGTTCGCATACGCAACAATTGAGACACCATTGTACGCGTGCCTTGACGTTGTGTCATGCGGGAACCAATGTTGCATGGTGCTCTATCTTGGAATCATCATTTAGTGATGATTCATTTCTCTCTGATCCTGATAATGCCCCACTTGAAACTTACAAGGGCAAAGAGTGTGCAGAAGTTATTGATGAAATTTTTCAGAGAACTAATAAAATTTCTAAATTAAAAAACAATGGCTCTAACTGGCAGACTTGGGTAAAAAACATTAACATTTTTTTAGGACGCTGTGTATGTTCAACAAAATATATATCAGATGCTAATTCCATAAAAGACAGTACAACAAAATTTGAAGACGAAATGAGTTGGTATACAATTTACAACACCATTGACAAAAAATTTCAGGGTTGCATTGACATTGGAATTACAAGCTATAAAGCATTTTCAATTCTCAGCTCCAAGTTTGATAAGGCATCTCACACTGCTTGCATGGCTCTATTTAATGATCTTTTTAATATTAAAACCTCCCCTTTCACAAATGTCATGGAACATGGAGAAAAAGTCAAGTCACTTTTAGAGGCAGTTCAACGATCAGGTTTTGTTTTTGGTTTCAATGAAATGGCAGCAGTTTTCACCCAACTCTTATTACTGTCATAAGTTAATCATCTTGCCACTGAAGCAAGTCGTCATTTTGAATTTCTAAAAGACATCTCTCAACCCTCTTTTGATGACATGATGAATGTTCTTCAAAATTCATTTATCTATTCATCTCAATCTTCTCCCAATGCCCCTACCCTTTCCACAGCTTTTGAACTGGCAACTGAACCTGAATCTGTTTCATCTATGGCTTTCAAAAAAGGCCGCATGGACAGCTACCTCCCTGGAAATAGAAAACCTGAATATTCCTGTTTTTACTGCAAATCCTCTGAACACTTCCAGAACACTTTTCCATATGATTCCAACAGTAAAAGTTTTAATGCAGCGTTTTGGTAACAATGTGAATCTTTTGCTTGGGACAACAAGTACTCTATGAATCTTGTCAAAAAGGCACTGAACAATAGGAAGGGAAAGCAGCCAGCTCAAAGTTCTTCAAAACCCTGCTTAAACAAAATCAGCTGCAAAGTGCTAGATGTTCTCACTACTGCTTTGAAAGAAATGGATTTTGGTACTGATAGCTGGACTGAAGAGCAAGACAGTAAAGATTGTCAAGGTGTTTTTGACTCTGGTGCCACACATCGTGCCACTGGTGATGTATGTCTTCTCTCTGACTTCAGAACTTTGGATACTCCTATTCCAGTCAAAACTGCAACTGACTCTGGTGCTGCTTTCATTACTGGTCATGGAAAAATGTTTATTAATGGATGTGATGGAGAATTAGTTACAATCAAAGGTGTTTTCTATTGTGATAGGGCAAAATCCACTCTCATTTCTCCTTTTGATCTTTTAGATAATGGCATTTCTCTTTCTTTTAATCAAAATCATGATTATGTTATTTCAAAAAACAAAAAAATATTATTTCTAGCTCTTAAATCTTCTTCTGGTGGAAAATGGACGGTTGATCTAGTCTATCCTTGTGCACTAGAGACCAATGTTTTTGAAATGAATTATTTTAACTCTTTGTCCTCTGCTACCCTTCCTGCCACTTTTGTTCCCCCACCCCCTTCAAAAATTCCTTATCCAACTGCGGTTCCTGACTCAATCATGAATTGGCATTGCCGTCTTGGACACACGAGCACCAGGGCTTTGAGAAGACTTGCCAAAAAAGGTCTTTGAAAAAATGCGCCATCTTACGTCCTTTCATGCAGATTACACTGTGATGTTTGTGCTGTGTCAAAAAGCAAAAGGAAAAACATGTGTAAGACATCCAAGCACACCCATGAGCTCATGGATTTGGTGGTTTCTGATTTAATAGGGCCCATGGTTGATGTCACTGATAAATGTGAAGTTTATGTAGCTACCTTCAAAGAATCCTTCTCAACTTATGTGGAAGTTTTTGTTCTAAAAAAGAAATTGGATGTTTTTGATGCTTTTATTAACTTCAAAACTTGCTTAGAAAACATCACTAATCAACATCTCAAAATCCTCAGAACTGACAATGGCAAAGAATACATGAACAAGAAATTCTCTGAATACCTTTCCCAACACGGTATCCTCCATGAACACTTTATGCCTTATCACCATGAACAGAATGGAATGGCTGAAAGATTCAATGAAACCATTGGTGAAATTGCCAGAGCAATCCTTCTTGCATCAAATCTGCCTCCCACTTTCAGGACTTTTGCTTATTGTTAGGCTTCTTTCATTCACAATAAATTACCCAATGTGAGAGTTACTGACAGTACCCCATACCAAATCATTTTCAACAAAAAAGCAGACTTATCTCCTGTCAAAATTTTTGGTCAGTGGGCATATGTGCACATTCCAACTGAAAAAAGAACAAGAATAGAGGTCCAGGCTATGCGTTGCAGGGTTGTTGGTTTTATTGATTGTGGTAAAGGTTGTATTTTTTGGCATCCAGAGTCTAATTCTTTTGTTCAATCTGCAATGGCAAATTTCATCCCTGAAGGAGACGAGGACAATACCAAAACACTTACAGTTTCACATCCGGACACATCTCATTCTAAAGGTGACCTAGCATTTATTTTGAATCAACTGAAATTTGGTGATTTTACAGCAGAAGAAGCTATTGCTGCCCAAGATTTCATGGTTGATTTCATTAACAATAATGCTTATGAACTTTCTGACCACCTACCTCAAACTTTCAAACAAGAAATGAAGCATCCAGATGCAGTTGAATGGAAGTCAGCTTGTCTTCAGGAATTAGACAACATGTCTAACATGAAAGTTTGGGATATTGTTCCTCTTCCTCCTGAAAAAACTGTCACAGGTGCTTGATGGGTTTTTGCTCTAAAAAGGGATGAATTTGGGAAGATCATCAAACACAAGGCACGATAAGTAGCTCAAGGTTTCAAAAAAATCAAAGGTGTTGATTCTAACGACACTTTTGCTTCTCTGGGTCTGATTCTCACCCTAGCTGCTACCTACAACTGGCCAATCAAAACTTTTGATGTCACTGCAGCCTATCTCCACAGTGATCTTGAGGAAGAAATTTATGTCAAGCAACCCAAAGGTTTTGATTCTGTTAATCCAACTCATGTCTGAAAACTTAGGAAAGCTCTTTATGGTACTAGGAAAGCAGCCAGATGTTGGTGGAAACATCTCAGAAAAATTTTGGCAAATTTGGGTTACAGATCAAGCAATCAGGATGCAAGTGTATATGTGCTAGCGAAAGAGGGCTCTAAGGGAATGTTGTGGATTCATGTAGATGATGGTGTGGTGGTAGGGAGTAATGATGTGGTTTTGAGGGAGTTGGAAATGGATATGGGGAGTAGTTTAAAGGTAAAATGGTCTGATGGTATCTCTTCCATTGTTGGTCTAGCAGTTTCACAATGTCTCAAAGGTTTTACTATCCACCAACCAGCTCTTGTCAATAAAATTCTGAATGAATACAATCCAGCTGGCCTTAACTCTCACTCACCTTTACCAATGGGTCTTTCATTGGTATCTTTAAAGAAAAAATCTCAACCTCCGCTGGAACCTCTCAAATTTCTGTCTATTATTGGTTCTTTATCATATCTTGTAGCTGGATCAAGGCCTGATTTGGCATATCCTGTCAGATTCCTGGAATGTTATGCATCAAGACCAGGTAAAGCTGAATGGGATGCGCTTAATCATTTGCTGAGATATCTACAATTTACCAAAGACATGAAATTTCATCTTTTTCCAACAATCAATCCCATTCCATCTACGGAAGTTTATTGTGATGCTACTTGGGGTGGACAATTTGCTAGGGCTACAGGTGGTCATGTTCTTCAGGTCAACAACTGTCTTATCTTATGGCAATCAAAGCGTCAATCAAGGGTAGCCACAGCTTCACTTCACTCAGAATTAATGGCAATGTCAAATTCAACACGTCAAGCTCTTTGGATTGGTAACCTTCTACGTGAAGCTGATTTGTGCCATGGTCCAACAACTCTGTATTGCGACAACAAAGGTGCAATTGTAGCAGCTACTGATAACCCTTCTTACAAACATTGTAGGCATGTTGACAGAGATTTCTATTTTGTGAATGAACAAGTTCATTGACGTGAAATTGACATTAAGTGGGTATCAACTAAAGATCAAGTGGCAGATTTGTTGACAAAGAATTTGGGACTAAATGTGTGGAAGGAGAAGAGATATTTATTAGTGGTTTTCTAGTTTCTATGTTTTTCCTTATTTTCTTTTCCTTTTATTTACTTTCAACTTTCTCTACTTTTTTTTTGTCAAGGGATGGTTATAGAGAAATCACTAAGAGGGGGGTGGTATGTGTAGTATGATAGCTTAGTGATTGTTAAGTACCTAAGGTGTATATATTCTGTGGTGCAGCTGATGCGTTTAACTCCAGTTCACTCTGGACAAAGCGCTGACACTGCTACCATACCCATAACCTATAGCAAATAAGCTATATAACAAGTTTACGGATAATGTGAATGTAATGATTATATTGAAAATAGAGTTAAATTCCTGTAATGAACCAAATCCTTGGCTCAGTATTATTATTAGCACAATGGTAATGTTTAGTTTTAATTGATTTGGAAAAGGGGGAAAAGGGATAATCATATTGCTGTTGTGATGACGCAAACTATATACTAGGCTGCGGCGTAGTTGGAACCTAACACCCGCCCCTTCGACAAGACGCTCACTCCAGTATATATAAAGCTATTTACAATTTGTTATAATGTTGCTATATAAATCATTAGGAATAGAAAAATATGTAATAATAATAAAATTATTTTTATTTGATACCTAGGTTTTCGCATCCCCTGTCATGTAACTGTTTGTTTAGTTGTTTTGACATTATATCCACAAGTTGTTCTGATGTGGGTACCCATGATATTGTAGCTTTTCTTTTGTGTAGCTGTTCATTGACAAAAAGAATTCTCTGTCGCTGAGTCTCATCCTTTTATTTGAACTTTTGTTGTTTGATACCTTTATTGAAGCCTGATTATTGCATTTTAAATGGAACGGGCCTGTGAAATTAATCAAATCATCGAGAAAATTTTGAATCCATAAGCCCATTCTAGTGTCACGTGCCATGTGACACTTGAGGCAAAAGCAGCTTATTAAATCAATAATATACAGGTCTAAATCCATACTTGAAGCGCAGAAAGCAATTCCCCATGGCTACTGCAACTTTACTTTGTGTACTCACTATTCAACTGCGCTAGTCTAAACTCTAAATCTAAATTAGTCAATCTCTCAATAGTGTGTCTTAGTCTTTTTCTCAATAAGCGACGCACAGCGCAATAGTCAATGTAATAGTAGGCTTAAAGGTTTATAAAGAGTCTGTGAATTATTAAAAAGGGGTAGTGAGCATGGACAGAATGGTTAGTGGAGGATTAAGGGGTTAACGGATGTTAGTGAGGAGGGTCCAGGTGTAACAGGTGTATTTTTAATGGTCTGTGGTGTGCGGAATAGTGGATGGGTATGAGGTCAATGCGAGGAGGAGTAAAGGATATAAAAGGGGTTGGGTTTTTGGTTTGATATTCTTTAGAATTAAATTATAAAACATATTTATAGTTAATAGTGGTAAAACTGCAAGTTAAATCATTGTTATTGTACATTTCCTTTTTTCCCTCAATAATCATTTCTAAATTAAAATCTTTGATTGTTGAGTGTTACAACCCTTTTTGAGATCCTCAGAATATTAGTATTACTTTAAACTATATTAAGATTCTTCTCGAAAATAACTCAAAGCAGTAGCTCTTCCTTCGAGTCATCTTCAAATCACTTCCTTGAACCATTTCTCTGTGCTTCAAAGAAGTCTCTAAACCCCTCATCTCACTTTCAGGAACATCCTCGACCTTGTGCGTAGGTCGTCTGGTGAAAGTATAATTTAATTCTCCATAGTTCTCATTCTTTGCACTACTATGTCCTTTTTCAGGTGTTTCTAAATTCTTAAAATGGCACCTGTTCAACGCACTTCTCCTACAGGCGCTACTACTAGAGCTCGTGCTAGAGGCAGGCCAACAGCCACATGTCCTGTTTCCCGCACTCACTCCCTGGAACCTCTCAACCTTAGGGAATGGCAACATTCAGTCCAATCTGTAGAAGAAATCCCACATGATTTTGATGATTCTAGTGATGATGAAGAGGGAGAGGATACAATGCACAAGGCCCCATCTGCCCCTGCTACACACCCTTCTGGTCAACCTTCGGAACCTGGACCATCTAATTCACTGGAATATTTCATGAGGCTTTTCATGAAGACCCTTTCAAATCCAACGTCTTTGGAGGGATCAAAATTCAAAACTCCTTCCATGAAATCTCCTGATACATTCGGTGGAGAACATCCAGACAGATTGCGACCTTTCTTGCAAACATGCAAACTTCTGTTCCATAATGACCCTCAAACCTTTAGTAACGACCGATTGAAGGTTGTTTACGCTTCCTCATTCCTAGCTGGAAAGGCAGCAAGGTGGTTTGAACCTTATCTTCTCATGCTCTCTTCGACAGAGACCCACTTACTCATCAATAATTGGGAAAAATTCAAAGACCAACTTTTTAAATTATTTGGTGACCCTAATGAAACTGAAAATGCGGAAATTGAACCGGAATTCCTTTGCATGAGTAATAATGGTAAAGCTTCTGAATACATCTCAAATTTCAGAGCCCTTCAAACTCCAGTAGGTTGGAATGATGCTGCCCTCAAGTATCATTTCAAAAAGGGACTTCCATTGAGGATTCTGGATCAATTAAATCTTCACGGTCAGAAGATGACTACTTTAACAGATTTAATGGATCAAACCCTTGAACTTGACAGCGTTTACCAAGGACAACTTCAACATTGTTGATACACCAACAAATCTCAAGGCCTAAATTTTAAATCAGGACCTTCTTCACACCCATGGCCAACTCAATCCTCCTCGACTCAATCCAAACCAAATAAGGGGAAGTACAAACCTTGACTGAAAAGATTGACCCCAGGCAATATCAGCAAAGTACTGGATCCTAAAGGGGAACTTAAAGAAGCTGAGAGGAAGAGGCGAGCAGATAATGGGTTATGTATGTATTGTGGGGGTAAGCACAAGCTAGAAGATTGTGTGAAATTGAAGTAAAGAGAAGGTACTAGTTCAAAGTCAAAAAACTAGTAGATAGTTTACTTGTGTGCAAAGAAAACTATCTTATCTCTCCCAGTGCACAGAACCTCCAAGTCTGAAGGACTGGAGTTGCCTTAAACCGCTTGAGATTCATTCTTTTTAAGGAAGATATCCCCTTCAGTTGTCTTATTTACTCTGGAGCTTCAATTTCTTTTGTCAGTTTATCGTTTGCTTAGAAGTTAAAACTGACATTTACAGATATCAACCAAACTCCAATTTACTTGGTCAAATCAGAAGAACCCAAATATTGGGTAAGTAAGAAAGTTTTATGGGTTTTGAACTTTCCGAACTTTCCCTCCTTCAAGTGGGAATTATCAGTCTTGGACACCCCAAGGATGGATGATACCATTCTTGGCCATGACTTTTTAATGCATTGTAATCCTGAAATTGATTGGACACGGGGATTGATCACCCCACGCACTAAGTATATTTCTGATTCTTCAATGCAGGTCAATAGGGAGTTAAACAACCCGCCTGACAATGTCCTGCTAGAGGAAAAATCTCTGCCAGATGACTTGCAAGCATCTGATCTTTTTCTAAATGAGCAATTGGCTAACCCTTCTAGCTTGATGACTTCACTCGAAGAGGATTTAAATTGCCTTGAAGTAATCGAATTGTGCTCTCTCAATTCTGGTCTTCCCTCAACAGATTCTCTCGAAGATGATGAGGATGACCAAATCAACGTTGAAGCCATTAAATCAACTCTACCAGAGATCTATCATGATTTCTTTGATGTTTTTTCAATTCGCAAGGCCAATAAGTTACCACCTCATCCACCCTACGACCATCAAATAGAGTAAATAGGTCCAGTACCTCCAGCAGGTCCTGTCTATTCTTTGTCAAAGGACAAATCTCAAGTTCTTCAAGACTACATTACAGAGAATGTAGCCAAAGGTTTCATCAGAGCCAGTAAATCTCCAACTGGCTCCCCTGTTTGTTTTGTAAAGAAAAAGGATGGTAGCCTTAGGTTGTGTGTTGACTATAGAAAGCTCAACACAGTCACTAAGAAGAATGCATATCCTGTTCCTCCTATGTCATTTCTTCTTACCCTTTTTAATGGTGCTAATTTCTTTTCTAAAATTGATCTTAGAGGCGCTTACAATCTTATTTGAATTGCAGAAGTTCATGAACCACTGACTGCAATGTGCACTAGATTTGGTAGTTTTGAATATTTAGTTATGCCTTTTGGATTGTGTAATGCACCATCAACTTTTCAAACTTTTGTTAATGACATCTTCCAAGATTTTTTCAAACAATTTGTTGTCGTCTACTTAGATGATATTTTAATTTTCTCAAAGACACTAGACAAACATATTCATCATGTTCGACAGGTTCTAAATTGACTTCGAGATCACGGTCTCTACGTCAAGCACAATAAATGCGAATTTCATCTTAAATCAATTGATTTTTTGGGTTTTACATTATCCACTGATGGTTTAGTCATGGACAACAAAAAGGTCCAAAAAGTCCTGGAATGGCCTGAGCCCAAAACCATTAAATCGCTACAAGGATTTTTGGGTTTTTCCAATTTCTATAGAAGATTTATTAAAGATTACTCTAAAACTATTTCCGATCTTACTTCTCTTCTTAGAAAAGATATTCCTTTTGTTTTTACTTCTACAGCACAAAAGTAATTTGAAGCATTGAAGACTGCGTTCACCACAGCTCCAATTCTTCAACACATTGATCCTTCTGCTTCAACAATTGTTGAGATAGATGCGAGTGATTATGCTATCGCAGGGGTCATTTCTCAATTAAATCCTGAAACAAAATTGTTTCATCCTGTTGCTTTTGAGTCCCACAAACTCATTGCGGCAGAATTAAATTATGAAATTCATGACAAAGAGATTTTAGCTATTATTCATTGTCTTAAAAAATGGCACTCTTTTCTTCTCAGCCTAAATAGTCCTTTTCAAATTTTAACAGAATATAATGCTTTGAAATACTTCATGTCTTCCAAAGTGTTAACCAGGCGTCAAGCCAGGTGGGCTGAATTTCTGTCTGAATTTCCTTTTTCTATTTCCTATCGCCCAGGTAAGAACTGCATTGTCCCAGATATCTTGTCACGTCGGGACAACATTTACCCACAGCGGGGAGACGCATTCGCTGATTAGAACCCAGCAAATGTGAAATCAATTTTCAACAAATCAATGTTAAGGACTCATCAACTTAATTTAATGACAATTCAATCCTTTCAAAATCCACTATCCAACATCCTCAAAGCTCAGTCAAAGGACAATTATTGTTTAGGGGTAAAAGACAAAATACTCTCAAAGCAAGGGGCCAAAAGATTTAGTATTGAATCAGGTCTATTAGTTTTCGAAGGTAGAGTATTCATACACGACAACAATGAAATAAAATTATGGATTTTCAATAGTTGACATGATTCTCCATTAGCTGGTCATTTTGGGGTTGATAAAACCTACCAGTTAATAGCAAGGTATTTCTTCTTGACAGGTATGACCAGAGAAATCAATGCCTATATGAAAGCTTGTTACAAAAGTAATAGGAATAAGGCTCCCCTTCACCAGAAGCATGGGTTGCTTCAACCACTTCCTATTCCCTCTAAACCTTGGTAATCTTTATCAATGGATTTTATTTCTCAACTTCCACTTTCTAATAATTTTGATGCTTTATTAGTAAAAGTAGATAGATTTTTAAAAATGTCTATTTTTATTAAAACCACTACTACTGCTACAGCAGAAGATTTGTCAAACTTTTTTCTAGAATATGTATTTTCCAAACATTGCTTACCTAATGATATTATTTCAGTTAGAGGCTCGTTGTTTGTATCCACATTCTGGACTCAACTGTGTGGACAACTCAATATCACGAGGAATCTCTCCATGGCCTATCATCCTGAAACCGATGGGCAAACGGAAAGGGTCAACCAAATCCTCAAACAATACCTTTGAATGTATGTCAGTTACCAACAAGACAGTTGGGTCACATGGTTACCATTGGCCGAATTTACTTATAATAACTTTACTCATTCTTTGACACGATGTAGACAATCCTATAGTACTAGCTATAGGCCTTGACCAAGGGAGTTGGAGTAAAACAAGAAAGAATAACCCCTGTCCCTTTAGAAAAATAAGTGAGATTGACCTGTTGCAGAAAATTGGAGATCTGTTTGCTAGACCCTCTAATTAAACACTCTTGACCCCTTTAAAAGTGAAGATAATAGTCCCAGACAGACTACCAGAAAGAGTTGAAATGAACATTAATATATTCCAACAAAACACAAGGCAATGAGACAGTGAGGAAAAGAGAGGCAATGAGTAAAGAGATAAGATGATTCCTCTAAAAATTTTCCCACACATGCATCATACAGCCAGTGCACAGACCACCCTGACCGATTCCCCCAGCCAAAATCCAGCTTTCCCAGCCTTTTTCATGCATAAAAGTGCATTTTAGCGCCTCCCCAGTGCCTAGGAGGGCGGGCCGCCCGAATTCGGAGATGCCGCCTGAAGCGGGCGGGCCGCTTCTAGGCCCTAAAACACCCATACAACCCATAAAAACCCTAAAAACCCTAAAAACCCATAACTTCACTAATAAACAAAATATACACACATAAGACATACCAAAATGAAAATAAAATGAAGGACAATAAGCTGAGACATAATAAGTGACCCTAGCTTAAGCCTACATAAGCACCACTAAGCAATAAACATCCGATAAATACCAATAACAACACCATAACTACCCTATAAAACAAGGTAACCACCCATAAGGGATACCAAAATGAAGAGAAAAGAAAGGACATTAAGCTGAGACATAATAAGTGACCCTATCTTAAGCCTCCATAAACACTAATAACTACCACCTAAAGATGAAAAAATCCACTAATAACACCATAACCTCAATAACACCCTACATACCAAATACCCCCAAAAATGCACTCCAAAGGCCTACCCAGGTTTGGATCACCACATCCTCCCTCCAATCAAGAATTTCCCCATTCTTCCTTTGCCAACAGCCATGTTTGAACACCTCTCCAGAATCTTTACAAACAGCCCATTTCTCTCTTCCACCAGATCCTATTCCATTCTAAGTGAACTTCTGAACCAGCAATCCAAGCTTCTTCTTTAAACCTTCTCTTGCACCATGCCTTTAAATTAAATCTATCTCTGTGAAAAGAATCTCTTTCTTCTGTTCCTGAATTCCAAATATGGCTGTACCAGCTTCCAACAATGAAAAGTGATATCCAGTTGACAAGTCTTCCTGACTATAACCTTCTACCAGCATAAAAATTTCCTCATTTTATGGTCTTGGGGGACTCACAACCCTCAGTTTAAAGTCTTGGGGGACTAAAAGCCCTCAGTTTAAAGTGTTGGGGGACTAACAGCCCTCAGTTTAAAGACTTGGGGGACTCCAAAAATCCTCAGTTTATAGTTTTGGGGGACTGAAAAAACCTGAATCACAGAACTCAGAACCAGAAATCAACCAGAAAAAGATTTAGAGAAGTAACTAACTTTCTGGGGTAACTGTATATAGAGCTACCAGCCCATCAGTCACCCCCAAACTTGCCTTTACGAAATTCAGAAGTTCCCCCTTGGATCCTTCTGCCTTTCACTTCCACATCACACTGCCTCCCATTCCTAAGTTTATAGTCTTGGGGGACTACACCATCAACAATCCTCAGTTTAAAGTCTTGGGGGACTAACACAGTGTTCAGTTTAAAGTCTTGACAGACTACTTCTTGACAAAATCTTGAAACCAGCCAGTTTTAAGTCTTGGAGGACTAACAGAATTTTCAGTTTAAAGTCTTTATGGACATCAAAAAATCTTGAGCCCGTAATTAAAAGATCAGTTTAAAGTCTTGAAGGACTTTCCAAAAAAAATCTTGAAGATATATCCCATAAATCGCCAAACCAAAAACCATCAAAGCCAAAACATTTAACCTCCTTTAACAAATAAAACAAAATAAAATGGTATCCCCCAGCCAATTGATGAGCTGATCCCCTGATACCTTACCCACATCCAAGTGCACCTTGATGTGGTCACACCTAAAATTTTTTTTTTATTTTGACTCCTCCTCTTCTACCAAAAACATTGCAAGAGCCCTATCTTGAGCCTTTGAACAAACATAGACTCCATAAAAAAATTAAAAGAAAAAAAAGAGAAAAAAAGAAAATAATCTTGAATCCACCACTTTCACATCCAACACCCTAGGACCACATAGCAAAGCCAGCTCCAGCTCAACAGAAGAGATCACTGGGTGGGCTCCCTCCAATAAGTAAAAATGATGGGAGACCACCAGTGATCCACCACCAATCCAAAAGCACCAAAAGACATCCAAGGCAATCCAGTTTAAAGTCATAGAGGACTAAAAACCTGAATCACAAAAAAAACAACACTAGAATTCAACTAGAAAAAAACCAAAGGCTTGAAACAGACATTCTGGGGTAACTGTTCTAAAGAGCAGCCAGCTCATCAGTTACCCCCACACCTGCCAAAATAAAATCTAGAAGCCCCCCCTGGGTACCTTCTAACAAAAACACAACATCCAGCAAAATTAAACAAAACCAATAAACATGAGGGGTCCAGCACTTGAATACCAAAAGAATTTCCATTTTAAAGTCATGGTGGACTAAAAGCCTGTTAAAGAAAAAAAACCAATACTAGAATTCAACAAAATTAAGAGAAGGGGTTGGAAACAGACAATCTGGGGTAACTGTTGATAGAGCAGCCAGCCCATCAGTCACCCCCACACTTGCCAAAATAAAATCTAGAAGCCTCACCCCTGGGTACCTTCTAAAAAAAAGGATTTTCCAAAACAAATCTTCTCCCATAAAAAACCATTAAAATTCTTTAAAGCCAAAAAAATCCAATTTAGAAATAATATTTTTCAGTTTAACCTCTTGCTGGAGGTGAAATAAAACCAATAATCTTCATTTTTATCTTCATTTTATTTTAAATAAAATATCCATCTTCACTTGAATTTTTCTTTTCTTCCATCTTCATTATACTAAGATTTTTTTTTCATTACGGGCGGGCCGCCCGATGTCGGAGGTGCTGCCTGAAGTGGCCCGGCCTCCCTTTTTTATATAGAGACTTGAACCAGAGAGACTGAAAAGAATTGGACAAAACAAAAAAAAATCCTGACCAAATACATAGAAGCCAAATTAAGCAAAACCAAAACAAATTAAGTAGTTTATCCTCATTTTGGAGGAATCAGATTCTTGAAATCCCAAGGTTTAAACCAATAAGTTTACCCCTAGGGCTTGAACCCCCTAAGCTCCTCTTCCAATTCTGATATCCCAAAATCAGACCTCCAAACAAATCTTCCATCCTCCTCCATACACTGAGTTTTCCATATTTCACATTACCAGAATCAATAAATTCTCCACCCTGTGAAACATCTGGAACCTCCACCACATCTTTAAAATCAACCTCCATACCAGTGACATGCAAAACATCACAATTTTCCCCTTTCCTACAGGAATCTTGCTTAGAATCTGCAAAATCCTCCAGAATAACATCCATAACATCAAAATAAAAATCCTCCTCCAAGCAGAGACCTTCTTATCTTGAGGGAACCACCTGAAATTAATCTTCCTCTATTAGAAAAAGATCCAAGACAGAATCTTTCTGTCCATCCAAAAATTCAACTGATACATCCTCTTCCAATAAGCCATTATCTGAACTTGAGAAAGAAAAATAATCATCCCTCAACAACCATTCATCCACCACAGATTCCTTCTCAATATCCCAAAATTCTTCTTCATGACCAGAAAAGTCCTCCTTCCCACATAATTCACCCAACCTTGAGGAAATACACTGATCATCCAGTGTGTACATTTCCAAAACATCCAGTGAAGCATATTCCTGAGATCCCATGTTATCCTTTGGAAAAGAAAAATTAGTTTCACAAACATCATCAGAGTAATCATCTTCTAAAATTGATGGCTCCAACACCTCCCCAGAAATTGAATTTTCCATCACAGTCTCCTGAACTTCTCCATCCAACAGGATTTCGTCTCCATATTCCACATCCCTATCCTTCAAACCATCCAAATATCCCAAAATAACCTCCTTCAGAATAGCCATACCAGGAATCCTATTTTCCCCATTTGGAAGAGTCTTCATCAAGTCAGCCTTGAAAAGAATCTCCATAACCTCCACACTTACATTCCTACCCATGGCACTCCAAAAGACATACTTGGCCCCATCTTCATGTGGTAATATATCATTATATACCAGATAATCCAGAGCCTCCCCAAACTCCTCCATAAATTACCCATACTGAGAAAGAGAAGTTACACCACCTTTCAATTCCCACTTCCTAGAAATCCCATGAAGATCCACCATTGAGAAAGTAGTAGGCCACCTTTTAACCATTTCAATCTTCAACTTCCCCCAGTCCTGACTCCTATATCCTTCCATACCAGAAACTTCTTTCTCCACCTCCCTATTACCAATGAAAAAGATTACTTGCCTGACCATGTCCAACAGTGAGGCCCCATCAATCTCAGCAGCAACCTCAAACCTAGCCAAAAACCCCTTTGCATCTTCCCCAAAAAACCTTGAACCATCCCAAGACTGAATCCTAACCATCCTAGCAATTTGAAGTCCAAAGATAGCCAAAGTCCCCCCAGTAGCCTTAGAGACCTAGGAGGGACCAAAACCAAGAGAAAAGAAGACCCCTAGACCAACCACAAAGAGATATAGCACCATATCCAAAATCCACCAAAGGAGATCCACCAAAGAGAGAAGCCTAGATCAAAAGATATTCCAAAAAGCCAACAGATTCGTCCCCACGTTGGGTGCCAGAAATGTAGACAATCCTATAGTACTAGCTATAGGCCTTGACCAAGGGAGTTGGAGTAAAACCAGAAAGAATAACCCCTGTCACTTTAGAAAAATAAGTGAGATTGACCTGTTGCAGAAAATTGGAGATCTGTTTGCTAGACCCTCTAATTAAACACTCTTGACCCCTTTAAAAGTGAAGATAATAGTCCCAGACAGACTACCAGAAAGAGTTGAAATGAACATTAATATATTCCAACAAAACACAAGGCAATGAGACAGTGAGGAAAAGAGAGGCAATGAGTAAAGAGATAAGATGATTCCTCTAAAAATTTTCCCACACACGCATCATACAGCCAGTGCACAGACCACCCTGACCGATTCCCCCAGCCAAAATCCAGCTTTCCCAGCCTTTTTCATGCATAAAAGTGCATTTTAGCGCCTACCCAGTGCCTAGGCGGGCGGGCCGCCCGAATTCGGAGATGCCGCCTGAAGCGGGCGGGCCGCTTCTAGGCCCTAAAACACCCATACAACCCATAAAAACCCTAAAAACCCTAAAAACCCTAAAAACCCATAACTTCACTAATAAACAAAATAAACACACATAAGACATACCAAAATGAAAATAAAATGAAGGACAATAAGCTGAGACATAACAAGTGACCCTAGCTTAAGCCTACATAAGCACCACTAAGCAATAAACATCCGATAAATACCAATAACAACACCATAACTACCCTATAAAACAAGGTAACCACCCATAAGGGATACCAAAATGAAGAGAAAAGAAAGGACATTAAACTGAGACATAATAAGTGACCCTAGCTTAAGCCTCCATAAAAACTACTGACTAACACCTAAAGATGAAAAAATCCACTAATAACACCATAACCCCAATAAAACCCTACATACCAAATACCCCCAAAAATGCACTCCAAAGGCCTACCCAGGTTTGGATCACCACAACGACAATCTCCTTTTAAAACTGTTTATGGAAGGAATCCTCGATTCAACTCAATCCATGTAGGAACTAATCATCCTGTGGAACATTATCTTTGAGCCATATCAGGACTCCAAGAAAACTTATATCAAATTTGGAATTAGGGACTCGAAGGTACAAGGAACAGGTCGATAAACATCAAAAATCTGCTCCTCCTTTTAAACCAGGCGACAAAGTATGGCTCAACGCACGAAACATTCAAACAACTCAACCATCAAAGAAACTAGCTGAAAGGCGCTTGGGACCATTTGAAATCGACTCTGAAGTCTCTAAAACTGCATTTTGACTCAAGCTACCTCCTAAATGGCAGGGTATTCACCCTGTTTTCCATGTATCTCTCCTGGAACTGGATCGAGAAACATACCCAGGCAGGAACCAACCTCCTCCGGAACTGGTCAAAGTAGAAGACCATCTAGAGTGGGAAGTAAGCCATATCCTTGATTCAAGAATGCGCAAGTCAAAACTTCAATACCTCGTGGAATGGGAAGGCTTCCTCGAAGACTCAGACAAAACATCCTGGGAACCAGCCATCAATGTTTCTAAAGCCCCTGAACTCCTAAAATCTTTTCATCTTAAATATCCCTTAAAAACTCTCTTTTTTTACTTCTTCTTTTTTTATCTTTTCTTTCTCTTTTCCTTCTTCTCTTTAAAATCTAAACATCTTACCTCTAAAAATTCCTTATTCTTTTTTTTTCTTTTCTTCTTTCTTCTTTTTCTTTTGAAAAGTTTTTTCAACCTTCTTTAAAATAAATTAAAATAAAATAAAATAAAATAAAAATAAATTAAATTAAATTAAAAATAAAACAAATAAAATTTTCATAAAAACCTTTTAAAATTTCTTTAACAAATTTCTTTTCTTTTCTTTTCAATTTTCCATATACATTCTTTCCTTAAAAAATTCTTCTCTTCGAACTATCAAAATTTTTCTCAAACTTCACTTCAACCTCTAAATCTCTCTTTTAAAAATTCTTCAAATAAATTACTTCTTTCTTTAAATCCTTTTTTAAAAAATTTATTTCTTCTCTTCTTCTCTTTCTTTCTTTCTTTCCAAATAACCAAAAAACTTCAATAAATAAAATTTTCACAAATAAAATTTTTCTCATTAAATTTTCATTTCAAAATTGTTTCAATCAACTATATTTTTTTTCCTTTTCGTCTTCTTATTTTGAATTTTTTCATTCTTTTCAAAACTTAAAACTAAAATTTTTCTCGATTAAATATATTTTCCTTTCAAAATTTCAAAACAAAATTAAAATATTCTTACTCTCTTTTTTCTTTTTCTTTTTTTCCAAAAATCTTATAAAATAAATGTTAAAATTTTAATTAACATCACAAAATAAAGTTAATAAATATACAAATTATTTCTACTTTTTTCCCTCTTTCTTTCTTCTCCTTTCCTTTCCTTTTAAATTTTTTCCTTTATTTTCTCTCGAAACAATCTCTTCATTTTTTCTAAAAACACTCTAATTTCCTTCCGACATTTCTCAAAAACCTCCTCCTCTCCTACCGGTACCACTTCCCCAATTTCCAGTAGTTCTTCCGCCACATCAAAGGAGGAGGCATCAACAATCTTATTGACTTCACCACTTAATTCTTCAAGGAATCTGGTTCGTCGACCTTGTCGAGGTTTCTTCGACCATACCTGGTCAAGAGTCTCTTTGTTGTCCTCCCTCAAATCAACCACTGTTTGATTTGCCTCAACTGGCAACAATGGTGGAGCTTCCACAATTGGAACTTCTGATATGACGTCTGAATTCTAAAACAAGATCATCAGTAACTGAATTTCTAAAATAACAGAGGAATGGACTTACTTCGAATATTGGGTCAGCTTCTAAGAATAATTTTGGGGTGACTTCCACTGCCACTTCTTTCTCCTCTTTGTCATCCTTGATGACTACCCTTCGCTTTTTTGGCGTCCTTCTTGAGATTGGGACTTCATCCTCATCCTCTTCAACTAATTCATCTATCTCTTCTTCAACCCCTTGTTTTGTACTTGTGGCCTGGGTTATCCAGGTTGCTATGGGATCTTCAACCTCCTCCTCAGTCTCTCCCACCGACTTATCCTCCCAAATTGAAACATCCCAAATATCCTCGACTACCTCTTTAGTTTTTGGTATCACCCAATATTTGGTTTTCCTAAACCAATGCTTGATGTCCGCATTTTTCAACAAGGCATCACACACCACCCGTCTCCAGTGGCAAAACTCGCATTTTTGGAGAGGACCTCGTGTCGCCATGCTTTCAATGCAAAAATATTCCATTGATTCGCAGGCCGTGCAGGCTTGGGAATACTGCTGGGTAACAATTCCCCCATCCTCTTTAGGGTGTGGAGGCGTGGGAGTTGAGGTAGGGCAATTCATCATAGTAAATTATAAAGTAATTAAAATCAGAAGGGAGGGAAACTAGTGTGGGAAGTATGTCTCACGCTCAACGGAGCTCGCGTTTTTATACCTGGGCATCTGTCACGCGCCATGTGACACTCGAGGCAAAAGCAGCTCATTAAATCAATAATACAAAGGTCTAAATCCATACTCGAAGCGCAGAAAGCAATTCCCCATAGCAACTGCGACTTTCCTTTGTGTACTCACTATTCAACCTCGCTAGTCTAAACTCTAAATCTAAATTAGTCAATCTCTCAATAGTGTGTCTTAGTCTATTTCTCAATAAGCAACACACAGCGCAATAGTCAATGTAATAGTACACTAAAAGTTTTATAAAGAGTCTGTGAGTTATTAAAAAGGGGTAGTGAGCATGGACGGAATGGTTAGTGGAGGATTAAGGTGTTAATGGATGTTAGTGAGGAGAGTCCAGGTGTAACGGGTGTATTTTTAATGGTCTGTGGTGTGTGGAATAGTGGATGGGTATGAGGTCAATGCGAGGAGGAGTAAAGGATATAAAAGGGGTTGGGTTTTTGGTTTGATATTCTTTAGAATTAAATTATAAAATGTATTTATAGTTAATAGTGGTAAAACTGCAAGTTAAATCATTGTTATTGTACATTTCCTTTTTTCCCTCAATAATCATTTCTAAATTTAAATCTTTGATTGTTGAGTGTTACAAACCTTTGTGAGATCCTAAGAATATTAGTATTACTTTAAACTATATTAAGATTCTTCTCGAAAATAACTCAAAGCAGTAGCTCTTCCTTTGAGTCATCTTTGAATCACTTCCTCGAACCATTCCTCTGTGCTTCAAAGAAGTCTCTAAACCCCTCATCTAACTTTCAGGAACATCCTCAACCTTGTGCGTAGGTTGTCCGGTGAAATATAGTTGCGCCCCCAAGAGCTATGTATTCTGCGTGGCATGTGGAGGAAGCAACAGATGGCATGCGTTTTGAGGACCAGAATATTAGGGAACCTTGCATGTTAATTAGCATGCCTCCAGTTGATCTTGAAAATTCCCCGCCCCATTTTGCGTCTGAGTAGACATCAAGATTGATGGAATGTGAGGTTGATAGTGGATATAAGTGTTGTTTTTTTGTGGATTTATATTGTAAATAACGGAGTAAGTGTCTCAAAGCCCTCCAGTGTTCATTAGTGGGGCATTTTGAGTTTCTAGCTAATTGATTTACAGAGAAACTGAGATCAGGACGAGTTGCTGTGGTTAGATAATTCAAGGAACCAATAATTGACAGGTAATCTCCTGGATTAATAGCTGGGTGGTTTGGTGGGTCTGTGGAAAGGTCTATATTGGTCGGCAGTGGTTGATGATGGCATATTCCTGCTATATGATGAGTTGTTAGAATTCTATCAATCAAATTTTCTTGACTTAGTTGGAATCCTCATTCATTCTTTTCTTTTTTTAATACCCACTATTTTATCCAGTCTATCTCGCCATTTGATGATGAGAGTTTGGCTTAAATCTTTTTCAAGTTGCTTCAGAACTTCATTGTTGTTGCCAGTTACAATTCCACTGTCAACATGAACCCAAAGCATTGCCTTTGTGTTACTATTCTTCAAAAAATAAACACTATTGTCATAGGATGACATTTCATAACCCAGGTTTTTGAGTTGCTGTCCAAAATTTTGCCACCAGCAACATGCTGATTGACATGTGCTGTAAAGAGCTTTGAGTAATTTGAAAACTTTTCCATCCTTTCTTTCAAAGCCGGGTGGGTCCTTTACCCATACTTCTTCGTCTATGGGACTGTGTAGGTATGCTTCTGTGACGTCAAAGGCATGGACTGGCCAGTTATACATTGCTGCAATTGTGAGAATGATTTTTTGGGCTGTAAAGGAAGCTGTTGGAGCAAAGGTGGAAGAGTAATCTATGCCTTTTACTTGTTTAAAACATTTTTCCACGTATCAAGCCTTCAGTTTTGTGTTTCCAGTTGATGCGTCTTTCTTTTCTGCAAAAACCCATCTAGCATCCAGTATTCTGGCTCCTTCAGGTGGTTCTTTTCTCTCCCAGACCTTCATGTTTGTTAAGTTATCTAATTCTTGTTGGCAGGCTTTTTTTTCATTCATCGCCATTTTCAGATCTTAAGGCTTCTTTAAATGTTTTAGGTATCTGAGTTGCAAAGTATTCACAATTCAGTTGGATGTCTTCTAACAAAAGATCTTGTTCAATCATTTTCTCTTCCAGATCAAAGTTTCCTAGTATGAGATTGCTGTTGGTTAGATTGTTTGCACTGTTCATTACAAAATCAAGGGACATTTTTTTTTCACTTCTAGTTTTGCATTCTTTGAAGCTGGCCCACACAGATGTTAAGATTTTCTTTTCTATTGGGTCTTAAAAAATCCAGCCTTTCATACCAGCTGGAAGACCAACAGTGTAACATCTTCTTGCTCGGACATCTAGCTTTTTTCTTTTCTCTTCAGGTATGTGTACATAAGCCACTTTGCCAAATTTCCTAGAAATATCTACTTGCGGTTTAGTGTTGAAGAGTGCTTCATAGGGCGTTGTTAAGTTGAAAATAGTGTTGGGTATTCTGTTTAAGAGATATGATGCCCATTTGAATGCAAATTACCAGAAGGTTTTTCCAAGATGACTGTCAAATAGTATAGCTCTTCCCATTTCTGTAAGAGTACAATTAAATCTTTCAATATTTCCATTTTGTTGATGAAAATATGGTAATGATTTTTCATGTATTATTCCATTTTTTTTGTGAACATGTCCATCAGTTTATTGTTGAATTCTCCTCCATTGTCTGATCTAATTATTTTAACCTTCTGATTTGTCTGTTTTTCCAATCTTGTTATGATGTTAATGACAGTATGTGTTGATTCAGATTTTTTTAATGATTTGACACTCACTGTATGTTGTAGCTAAATCTCTGAAGGTTATATAAACTGCCATAAACTGATTCTTCTTCAATTGGGCCAATTAAGTCCATAGTTACTATTTTAAGTTTGTTAACTTTTCTACCAGTTGATTCAAGAAAACATTGTCTTCTACTTTTGCACATTTGGCAAGAGTCACATATAATATTCCCGTTAGGCAGTTTATCAGGTAATCCTTGAACCATTTTCTCTTTGCACATCTGTCATATTTGTCTCAGACTTGCATGGCCAAGTAGGCAGTGCCAAGTGTAGAGGATTTCTTCATCTTTGTTTCTTTTTCTTAATTCAGGATGCTTAGTTGGGATCTCAAGACTAAATACTGATGGTTGTATAAGTAAAACATTTAATTCATTTCTTGTTTGATCAACATGTGATAATTTAGTAGTTACATTAGAAGATATATTTTAATTATCATGATGAATTGGACTATTAAATGTCCATTTTCTATTGATAAACATGGCTGACAGAATTGGAAGGCTGTGATAGCTGATGAGAAAATCATTGAAGTTAACACATGAAAAGTTAGCACCACTCTTTATTAGGGATGCCGGAGAGATTAGCGTACCTCTAGCATCTTCACAGTAGTATACCGGTCTAATATTGATGATTTCCCCATTTAGACCATGGAAGCATATTGTCCCTTTGCCTGTAATGAGAGGAGAGGAACCATTAGTGGCTACTTTCAAAGCTATGGGGTTTTTCAGGGGAAGAAAATCAACTAACTCATTTAGATTACCAGAAAGATGATGAGTTGCACCTGTGTCAAAAATAGGGTTTGCCGAGTATGCTTCATTATCTGAGAGTTGCATTCTAGCAAATGCTGCTGCAGATGCTTCTGGGGAGTCATCAGTGAGTTCGACTATTTGTGCTGAAACAGATTTTGCTTGAGGTGTTTGTGATGTGTTATGACGGTTTTTTTGTTGTTGAGGATAAATTGGATGATAAGAATCCATTTTCTGTTGTGTCGGCTTCTGATGGATGGGTAGATTCAGTTTGGTGGAAGATTGTTGGTTGTATTATAGAGGGTGGTACTACCATTGGGTAGTGTGTGCTATAGCCGGCTTGCCTGTTTTGGAAAAAAGGATTGTAGTTGGTGCATTTGTTGAGGGTTCTCTTAGGACAGTTGGCTTGTAGATGACCCAATGATTTGCAGATATAGCAGTTGCCTGGAGATCATTGAGTAGCAGCATTAGATTCATAGACATTCACAGAACCAGAGTCAGAGAGAGGTAGTTTAGCAGAAACAGAAGCAGAAGAATCATTTGCAGTGACAGTAGTATTAGTAGTAGTAGTATTCAGAAGTTTATCATCATGTTTAAGTCTTTCCCAAGTAGTACAGAAGATTTTGTTGAGAACTGCAACAGTAATTGACTTGTCTGACTTTCACAGCTGTTCTGTTTCTTTGAGGACTTCTGAACTGAATTGAGGGTTGTCTTGAATTATACGTTGGCAAAGACAGCCTAAGCTATCCTTTTCACTGAGTCCTTGAGCCCATAAGCAAGCACACGCATCTCGAAACTTGTTCATCAATTCTATAGGATTATCACATTTTTTAGAGCAAAGATTGATCAGTCTTTCTATGGCATTTAGTTGAGCCGCTCTAGAAACGGTGTTGAACACACTTTTAATATGTCAAATAGCAGTCGTGCTCAGTGCGACATCAATGATTTGAGATTTCAATTCTGGCCCGACAGAGTTGATCAGTATCACTCAACCTATCCGCTCTTTGATGGAGGTTTTTGAGACCCCTTTTCGCTCTAGGAAGTTGGTTTCACCAGTGAAATCACTGATAACACCTCGTATTTCTTTATTCCACTCACAGAAATTCAATCCGTTGTCTTTTAAGGTATGTTGCCAGTCTTTTAGTAGCATCCTTGCCTTGACAATGCTGTCCTGAATATAAGAGTCTTCTTGTATTCTCAGTAGGACACACGGATTGGGTGCATCTTCATCATGAATGTGGGCTTTGTTTTAGTTAAGGGTATTGTCCTGAGGTGGTCGTTGAGGACAATTAGGTATTGGACGGGAGGTTGGTGTATTGTAGTCTTGAGGAGTTGGTTGTTGATTGGACGGCATCATTGAAGTGGTAAAGAGAGAAGAAAGAAAAAAAGGAGAAAAAAAATTAAGAAGAAAAAGGAAAGGAAAAGAAAAAAATGAAATAAAATAAAATGAAAGGAAAAGGGAAAAAAAGAAGAAAAAAAGAAGTAGAGATGAAGACGAAAGAAGAAAGGATAGAAAAAGAAACGGAGACAGGTAAAAGAAAAGGTATATATATATATTTTTTATTGCTTTTGGAGAGATAGAGCCACTATTTTGCTTTGATGCTTGGTGAGAGCAACAACCTAATCGCTAATTAATTTAATAGTTTTTTTTTATTTTTTTTTTGGTTATAAGGATGAAGAGAAGAAAGGAAAAAGGAAAGAAAGTGCAAGAAGAGAGAAAAAAGAGAAAAAAGATTGAGAAAAAAAGGAGATAAACCACGAGTAAGCGGAAAAAAAAGGGTTAAAATTTGGCGATTGAAGAGAGATGATTGATGAGATCAATTTAAGTCCGATGAAAGAAGAGAAAAAAAGAATGGTTGACAAGACCGTTTTTAGTCAATAAAAGGAAAGTTATTTTAAAGGGGAAAATAGTAGGCGCAAGAGCCCATAACCTATTAGCGCAACGGTAATGTTTAGTTTTAATTGATTTGGAAAAGGGGGGAAAGGGATAATCATATTGCTGTTGTGATGACACAAACTATATACTAGGCTGCGGCGTAGTTGGAACCTAACAAGTATAAATCTAATAAACCTAAATAAGAAATGATATGAAATATATTCAAACCTGTAATTGTCATACTTTTACAATTTATTTGATATCTTTCTAAATTCATTTAAAACTCTACAATCACTTTTCTAAAATAGTCAACTTCTCCACAAAACTTCTTTAAAGTATTTCTCCACATACAATATGTTTTCCCCACTATTATGTACTTAACTTAATATGCTTAGTGATTATTCAATATGTACATAGAATCTAGTATAAATCCTATGGTGCAGCCGAGGCGCTTAACTCCGGTTCACTCCGGACGAAGGGCTGACACTGCTACCATAGGTTATGGGCTGTCCCTGATTGATTACTAGCAGTAACTCATTCTTGTAAATTCCCGGAACTCTCTGTGTGCCCCGAGTTTGTCCCTCGTTAAACGTGCCTAATTTCTTTGGGCAATTAATCCTTGTCCATACCCACCTTTACTCCCTGGCATTTAATTCATGCCGAATAACCCAAACACCTCAAACCCTTTCGAATCCCGACCTAAACTACCACGTGATCGTCCTACCCTTAGCAGGGAACTTAAGAATCTCGACATACCTCCTCACCTTCCTAACGTTTCTACGCGGGACCGTCGTCGATCCCGTTCTTTCTCAGTTACTGTCTCGCCTGTCTCCTCCTCTAGCAGAAGTACTGCCCGCCAATTTTGTGATACTCAGACATCTCCGACCGCTATCCCTCAAACCTCGCCTCCTCAACTACCCCACATTCCACACCTCCCCTCAATGGCCATGACTACCAGACCCCAACCAGATGATCCCATCACTGTCTATAAGGGAAAGGACTGTGGCGAGGTTATCGATGACATTCTATCTCAAGTCAAACACACCCCCAAACTGAAGGCTGATGGCTCAAACTGGCAGACTTGGTTTAAAGCTATTTCCCTTTTTATGCATCGCCGGGTCCGATCCACAAAGTACACAACCGATCCTAATGCCATTGTGGGAGCAACAGGTGCCTTTGAAGACGAGATGTGCTGGCACATTGTTTACTTCACTATTGAAGAAAAGCTCCAAAGCCTCATTGACGTCGGCACGACCTGTTTCCATGCCTATCAAACATTATCCACCAAGTTTGAAACGGCCACTCATACCTCCCGCATGGCACTGTTCAACAATCTTTTGAAAATCAAGTCGTCGCCTTTTGTCGATCCTATCTCACATGCGGATAATATCAAATCCATTCTGGATGCGCTGAAGAGATCTGGTTTCCGACTTGGGTATGATGAACTTGGAGCTATTTTGATCCAATTGCTTCTCCCACCATCGGCAGCTAGCCTTAGCGTGGATCTCAATCGACACTTTGAACTCAGGAAAGATCTCAGCCAACCCTCCTACGACAACATGTTAACAGCTTTGCACAATGCTGTAAAAAATGTCCCATCCTCCACTTCCTTTACATCCACAGCCATGGAGGCATCTCTTCCTGATGACGAAGTTTCTTCCCTCGCTTTCAGAAGGGGTAAAATGGACAGCTATCGCCCTCCAGATCGTCGCAAAGACTTGTCTTGTGACTTATGCCATTCAACCGAACACCTCATTTTAACCTGCCCCTATAACGGTAATGGCAAAGCTTTCAATTCAGAGGTCTGGGCACAACGGGAAGCACGAATACAACAAGCTCGTGCAGCAGTTCAACGCTTTCAACGTTCTTTGCCTAACAAGAGAGATAGACCGTCGTCATCAAAAGTCCGCCTCAATGAGATTGATTCCTCCGCCCTAGATGTCTTAACCACCTCCCTCAATGAGCTTGATCTGGGTAGCGATGAGTGGTTCCATGCTCTTGATATTGACAATACCAAAGGAATTTTTGACACAGGTGCGACTCACCATGTCACTGGAGATGTACGTCTTCTATCTGATTTTCAACAGCTGAAGACTCCAATTTCAGTAAAAACAGCTACTGACTCTCATGCTGCCTTTATTACTGGATACGGAAACATCTTAGTCAAAGGGAAAGGAGAAAGCCTGATTACTATAAAAAATGTTTTTTTCTGTGATAAAGCGAAGTCCACCCTCATCTTGCCCTTTGACATTCTACAGTGTAGTGATATCTCTATCGATTTTGACTCCCATCATAATTTTACAATATCAAGGGATAATATGATTTTATTTGAAGCTCCTCTTTCAACTCATGAACGCAAATGGACAGTAGATTTAGTATACCCTTGTAAACTAGATATTACCCCTTTTGCAATTAATCACTTTAACACTTTGTCATCTGTTCCTTTGCCTGCCCCTTTTGTACCTCCCTCCACCATCCCACATATTCCGTATCCCAAGGCAACTCCGAATTCAATTATGGATTGGCACCGGCGCCTTGGACACACCAGCGTTCGAGTGCTTCGGCGCCTTGCCAATATGGGTTTGTGTGACAATGCACCAAAATGGGTACCGTCTTGCAAGCTGAATTGTGACGTATGCGCTGTCTCCAAAAGCAAACGCCGTAATACCCACCCGGCGTTGAAACGTGAACACGGTCTGATGGACCTTGTGGTGTCTGACCTGGTAGGCCCAATGGTGGATGTCACCGATACTGGGGAAGTGTATGTTGCCACCTTCAGGGAGTCCTTCTCAACATACGGCGAAGTCTACATCCTAAAGAAGAAATCAGATGTCTTGGACGCCTTCATCCATTTTAAAAACAGATTGGAAAACTTTACTGGTGGCCGCATGAAAATCCTACGCACAGATAATGGAAAAGAATATATGAACAAAAAATTTTCTGATTTCCTGTCCACTAATGGCATCCTACATGAACACTCAATGCCCTACCATCATGAACAAAATGGTATGGCCGAAAGATTCAATGAGACCATTGGTGAAATTGCACGTACTATCCTCTTAGCCTCCAACCTGCCTCAAACCTTTTGGACATTTGCGTATTGCTGGGCTTCATACATACACAATCACTTACCAAATGTCCGAGTGACCAATAGTAGGCCATACCAAATAATCTTCAACCGAAAGGCCAACTTATCACCAATCAAAATTTTTGGCCAATGGGCCTACGTCCATATTCCCACAGAAAAACGCACCCGTATGGATGTCAGAGCCATGCGTTGTCGAGTAGTTGGTTTTCTGGATGGAGGTAAGGGCTGGATTTTTTGGCACCCGGAGACCAATTCCCTGGTCCAATCGGCCATGGTTAAATTCATTCCTGAAGGGGAAGAAACGTCAGACAAATTACTTACCGATAACTACCAGAGTGAGACAAAGAAAGGTAGTCTACCATTTATACTAAATTCCTTGCGTTTTGGCGATTTTACTGCTGAAGAAACCATTGCGGCTCAAGACACCATGGTGGATTATATCAACAATCACGCTTGTGAACTGTCTGACAGGCTTCCGCGCACCTACAAGCAAGCACTTAAACACCCTGATGCCGAGTTGTGGAAACAAGCCTGTAAACAAGAATTAGATAATATGTCATCTATGAAAGTATGGGATCTGGTTCCACTTCCGCCAGGAAAAAATATAACTGGCGCCAGATGGGTTTTTTCCCTGAAGCGTGACCAATTTGGCACTGTCGTCAAACACAAAGCACGATATGTTGCTCAAGGATTTAAGCAAATTGAGGGCGTGGATTTTAATGATACATTTGCGCTGACTGCAACTTTTGCATCTCTCCGCTTGCTGTTAACTTTAGCTGCGACATACAATTGGCCCATTCGTACTTTTGATGTGACAGCAGCTTATCTGCACAGCGACATAGATGAGGAAATATACATCCAACCACCAGAAGGCCTAACTTCAAATGATACAACTCTTGTTTGTAAACTTAACAAAGCACTATATGGCACAAAGCAAGCAGCGCAATGTTGGTGGAAACATCTGAGTGGCATTCTCACCAATCTTGGTTACTGCTCCAGCAACCAAGACGCTAGCGTGTATGTCCTTTCCAAACCTGGATCCAAAGGCATGCTTTGGGTGCACGTAGATGATGGTGCTGTGGTAGGGAGCAGCAATGATGTTTTGGACCAATTGGAACACGACATGGACAGATTTTTAAAGTTCCGGTGGAGCAAAGATCTTTCCTCCATCGTTGGTTTAGCAATCTCCCGGTGTCCGAAAGGTTTCACCATCCATCAACCAGCGCTGGTCAACAAGGTCCTCCGTGAACACAACCCCGCTGGACTCACGTCTCACTCCCCTCTCCCGTGTAACCTTGTGCTGGTTTCCCTTAAAGATAAAACTCATGATCCCATTGAACCAATAAAGTTTTTATCAATTATAGGGTCTTTGTCGTATCTCGTTGCTGGTTCGAGACCTGATCTAGCGTACCCCGTCAACTTCCTGGCGCGTTATGCCTCAAGACCAGGTAAAGCTGAATGGGATGCGCTATATCACCTTCTCCGATATTTGCAACATACACGCGACATGAAATTCCATCTATTTCCCTCCTCCAATGATACTCCCCTCACTCAAGTTTACTGTGACACCACATGGGGCGGTGAATTTGCGCGGGCCACGGGTGGCCACCTATTGCAACTGAATAATTGTCTTATTCTTTGGCAATCCAAACGCCAATCACATGTGGCCACGGCTTCCCTCCACTCCAAACTGATGGCGATGTCAAATGCTACTAGGCAAGCCCTTTGGATGCGCAACTTACTTCGTGAACTTGATCTCTGTCATGGCCCCACCACCTTGTTCTGTGACAACAAGGGTGCCATAGTAGCTGCAACAGATAACCCTTCCGACAAGCGCTGTCGACATGTGGACCGCGATTTTTACTTTGTAAACGAGCAAGTCCATCGGCGTGAAATTAAAATAGAATGGGTATCCTCTAATGATCAAGTCGCTGATTTGTTGACAAAAAACTTAGGATCTAATATATGGCGAGCAAAACGCCATCTATTAGGTGTTTTCTAACCCTTTCTTATTTGTTTATCTTTATCTTTCTTTCCTACTATTCTTTTTTTTTTCTTTCTTCCTTTTCCTTTTTTTAAAAAGCATTATTACCAATTATCGGAAAATCACTAAGTGGGGGGGTATTATGTACTTAACTTAATATGCTTAGTGATTATTCAATATGTACATAGAATCTAGTATAAATCCTATGGTGCAGCCGAGGCGCTTAACTCCGGTTCACTCCGGACGAAGGGCTGACACTGCTACCATAGGTAAGTAATGCAATATCATGGTTCACTCTGGACGAAGGGCTGACACTGCTACCATACCCACAAACTTCACATGTCTCGAACTTTACTCGTTCTTCCTTGCTATACTTGAAGACTATATTTAGTTGCAGAATCTATATATAAACCCTTTGAAAATTTGTTGTTTTCGGTAGTGATTCCTTTTTGCTTAGTTTGTTTTCTTCTATATGCATTTAAAACGTTATTAAGTAATTCTAAGTAGTTAACAGTAACAAACCAAAGCCTTGGCTGAGGAACATTTAACAGTTAGAACACATTGGCTTTATATCTAATGACAAGCTAACTATATGTTTAAGTACAGTGGCCGGACTGAAATTTTCACCTGGTGCATGCATAATCCGGATTATCAGCTTTTTTTTTTTCTTCCTGCTACCACCACCAACGCCACTCACACCTCAAGGTAAGTACCGATTTCTCATTTTTCTTTTATATTTTACTAATATCACTTTTTTTTGTTTTTCTCTTTCTTTTTCTTATTAATTTTTTAAGTTCAATCCTTACCTGCATTTTCACCTGACCCCTGCACCTATGACACGAGCCCGAGCCAAAAAGAGGCACTTGACGACTGAAGAGAAGGCGAAGATAGTTGGCATGTCAATGTGGGGGGCCAATCCATACCAAATATCAAGGCGTTATGGGATTCCTTGGGCCACTGTGCATGATATCATCAAGAAACACAATATCACTGGCACAGTGGAAACTGTCCAACGCCCTGGCCGACCTCGCATTTCTTCTGATCATGACCTTCGGGAAATCAGCCAAGTCCTGTCAAAAAACAGAAGATCAACATTAGCTGAAATTACAGACACACTTACAAATGAAATCTCACCTCGTACACTTCGAAGGCGTGCACATGAACTTGGATTCCATAGTCAAGCTGCTGTAAAAAAGCCATTTATTAACTCCTCACACAAAACTTGCTGCCTCAAGTTTGCTCAAGCACATTTGCACTGGACTAGTAATGATTGAAAGGATGTGCTATGGTCTGATGAATCTAGTTTTGAAATTGGAAAGACAACCCGTCAAACTTTAGTGTGGCGTCAAAGTCAGGAAAAGTTCAAAAATGATTGTCTTGTACCCATTTTCAAGAGTGGGCGATCCTCGCTAATGGTTTGGGATTCTTTTCATAGCAATGTTAAGGGTCCCCTTGTATTTCTTCCAGCAAATCAACAAACAACTAAAGATTTTATTGAAAATGTTTATCTCTCAAACTTACTCCCTTGGCTTGCAAAAAATGATGGACACAACCAGCTAATCTTAATGGAAGATAATGCCCTGATTCACACCTCACACCTTGCTGCTCAATTCTGTGAAGCAATTAACTTACGCAAGATGATAGACTGGCCAGCACAGTCTCCTGATCTCAATCCAATTGAGAATGTATGGCGAGAAATCAAAGATTCTATTTCTCAACTTTATCAACCAAAAACAATCCCTCAGATGCGCGAGGCCATTCAAATGGCTTGGGACGACCTTCCGAGCAACATACTAGACAATTTAGTTGCATCCATGCCTGCTAGGATGCAGGCTGTTGTTGATGCCGAGGGTGGCTCCACCCGCTGGTAAGGTGAGGTATCTTTTTTTTTAATCATTTTTCAAAAAAAATTTTTGATGAAATGTCTTATCATACTCTCTAGTTATAATGCTGAAAGGCACAGTCTTGTCACCTTGCTCGTTCTCAAATTTTGAATTTACAAAATTTCAAATTTGGGGTTTTTTTTATAAAAATGTTATCCGATTAAAAAATAAATGTTATGGCTGTTTTCTACATGGTGGTTAGAGTCGGAAAGATATTAGGACCATGTATGTAGAATGGATAATCGCTGAGTTATGAGAAAAAAAAAACAGGTGTAAATTTTTGTCCGGCCACTGTACTTTTCCACAATAATAGATTAACCTTAACACTGATCATTTTTGTCATAGTAATTCTGTATTAAATGATTAACCGGAACAATTCTGACTTCGCACAAACCATTTTTGATACAGCTGTATATTAAAACTTAACACTAACACTCCTTTCGCCTTAAACTTTGTTTCTTTTTATCTTAATTTGAATATCAATATGTGACTAATAGGGGCTATTGTGAGATAGGAAGGTTGTTTGGGAATCTACCAGAGGAGACAAGAAATTTAGCAACAGCCTTGGGGATAGGAGAAGGGGAGAGGAGGCTAGAAGTAGAGAGAGAAATCTTATGTTTCCGCGCAGCCTTTAGTAGGGCACGGCGTTGGGAGAAATGAGAGGGACAAAAGAGGAGGATATGCTCAGGGGTGTCAAGAGAAGAAAGAGAATAAGTAGGGCAAAAGTGAGAAGGAGACGCTTTGAATCTAAATAGGTAATGATTAAGAGGTGAGTGACCAGATCTACATTTTACAAATGCAGTGGCGAGAGCTCTTGGGAGACTAGCCAGCGTATTGTACATGTAGAGGAGGGGGTCAAACCTTCCTCGAAGCTTCCTGAGAGAATTTGTGCTAGGGTGAAGGTTATGAAGGGTTTTAGTGTGTGTCTCACCATTGAGTTTGAAAAATGGAAGCATGAGAACGAAACAAATGGATTGTTTCAATTTATCTTTCCCATCGGTGTTTGGACTAATGAATCAGGATCATCTGCCATTAAAAATAGTTGGGTCTTGTCCAAATTACTGGAGGATCTACCACCTTTGAAACGCCGTAATATGTGATGAGGAGGGGACAGTGCAACTCAGAGAATGGGATAAAAAGGGATGGGCCATTTGGGTCGCTACTTCTCCTTCCTTATCATTGTATAGTGGCATCATTACATTAATAAAAATAAAATATTTCAATTTTCTTATATCTAAATCCATCCTTCGTCACCAGCAAATCCTCCTATCACACTTTTGCATCTTATCATCGTAAATTATTCACATCATTCCAATTACTCATCGGCAGCAAATCCTTAAATCACACTTTTGCAGAATATTATCGCAAATTATTCACATCATTCTAATTGTCCATCCGCTTCATTCATCCCTTTACCCCTTTCTTTTATCTTAACTGCACATAACGCATAGAGTCTCGGCCGACATTGGGTGAACCTTTCCTGAACACATAACGAGCAACGAGCGAGCTTTCTTTTTTGAGACTCACAAACGACAAGCAACTTTTTTTCTATACGCAACCCACCAAACGTTAAGCGACACATTGATTAATTTTAAACAACTGAAAATAAAAACAAAACCAAGGAAATAGTGAGATATGTGGGTTTCTTACAAAATCGACCAATAAAGTCATCTAACTAATGGTTTTCTTAGTTTTCCAGATTACGTACAAAAATTAAATAGAGGAAGTATATTGTTACTCACTCTGTAAGACTTCGTTTTCTTTTTAAATTCACTGATATTTAATATTTTGTGACAACAGAAACCAAAACTTAGCTATCAGAAGAAGTTATCAAGAGTGCCTTTACTATGTCTTCCGACTATAATGTGAGTCAAAAAAACTTAAAGATTTTTTAAGACCCGGAGCTGATGATAGTCACACAGCACATATTCACAGAGGATCAAAAACCCAAAATAACTGCTGCTACGTGTGATTCTGATCACATATTCATTGAGGATGTGCCAATAGAGATAAAAGTCAAAAAAATCACAGTTAAGGATCACATGATTAATATGTCAAATCTTATAAAAAATCTTCAACAAGACTTGGAAAAGGTAACAGCCAGGGTGCAGCAACTAGAATCCAGAAACAGATTAGAATTTCATAAAGTCAATCTAACTCTAGAAAATATGATGGAAAATTCCAATACAACCCAACCAACACCTAATCCAGCTCCTTCCCAACAGATGATTAGTGTTGAAAAATGGAAATGGGACTGGTTTCACCAGCAATGGGACGCATTATCCTCCCAGACGCAATCCACAAGTCAACCACCTGCTCAATTGATCCATCCTCATCCTTACAAAGGCAAGTGGAGGAAGTCCAAAAGAGAATTCTCCCAAAGACCTTGGTAAGTGAAAAATATGCACTTAATTCAATATATAATATTAATAGGATGATTTCCATAGGTGAGTATATGCTGAGAGATGAGGCTGGTGATCTGATTGATATGAACTTTTAAAAAATTAGTTTAGATGATGAAATTAATAACTTGTTATTGGTAGACCTCATATCATTTTTATCAGTTAGTAATATTAAATCTGAAAGTATTGGAAAGCTTAGTAATCCTTGTCATTCTTAAAGTAACAGTCTAGCTGAGTCTTATGTGTATAAGAGTTAAATGAATAGTTCTCAAACCCAAATGAAAAGTGATAAAAACTGTCAAAAATAAAATTATCCATCTTTTAAAAAAATTTAGACTTTAAACATTAAAAAAAAGGGTAATTCTACAAGATATAATTGAACATGCAGAAAAAATAATGCCTGAAAGGTATACAAAAAATAAATAATAGATAATAAATAATAAAAATTAATAATAAAACTAAATATTAAAACTAAATAATAAATAATAATTCATTCTTATTTTTGTAATGATCCACTCTGTCTTTTCTTGAAAATTCAAGCAAGTCTCTAGCATTCCTATTCACTTACTCTCCCAGGAAATTAAAACTATCTTGATTGATTCTTTAGCTTCTGAAACTTATATACATTATTATTGTTTTCTCCATAAATTTTAATGATTTTATACAGTTTTGTTCATTCATTTGTTCATTTATTTTTATTTTCAAAAAAAAAAAGGAAAAAAAATTGGGGTATACCTACATTGAAATTAAAATCAAAACAAGGATGAAATTTGAAATAAATTTGTTTCCAACCATTGTTCCAGTAGTCTTACAAAAAGTTTCCCAATACTCCCAAACTAAGTTTACACTAGGAGACTTGCTAACAAATTGTCCACCCCCATTTTCCTTCTGTCATATTAAAGTCTCTTCTCCATTTTTCCCTAGTGGTTATTGATATTTTTTTAATAAGAAAGGTAGAATGTATTGTCAATGACTGCATATCATACAATTAATTTGCTTTATTTTAAAAAATTACAAGAAATGTGAAAAAAATTGTTGTTAATTTGAAATTTTGGAACAGGCCTTTCCAGTTTTAAATCTAATACATTGCTTTCACTTCTTGAATTGGAGCTCTCTCAAGGGCTCAATGAGATGTTTTTTTACACTCAAGATTTTTTAATTTGGGAAGAATGTACCTTATCACCAGAAAAAAAATGTTGGCACTTGCAAGCTGTCACCGGACAACCTATGCACAAGGTCGAGGATGTTCCTGTAAGTGAGATGAGGAGTTTAGAGACTTCTTCGAAGCACAGAGGAATGATTCGAGGAAGTGATTCGAAGATGACTCAAAGGAAGAACTACTGCTTTGAATTATTGTTCGAGAAGAATTCTAATATAATTTAAAGGTAATATTAAAATTCTTAAGATCTCACTAAGGGTTTGAAACTCAATAATCAAAGATTTTCGGATTTATAAATGATTACTGAGAAAATAAGGAAAGATACGATAATAATGATTTAACTAAAATCTTTTACCACTATTAATTATAAATACGTTTTGTAATTTAATTCTAAAGAGTATCGAACCAAAAACCCGACCCCTTTTATATCCTTTACTCCTCCTCGCATTGACCTCATATCCATCCACTATTCCGCACATCACAGACCATTAAAATACACCTGTTACACCTGGACCCTCCTCACTAACATCCATTAACCCCTTAGTCCTCCACTAACCATTCCGTCCATGCTCACTACCCCTTTTTAATAATTCACAGACTCTTTATAAACCTTTTAGCCTACTATTACATTGACTATTGCGCTGTGCGTTGCTTATTGAGAAAAAGACTAAGACACACTATTGAGAGATTGACTAATTTAGATTTAGAGTTTAGACTAGCGCCGTTGAATAGCAAGTACACAAAGGAAAGTTGCAGTTGCTATGGAGAATTGCTTTCTGCGCTTTGAGTATGGATTTAAAACCTCTTATTATTGATTTAATGAGCTGCTTTTGCCTCGAGTGTCATGTGGCGCATGACACAAGCAGGTACCACCCCCAAATTGAACTACCATATTTTAATTAGGGATGGGCACCTGCTAGCAGGTGCAGCATTTTTCTTCTGGTGTGTTTGCTACATCTTGATTACATCACAATATCACCATGTATATATTAGGGGGTATCAATGTTCAGGGATCTGCAATTAGGGATCAGGAATTTTTTCTCACAGGATCAGACATTATTAATTGCAGAAGATTCTTATTCACTAGCCCCAGGGCTAGTGGATAAGGAATCCACAATAATGCATTATCCCACCTCTTATACCTCAATTTCTGTTCCTAATTCCTGATCCCAAACTCATCACATCCATGATTAATTTGTAAGCAAATCACATGACATATAATTGCAGATGCCATTCTTATGTGTCTCTTCACTCTATGCTACTTAATTTTGGTGTAGAGCACATAACATTTTTTCTTGTCCTTATGTGTCTCTTCACTCTATGATACTTAATTTTGGTGGCAAACGCAAAACATTTTTTTCTATCTACACACCCCACCTGCTCATTTGGTGGCAAATTCCCACTTCCCACTCATCACCTAAACCTTTTACCAACAATAATGAAGCATCTCTCTACTAGGAAGCAACTTCACTCAGCTATGAATGCTATCATTTTAACTTTAGCTGCTGACTCTGATTCTGACTCAGGTTTGGAAGAAAATTTAGCTTATATTTCTTTTAAATGATCTTTATGAAGAAGAGGATCCCAGACCTGCACCAGCTCTCCCCTCCCTTGAATCACAAAACATTCTTCCACCAGCATACTTTCTGTCATTATGCCAATCACCCTCCAACATTTTGAAACACAACACTTTTAATTTTTTTTCATTCTCTTCAAATGTTCAACTTGTCTGTTTAATTAACTTGGTTTGGTGTTTTTTTCTTGCATATTCATTTTTTTTTGAATTTACGGTGAATATCTCTTTTTTGGATGTCTGATTTGTTTTCATTCACCAGCTCAACATGAAAGCACATATTTTCTGCAATCACATAATTTTTCACTGTTTCTTTTTTCATTCATCCCTCATATCCATTTCCTCCTCTCCTCAAACATCCCTCAAACAATTTGGTTTCACATATTTTATCATCTCATCTCTCCATGTAAGTCATTTTATTCATTTCTTTTGATTTTTTGCTTGCTAATTATAATTTTTTTTGTTTTTTTTTCTGTTTTCTTTTTTTTTGTAAGTGGCTCTTTTTGTGGTTTTCAAGATTAAATTAACTCTTTTTTTTGTTCTTTCTCTCCCTTTTTTCTCTTTTTTTTACTATCCATCATCCCCTCTTTATCCCTCCTTGGCCTGGTCATTATCCCACCTTTCCACCCTCCTTGGTGTCCTCATCCCCAACTTTCCCTTCTCTTTGGCTGCCTCTCACCCCCCTTTCCACCCCCTTTCCCTCCTCATATTACTCCCTCAAACCCCCCCTATAACCCCCTCAAATCCCCCCCTCAAACCACCCCTAGACCCACTTCAAACCTCCCCTACACCTGCTTCAAAACCCCCCCTATAACCCCCTCATATCCCCCCTTACCCGCTTCTTCCTAATTACTTATTAACAAATGATTGATAACAATCATTTGTTAATAAATGAATAGGGAGGAGGGGGTAAGGGGGGTTTGAAGGGGGGTTTCAGGAGGGGTTTTGAAGAGGGTTGGTGTCAGCCAGGCTACTAGACTTACCCGGTAAAATAATTAATTATTTTACTGAGTTGAAGCCAAGCCTTTCTTCTTAATAATAATTATTTATTTATTTACTTAAGTAGTACTTACAATTAACTAAAGTTAAGTACAATAAGTAGTATAAATAAATAATATAAATAAAATGTCCCTTACAATTTTACTCCCTAACACCGTGCTCAAAAGTATACGTCAAAGGGAGTAAAATTAATAATAAATTTAAAATATAAAAACTTTAAAACAATTATATTACCTCAGTGAGAGATCTGTAATCCCGTGAAAGTAATGTAATTGATTATTTATTGTGTAATAATTGTGACAGTCCAAGGAATTCAAACTTTGTTGCTAATAAATTGATGCCCTTGTTGACGTACTAATTTATTACTTTCTTATGTCATTTATGTACTCCTTTTTCTTGTCATTATTTTCTCTCACACTCACAGTAGACGGTGTAAATTCCTTACATTTTATTTTCTCATATTTTGCCTATAAAAGGCCTCTGATTTTTTGCTTTTCAAACCATTCTTTTTATCACCTTACTTTATTATTACTATTTACAACACAATACTTATTTTTATATTTTACCACATTAGTAGTTACAAGAGCGTAATTCTAATCAATAAATTATATCAATATTTAAAACCTACCTCTTATATTTGAGTAACAAATCACTTAGATTAAGAAATACGTACAAATTTTTTGAGAGTTCATTTAAATCCTTAAAATCCTCGTAGAAACTTTGTACCAAATCTTCTAGACCAAAAGCGTACCTTGACAATTGAGGGCTTTCCGAATTATTGACGAGGCAACGATATTTGAGGTGTAATTGAGGGGACCATCTGTGTGCGAGTACCTGTAAAGGATGAGAGATTGAGAAAACGACGAACGTCATATGTCATGTGACAAAATTTTTTGCTGCGAATGGGAATTGAACCGCGCTCCAAAAATTAAGTTCATATACTGACTAAATGTCGTATATATTGTGGTAATTATTGATATTACTATTTGTGGGTTACTCTTCACTCTTCATTTGCTTTGTATTTCCTTTTACTCAGCACTCTGTAAGTGGCATTAATTTGCTCATTTTACAGGGGGAGGTGCCTGGTAATTGGATTTTATTTTTATTATTATATTTTTATTTTTATTTTTCCTGGTTGACCATAATAGAGCGATAAGTCTTCTTAGTCCCAGAGGTAATAAAATAATTATATTTTAATATTAATTGTTATAATCTTTTCAGTTGACATTTGTCCTGATTAATTGTTCCAGTTGACAAATTGTCCTGACAATAATATTTTTAATTAATATAAAATTAATATTTAATTACTTCAGTTGACTTTGAGTTCTGGTAAATCAATAAATATTTTAATTAATAAAACTCATATTTAATTATTTCAGTTGACATTAAGTTCTGGTAATTAAGTGATCAAGTTTAATAAAATTTTAAAATAAAAAAATTATATTTAATTACTTCAGTTGACTTTAAGTCCAGGTAGTTAAGTTATCAGTTTAATAAAATTTTGTTAAAATAATAAAGTTTCATATTTGATTACTTCAGTTGACAATAAGTCCTGGTAATAAATTAGTTGATTTAAATCCTGAAAATAATTAATTAAAATTGTTAATAAAAATTCTAATTTATTTCTACAGTTGATTATATTATAATCCTGGTTTTAATTTTTTATTATTATTAATAAATTAATTTTATTTAAGTTGATTTTTATCCTGAAAAAGATTTTTTTTATATTTTTTATATTTTTTTAAAAAAAATCAAAAATAAAGACTAATTAATCTTATTGTCTCTTTTCTTCATTTCAGTAGAATCTTAAAATGACTGACCAAAGTGGTTCTGCTGCACGTGAAGAAGAACTAGACTTAATTGATTATGATGAGCCTACTTCTGTAAGTTCTCCTTTAACAAGAAGAATTTCTCAAACTAATAAATCTTTGCCCCAAACAGGAAGTAGAGATGGAAGAAGTAGAAATCCTAGCGGACACAACTCAGGATCAGAAGCCTATGATAAACCCACCAGAAGAGCTTCCAAAAGGCTTCAGGATAAAAAAGATGCCATTGTCTCAGCAGGTAAAGAATCTGTCTACTCACATAAAGGAGTTAATGACAGAAAGCTTGAGACTAAAGGTAAGGGTAGATGCTTTGGAAGAAAAGGTGAGAAGAACAGATACTTTTCTCCAAGAGAAGAAGAAACCTCTTCCTCCCAGGGATCAACAACAATTGGCTCCCCAGTCCCAATAGAAGGTGGAAGTGTCCAAGTGGCAGTGGGACTGGTTAAACACTCAGTGGGACTACCTGTCTCAAAATCAGCATCAGTTACATCAGGCAGGTCCATCAAGGCCCACCCAGGTCAACCCCACTCCTCCCCACCCTTATCAAGGAGGCAAAAGAAGAAGAAAGCCCAATATGGTGATACCCAGAAAACCCTGGTACGTCCCTCTATTGATTCTCAAGTGCCTTTTCTTGTGGCTGATTCTGTTCTTTCAGGTAAATCTGAGAGGGAAGAAGACACCTTGAGACCAGTAGAGGCTGGGAGCAGTAGACAGCTATCTCATGTATCAAATCCATTACTTTTAATTGCTACCTCAATGATAAACCCTGACATGGCTGTAATTGATGAAACTCTTGACCCTGAGTTCTATGAGAGTCTGGAAAGTTACTCAGTTTCCTTATTGAGAAACACTCCAGATGTAGCAAGAATTAATTATGAGTACTTAAGAGATATTATTGCCAAGCAAAAACATATAATGAACAATATGCAATTGACTCAGAGATATAATAGTTTGTTAACTGATAAGGGTTATCAAGAATTAAGAAGTGAATCACAGAGAGTCTCTGATGAATTGTCTCATTACAAAGCAACCCATGAAAAGAAAGTTGCTTTATGGCAAAATATTAAAAATGATTTGTCTAAACTAAAAGATACTGTATCTGCCTGTTTCCAGGAGGTGGAGATAGATAAGATAAATATGAAAAGATTGAATGAACATTTGTCATCTTTTCAAAATAAAAATCAGTTATCTTTTTCAACTATCAATGAGAGTTTATCTAGTCTTCCAAGAATGAAAACAAGACTAACAACCATTGAAGAAAAATTGAACTCATTGTTAAATGACCAAAAATATTCTGACATTTCTGTGAAGGAACATATAGTGCAGGATGCTCAAATAGTACCTGTGGCTAGTTCATCTAAAGTAAAAATAGCTCCAGAAATACCTGTTGATAACACTGAGTTTCAATCAAAGACTGATGATGCACCAGGATCTGCAACAGAAGGATTGAACAATGAGATTTCAGCCCAATTAGAGAAATTACAGCTGCTTCTTACTCAGAAACAAGCTATTACTAAGGAGACTCCTTCAAATCAAAAGAATTGGCCAAAACTTGACCAGTACCCAACATTTGATGGTGATTCTTCCTCTGATTGGCAACAATTTATTTGCAGAATTGATAACTTAAAAAATTCTTACAAACTCCCAGATGAAGAAATTGTGTCCAAGTTAATTTCTTTGTTCACTAATGTTGCCCTGATGTGGTATGAATCTGTTCTCCTGGATGGGAATGACTACTCATGGGAGGATTGGAAGAAATTAATTAAAGCACAATTTGGTGGCTCCAAGTTCAGAATGGCTCAACAAAGGCAGTATGAGGAAACTAGATATAGCTCTTCTACTGATAAACCTATTGAGTTTTTAATGAAACTTGTAAAAATCTTAAGGGCGATGGACCCAAATATGGAGTTTGATTTATGGAAGGACAGGATCCTCTATAAATTACCAATGTCTCTGAGACACTTGATAGTGGCTAGGACTGAGTTCTCCAAAGAACCCTCTTCTTTCATTAATACTTGCAATGAGATACTTCTAAGCAATAAGTATGATTACAGAAGATTTATTCCTAGGACCCCTTTGGAGAAACCCTCCACTTACCAACAGAAACTTCTGCAAAAGGTTGGTAAACCTTCTGCCCCTGTTGCACCAAAGAAGTATGCAACAAACACTTGCTTCAAGTGCAACAAGCTTTGGAAGAAAGGCCATGTTTGTGACAAGAAGATAAATCTTGTAGAACAAACAGAGGAGCATGCTGATGACACAGTGGTACTTGATGATACATCAAGTGATTGTGCCAGCAATATTTTATATGAATCTCAACAAGAAATCTTGATGCTGGAAGAGGATATCCATTATTTAAATACTATTGACATTGATAATAATGATTTATCTACAGTTGAAGATGCTGAGATCATAAAGAACATTGAGGATAGCTCAATTATTATTGCCCCTCTCAAGGCACCAGTCTTGATCAATGGAACCAGCATTGAAGTTGTTCTGGATTCTGGAGCTGGAGGAAGTGTAGTATCTGAAAGAGCACTTGCTTCAGTAGATCAAGACTATAAATCTAAACTGATGCCTATCATTTCTGAAAATTGGAGAGGGTATGGCTCTGTTTTGTCCCCCATTGGTGAATACAAAGCCACAGTGTTTTTTAAATATAACCATGGTTTTGTAAGAGCTATTTGTGATTTTTTGTCATGAAAAATGATAACTTGAGCAATTGGTTTATTGTAGGGAATGATATTTTAACCAAGTATGGCATAAAATTGGATCCTTCAAACCAATGTTTCACAATGGGGATGAATGGGAAGAGAAAATTTAAGATTTCCTCCCCTAAAAAATTATTAAAACCAGAATTGAACACATGTAATTCTGTGGTTCAATATAAAGGAAGATCTACAAAAGAAATGCATGCCCTTATGTCTGAAATTGACAATGCTTCTTTTGGAGAACAACTTTCTGGTGAGGATAAAGATTCCATCATTAACTTGATATAGTCTTTTCCTATGGCCTTTGCTCATGGGTCACATGAACTGGGATTAGTTAAAGAGGAAATGAAACTTTCATTGTCTTGCCCATTAACTGATATACCACCTAGTTTAAAGAAGAAGCCTTATCCTGCTTCTCCCACAAAGAGAAAAGATATTGAAGACAATATCTCTACCCTTTTAAAAATGAATATTATTGAAAAGGTAGTTGAAACACCTAAATATTGTGTTATCTCACCTGTCCTAATTTCTTATGAGAAAGATAAAGCCAGGTTATGTGGTGATTATAGAGTACTAAACACTTATACTGTTGATGATATCTATCCTTTACCCAGAATTAGCTCTATACATGCTACTTTACAGGGTGCTAAATATATCAGCTGTTTGGATGGTAACAAAGGATATCACCAGGTACCTGTTGAGATAAATTCTCAGAACTTTTTGATGATTGCCACTCATATGGGTATTTATAAGTATATTAGGATGCCATTTGGCCCTAAAAATGCCCCTTCAGTTTTCCAAAAAGTAATGGATAACACATTCCATCAAGAGATAATTGAAGGATGGCTGATGGTTTATATTGATGATATAATTATATTCTCAAAAACATTTGAGGACCATCTTAACCACCTGTGTAAAGTATTCCAGAAAATGGATGAAATAAATATGACACTTGCTTTAAAGAAATGTAAATTTGGTTTCCATTCTTTAAAAGTTCTTGGTCATGTTGTTTCAGGCTTACAGATATGTGTTGACCAGAACAAAGTGGCAGCCATACAACAGGTGAAGGCTCCTACAAAAGTGAGAGAGCTCCAAAGTTTTTTGGGAATGTGTGGATACTATAGACAGTATATTAAAAATTACCAAGTCATAGCTTTACCCCTTACCCAATTAACTAGAAAGAATGTTGCTTTTGTCTGGAATAGTGAAAGACAAAGAGCCTTTGACACTATGAAACACTGTTTGATGTCAGCACCAATTCTTGCTTTACCTGACTTTAATCAACCATTTGTTTTGTACACTGATGCCAGTTTCATTGGTCTTGGTGCTGCCCTCCATCAAAAACAAGTGATAAATGATAAAGTTTCAGAAGTAGTAATTTGTTATATTTCAAGAACCTTGAGAAATAGTGAATTGAAATATGGTGCTACTCAATTAGAGTGTTTAGCTGTAGTATGAGCTCTAGAAAAGCTTCATTATTACCTAGATGACCAGAAATTTGAACTTGTCACTGACTGCAGTGCAGTTAAATCCCTTTTAAACTTGAAAACACCTAACAGACATATGTTCAGATGGCAGTTGGCTGTTCAAGAGTACAGAGGGAGAATGACAATTATTCATAGGGCTGGTATTGTTCACTCAAATGTGGATATGTTATCTAGGTTACCTTTACCAAATAATGACTCTAATCCTGTGTATGATCCTGAGGACAAAATTATTCATATACATGGGATATATGTGGTTGATATGGAGGAAGAGCTATTACAGCTTATTCTGGAATCATATGATAAGGACACTGACTTGAAAAAGTTATGCACCATATTAAATGATCCAAAGAATGCTTCAATACAAGCATTAATTAAAACCCTTCCACCAAAGTACCAAAAAGCTTTGGAAAAAGGTAAATTTTCAATTGATGAAGGATATCTATATTATAGAAGAAAGTTGAGTAATGTCATTGTTATTCCTCCTTCTATGAAAGAAATCATCTTGAAAATTTGTCATGATGACATATTGGCTGTACATTTTTATCTTGAGAAAACAATGATCAGAATTAAGAACACTGCTTGGTGGGTTAATATGTCTGAAGACACAAAATTATATGTTGAGTCTTGTGATTCTTGCCACAAATCAAAAAGATTAACTGGTAAAAGAGCAGGATTAATGCAACATATTGAACCTCCTGATGCTCCATGGCAAATAATAAACATGGATTTTGTAAAAGGATTACCTATTGCTGGTAAAGACAGTTATAACTCTTGTTGGGTTATTGTGGACAGATTCACAAAAATGTGTAAATTTATCCCTACCCACAAGGATGTTTCCACTAAAGAATTAGCTTTCTTATGGTGGTCTCATATGTTTGATACTGCTGGTTTTCCTAAAGCCATAATCTCTGACAGAGACCCTAAATTTACTTCTGAATTTTTGATGTCTCTGATGGATGTTTGTGGTTGTGATCTGAAACTTTCTACTGCCCATCACCCTCAGACTGATGGTTTAGCTGAAAGAATGATTAAGACTTTAGAGGACATGATAAGAAGATATTGTGCCTTTGGCCTTAAGTATAAAGATAATGACAGATTCACTCATGATTGGGTTACCTTACTTCCTGGGTTAGAATTTGCTTATAATAGCACTGTTCATCCTGTTACTCAAAGAAAGCCTTTTGAACTCTGGCTTGGATATGTTCCCAATACTCCTGCCCAAATTCTCAATAACAAAATACCTAAATTGGATATACATCCTGGTGTAAAATCTTTTCTTCAAATGCAACAACCATGTAGAAATCATGCTCAAAAATGTATTGAAAAATCATTTGAATATGAGAAGAAAAGATGGGACAAATCCCATAAAGAATACACTTTTAAAAATGGTGATGAAGTGTTGATTTCTACAGTCCACTTCAACTTACAAGGTAATAACAAATTGAAAGATCCATTTGTTGGTCCATTTGTTGTCAGAAGAATGATTGGAGATAATGCAGTTGAGGTTATTCTATATTCTCCATATGACAGAAAACATCCTGTTTTTCCAATATCTCTTTTGAAACCTTACACATCCAATAGTGATTTATTTCCAAAAAGGAGGGGAAGACCAAAGAAAACCCCAAATGAAATCACTGAAACAGCAGAAATTGAAAAAATTCTAAGTGACAGAATAGTCACTGCTGAAAAAGGTACAGAATACTTATTGAGATTCAAGAATAAATCATCTGAATATGATTCTTGGATACCTGTGAAGGAGATATCTAATCTTCCTACTCTACTAAAAAAGTATAAAAAGAAAAAATCATAGCATTTTTTTTATTGTTTTTTTAGAGTGAGGGAGTGTCAGCCAGGCTATCAGACTTACCCGGTAAAATAATTAATTATTTTACTGAGTTGAAGCCACGCCTTTCTTCTTAATAATATTTATTTATTTATTTACTTAAGTAGTACTTACAATTAACTAAAGTTAAGTACAATAAGTAGTATAAATAAATAATATAAATAAAATGTCCCTTACAATTTTACTCCCTAACACCTTGCTCAAAAGTATATGTCAAAGGGAGTAAAATTAATAATAAATTTATAATATAAACACTTTAAAACAATTATATTACCTCAGTGAGAGATCTGTAATCCCGTGAAGGTAATGTAATTGATTATTTATTGTGTAATAATTGTGACAGTCCAAGGAACTCAAAATTTGCTGCTAATAAATTTGATGCCCTTGTTGACGTACTAATTTATTACTTTCTTATGTCATTTATGTACTCCTTTTTCTTGTAATTCTTTTCTCTCACACTCACAGTAGACGGTGTAAATTCCTTACATTTTATTTTCTCATATTTTGCCTGTAAAAGGCCTCTGATTTTTTGCTTTTCAAACCATTCTTTTTATCACCTTACTTTATTATTACTATTTACAACACAATACTTATTTTTATATTTTACCACATTAGTAGTTACAAGAGCGTAATTCTAATCAATAAATTATATCAATATTTAAAACCTACCTCTTATATTTGAGTAACAAATCACTTAGATTAAGAAATACGTACAAATTTTTTGAGAGTTCATTTAAATCCTTAAAATCCTCGTAGAAACTTTGTACCAAGTCTTCTAGACCAAAAGCGTACCTTGACAGTTGGGGGGTGTTTGAAGTGTGTGTAGGTGGGGATTGAGGGGGGGAGGGTTAAAGGGGACTATAGGGGGGGATCAATGGGGTTTTTGGAGAGGGTTTAGGGTGGTGTTTTGGAGAGGGTTTAAGGGTATTTTGAGGATGTTTAGTGAGGATTTGGGGGTATTTTGGAGAGGTTTTGGGGGGTATTTTGGGGGTGTTTGGAGGGATTTTGGAATGGGCTTTGGAGAATTTTTTAAAGGGGAGAAAGGGGACTAAAGAGGGAGTAATGAAGAAAATAATAGAAAAATTTTACTGGGACCAATGAAGGTGCAATTTAAAAATTGAAAGAAAAGTTTTATTAATATTTAATTTTTTTTTCTTTTTTTTCTTTTTTTTGTCCAGAATTAACCAAAAAAACTTTTCAAATTGAGTTAAAGTAATAATTATTCTTATTTATTATTTGATGAAAATCTTTATGGTTATTTAATTTAAATTTTGTGAGTTTTAATTATTTAAAAAATTTTTTTGACGTTTTTTTGACCAGTAAGAAATTTTATCAGAAAAAAAATATCTGTTTATTATGATTCAAGCCTTACACCTCTATCTTAATCATTATCTCCAATATTATATTCTTCGATTTCAACTTCATTCAAATTATCAAAAAAAAATTCAGAAAAATTGTCAAAAAAGGAAAATTTGTCAAAAAAACAAATGTCTATTTCTTCTGATTCAAGCCTTATACATCTATCTTCATCTTTATCTTCTTTATCATCTTCTTAGATTTCAACTTCTTTTCAATTTTCTTCAAAACCTTTAACAATAAAAAATGATGATTGATCTTATCAATGTAAAAGATATTTAAAAAAGAAAAATCACTTGGATCATCTATTTGGCCATATATCAAACATCAAGTATTCAAAACTAAAGTCAATAAAAAAGATAAATATCCCAGGAAGTTACCAGAAGATATCAAATATTTAACCAAATTAGGAGGTGATGAATTTAAGGTAGTAATCAGTAATACTTTCAAACCTAAAATTATTAATGAAAATCATTCATTTGATGGAGTAAAAGATGAATCCTTTAATCAACTATCTGATCTCATCTCTATACTATATAAAATGGATTTAGTTCAATTACCAATTAATAATAAGAATTTGTTGGGTGGTATCATGATTGGTTTAGGATAGAGACCGGGATTTATTAAAGGTTATTCTCTTGGTAAGTCAAATGATTTTTTTGGTTTCATTCTTAATATTTTTCACTTAATTTAATTCTATAGGCATCTATTTGTTACTTATTAATTTATCTAAAGTGGAAAAAAATAATGATTTTTGATTATGGGACTCCTTAACTTCCTTTAATTCTTTTCTGTCTCTTTGACTCAAAAAACTCTGTAACAAAGCCTTTGAATCCAATCATGAACTTGCAACCAAAGTTGGGATTCCAAATTGGTGTGACTCTGAGTGGGAAGAGATTAGAAGTGATTATCAATTATTCTCTAATGTTATAGTTACTCATTCTGGTTTTCATAACAAGATTCATACTGATTAAAAATGACAACGATTATCTGATTTTGGGGATTTTCTCTTATATAAATCCAATAACTGGCAAACCAATACCATCTCCAGCTGAAATCAAAGGTCATGGCTTATATTTTCCAGACCATCAGTGCATGATTGATTTTAGTTTGGGAAATTGTGTGATCAAAAAAATTTGAAACTCTTCTAAGGATAATCACAAAACAACAAAAGCTCACCCTGGTTTGGAATCTTGTCACAACTTTACTCATTTTGGCTGCTCTTTCCAAATTAGTCAAAAACAAATCCAACAAATCAACAAGGTAAAAAAAGAAGGTAAAAGTTATAAATTTAATAAAACTTTAAGTAGTTCTAAAAAGTATGGGGATTAGTAAAGTCATCAAATATTTTTTATTCTTTCATAAATTTTTAATAATTAAATCTGATATTTCAATTCACTAAACTAAAGTAGTGGGCTGATGACCTTGTGTTGTATAAAAGGTAATCATGATAAAAAATTTTAAGCCAGGCTGCTAGACTTACCCAGTAAAATAATTAATTATTTACTGGGATGAAGACACATCTTTTTTATTTCTTTTTTTATTATTAATTATAGTATATTTACTCTAAAATTACTTGTGATATATTAAATAATTACAATATGTAATTTCTGTAAGTATTTAAAATTAATATTAATGTCCCTTATATTTTTATTCCCTAAAACTGTGCTCAATAACAGGTTAGAAGGAAATAAAAATTAATACTAAAATAAAATAAATAAAAAAACAAAATTCAAATTATTTATTTAAAATGAAATTTACAGAAACTTGGTAATAAATCAAATAATTTGACATATACAGTAAACACATTATATTAATACATTATTTATAGAAAAACCTTAATATTTGAAATATTTTATTCTGGAATTTTCTTTTTCTCTCATACTCCTGTATATAGGATTATTAGCTCTGTGGCTTCTCTCCCTTTTGCCTATATAAAGCCTCTCATTTTGGTTGTTTTGAAACATCTTTTTATTTACACAACAATCTATTTAATTACTAATAAATACTATCTTTATTACTACTACTTATTGCTTTAGTATTTACATCTGCATAATTCTAATCAATTTAGGTATAATAATAATAATAATTTTTTACCTTTTCATTGAGTGATAAAACACAAAGATAATCCTCTACATACCTTTAATTTGAAATCCTTAAATATCCACCTATCACTGTTGTTGGACCTCCGTTATAATCTTCTAGACAAAAAGCACCCCTTGAAAATTGAGGCCCTTTCTAAATTGTTGTTGAGGCACCAATAACTTGACGCTGGGGAACGTGGGACCATTGACTACAAGGACCAATAAGGACTGGTGGACAACTAAAAACGACAAACGTCATCAGGCACGTGACTTACTTTTTTTGCCACGACTGGGAATCAAACCTTGCTCCAAAACTAAGGGTTATATATTGGCAATTGATATATATATTTGTGGTGACTATACTGTTTACTATCTGTGGGTCTCACTTTGCATATTTCATAGTTTACATATATCTTTTTTACTCAGAACTCTGTAGTGGCATTAATTTGCTCACATTACAAGGGGAGGTGCCTGGTAAATAATAATTTTTTTTACTAGTTGACCAAGATAGAACCATTTTGTTCTTAGTCCTAAAAGTAATATAAATTAAATTAATTATATTATACACCACAAAATATGGGGGGTGGACTTGTTAGCAAGTCCGCAACCTTGGACTCAAATTCACCACAGATTGAACACACATTGAGCTATTGACAAAGGAACCATACAATCAGGGATGAACACCACTCAGCAGAACAGTTTTAGGTGGGTCTTCAAGTAGAGTTCAACATGAGTTCAGTATGAGTTCAGTCTGAGTTCAATCTGAGTTTTGTCTGAGTTCAGGTTGGGGACTTGCTAGCAAGTCCACCCCCTATATTGTGTAGTGATATATATATATATATTTTTAATTATTTCAGTCAACCTTTTGTCCTGATAATTAAAATATTATATTATTGTTTCAGTTGACAAATTGTCCTGTCATTAAAATAATAGATATATAAAATTAATTAAGTTAATTATATTAAATTATTTCAGTTGACATTAAGTCCTGGTAATTACATTTTTCAGTTGACTCTTAGTCCTGATAATTATCAACATATATATTAGTAATTAATTGAGAATTGTTTTAATTATTCCAGTTGACTCTTTGTCCTGATAATCAATATATTATTTTATTATTTCAGTTGATTTATTTTAAATCCTGGTAATAAAATATAAATATGTTAATTTAATAAATAAAAATTGTGATTATTATTTCAGTTGATTTTTTGTCCTGATAAACATTATATTTTCATTATTCCAGTTGATTAAATAATTCTGATAATTGATTATATACTTGAAATATTGTTATTTTTCTCATATTTTCTTTCAACAAAGTAAGATAATAACTGATTAATTTTTAATATTTCTTTTTCACATTTAAGATTATCTACAACAATGACTGATCAAAGTGCTTCTTCTGCCTGTGATGAGGAACTAGATTTGATTGATTATGATGAGACTTCTATAATTTCTCCTTTGACTACAAAACTTACTCAAATAAGTCATTTGCTGGACCAATCAAGATGTAGAGATTTGAGAAATAGAAATAAATGTGGAAAAAACTGCTCTGTATCAAAAGACTTCAGTGAACCCCCCAGAAGAGCTTCTAAAAGGATTCAAGATAAAAAAGATGCCCTTGCAACAGAAAGTCAGAAACCTCTCCACTCACATCAAGGAGTTGAGGGCAGAGAATCTCAAATTGAAGTCAAAAGCAGAAATTATAGAAGAAAAGCTAAGAAACATGGAATCCTTTCTTCAAGAGAAGAGGAAACCTCCTCCAGCACCAAAAGCCCTTCCACAATTGGCCCCTCAACAACAGGAAAAGGTGGAAGTTTCAAAATGGCAATGGGACTGGCTAAACACCCAGTGGGACTACCTCCAGGCCCAACAACAACAACAGCAAGCACCTCAGGCAGGTCCTTCCAGAACCCATCAGTTCAACCCAACACCTCCTCACCCCTACCAAGGAGGAAGAAAGAGGAAGAACAATCACATTCAATTTTTTCCAAAACCATGGTAAGCCTCTCTATTGAATCTCAAGTACCCTTTCTCGTTACTGATTCAGTTCCTTCAGGTAATTCTGGAAGAGGAGATGATTCTTTGAGACAAGTAAAGACTGACTTTAGTAGGCAGATTGCTCAATATTCTAATGTAACTAATCCTTTGGTATTGATTGCTACATGAATGATAAATCCTGATATGTCTATTATTGATGAAACACTTGATCCTGAATTTTATGAGAATCTGGAAAATTATTCTGTTTCCTTATTAAGAAATACTCCAGATGTAGCTACAATTAAGGATGAATATTTGAGGGATATCATTGCTAAACAAAATCATATAACAAACAACATGCAATTGACTCAGAAATTAAATAGTTTGTTAACTGAACAAGGTTATCAATCAGTGACAAGTGAATTACAGATAGTTTCTGGTGATTTTTTTAAGTACAAAGTAACTCATGAAAAAAATTTGCTTTGTGGAAAAATATCAAGAATGATTTGTCTAAATTACAAGATACTGTGTCTATCTGTTACCAGGAGCTAGAGGGACATAAGTTGAACTTAAAGAGATTAAGTGACCATTATTCATCTTTGCAAAATAACAGCCAGTTATTTTTTGCAACCATCAATGAAAGTTTATCTAGTATTCCAAGAATAAAGACTAGGCTAAAAACCATTGAAGAGAAATTGAATTCATTGTTAAATTACCAAAAGTTTTCTGACATTTCTTTGAAAGAACCTGTTGCACAGGATACTCCTATTGTACCTGTTGCTAGTTCATCTAAATTAAAATTAGTGCCAAAAATGCCTGTAGATATTACTGAGTTTCCATCAAAAATTGATGATGTACCTTGTTCATCTACAGAAGGGTTAATGAATGAGATGACTGCTCAATTGGAGAAGTTACAGCTTCTTCTCCCTCAGAAACAAGCTTGTAATAAGGAGACTACTTCAAATCAAAAGAATTTTCCCAACTTGACCAATATCCAACATTTGATGGTGATTCTTCCTCTGATTGGCAGCAATTTATTTGCAGGATTGATAATCTGAAAAATTCTTACAAACTCCCAGATGAGGAAACTGTGTCAAACTCAATTTCTTTATTTACCAATGTATCCCTAATTTGGTATGAATCTGTCCTCTTTGATAAAAATGACTACTCATGGGAAGATTGGAAGAAATTAATTAAAGCACAATTTGGTGGTTCCAAGTTTAGGTTAGCTCAACAAAGGCAGTATGAAGAAGCTAGATATATCTCTTCTTCTGCTGAAAAAACTATTGAGTTCCTGATGAAACTTGTGAAAATTCTGAGGACAATGGACCTGGATATGGAGTTTGAATTATGGAAGGACAGGATCCTCTATAAATTGCCTATGTCTCTGAGAGACCTGATAGTTGCTAGGACTGAGTTCTTAAGAGAAATTTCTTCTTTTATTAATACTTGTAATGAGATACTTTTAAATAACAAGTATGATCCTAGAAGATTCATTCCTAGAACATCATTGGAGAAAACCTCCAATTACCAACAGAAACCTCTTGAAAAAGTTGGTAAAACTTCTGCCCCTGTTGCACCTAAAAAGTATGCAACAAACACTTGCTTCAAATGCAACAAGCCTTGGCAGAAAGGCCATGTTTGTGACAAGAAAATAAATCTTGTTGAACAGACAGAGGAACATGCTGATGACACAGTTGCACTGGATGATACTTCAAGTGATTGTGCCAGAAATATTTCATATGAATCTCACCAGGAAATTTTAATGCTAGAAGAAGATATTCAATATTTAAATAATATTGATATTGGAAATAATGATTTATCTACAGTAGAAGATGCTGAGATCATAAGAAATCTTGAGGACAGCTCAATTATTAGTCCCCCTCTCAAGGCACCAGTCTTGATTAATGGAAATGACATTGAGGTTGTTTTAGATTCTGGAGCTGGAGGAAGTGTAGTATCTAAAAAATAACTTGCTTCAGTGGGCCAAGATTATAAATCAAAACTTATGCCTATCATTTCTGAGAATCGGAGAGGTTATGGCTCTGTTTTTTCCCCCATTGGTAAATACAAAGCCACAGTATTTTTCAAATATAACCATGGTTTTGTAAGAGCTATGTGTGATTTTCTTGTCATGAAAAATGATAACTTAAGCACTTGTTTCATTGTGGAAAATGATATTTTAACCAAATATGGCATAAAATTGGATCCTTCAAACCAATGCTTCACAATGGGGATGAATGGGAAGAGAAAATTTAAGATTTACTCCCCCAAATAGTTATTGACACCAGGATTGAACACATGTCATTCTGTAGTTCAATATAAAGAAATCTCTATAAAATAAATGCCTGCCCTTTTGTCTGAAATTGACAATTCTTCTTTTGGAGAAAAAATTTCTGGTGAGGATAAAGATTCCACCATTCAATTGATAAAATCTTCTCTGATGGCCCTTGCTCAAGGGTCACATGAATTAGGATTGGTAAAAGAATAAATGAAGCTTTCAATATCTTTCCCATTAACTGAAATAAAACCTAGTTTAAAGAAGAATCCTTATCCTTCTTCTCTCAGAAAGAGAAAAAATATTGAAGACAATATCTCTACCCTTTTTAAAATGAATATTATTTAAAAGGTAGTTGAAAAACCTAAACATTGTGTTATCTCACCTGTCCTAATTTCTTGTGAGAAAGATAAAGCCAGGTTATGTGGTGATTATAGAGCATTAAAAACTTATACTGTTGATGATATATATCCTTTACCCAGAATTAGCTCTATACATGCTACCTTACATGGTGCTAAATATATCAGCTGTTTAGATGGTAATAAAGGATATCACCAGATACCTTTTGAGGAGAATTCTCAGAATTTTCTGATGATTTCCACTCATATGGGTATTTGTAAGTATTTTAGGATGCCATTTGGCCCCAAAAATGCCCCTTCAGTTTTTCAAAAAGTTATGGATAACACATTCCACCAGGAAATAATTGAAGGATGGCTGATGGTTTACGTTGATGATATCATCATATTCTCTAAAACATTTGAGGACCATCTTAACCACCTGTGTAAAGTATTCCATAAGATGGATGAGATAAATATGACACTTGCCTTGAAAAAATGCAAATTTGGTTATCATTCCTTAAAAGTGCTTGGTCATGTTGTCTCTGGTTTGCAGATATGTGTTGACCAAAACAAAGTGGCAGCCATACAACAGGGGAAAGCTCCTACCACAGTTAGAGGGCTCCAGAGTTTTTTGGGAATGTGTGGATACTATAGACAGTATATTAAAAATTATCAGGTCATAGCATTACACCTTACACAATTAACTAGGAAAGATGTTGCTTTTGTCTGGAAAAGTGAAAGACAAAGAGCTTTTGACATTATGAAACATTGTTTGATGTCAGCACCAATTCTTGCTTTGCCTGACTTTAATCAACCATTTGTTTTATACACTGATGCCAGTTTTATTGGTCTTGGTGCTTCTCTCCATCAAAAACAAGTTATGAATGATAAAGTATCAGAAGTGGTAATTTGTTATATTTCAAGAATCTTGAGAAATAGTGAATTGAAATATGGTGCCACTCAACTGGAGTGTTTAGCAGTAGTGTGGGCTCTAGAGAAGCTACATTATTATCTGGATGACCAGAAATTTGAGCTTGTCACTGACTGCAGTGCAGTTAAATCCCTCTTAAACAGATAGTTCACATTCATGGGATATATGTGGTTTATATGGAGGAAGAGCTATTACAGCTTATTCTGGATTCATATGATAAGGAAACTGACTTAAAAAAGTTATGTACTATTTTAAATGATCCAAAGAATGCTCCAATACAAGCATTAATTAAAATCCTCCCACCAAAGTACCAGAAGGCTTTGGAAAAAGGTAAATTTTCAATTGATGAAAGCTATCTATATTATAGAAGAAAGTTGAGTAATTTTATTGTTATTCCTACTTCTATGAAAGAGATCATCTTGAAAATTTGTCATGATGACATATTGGCTGGACATTTTTATCTTGAGAAAACAATGATCAGAATTAAGAACACTGCTTGGTGGGTTAATATGTCTGAAGACACCAAACTTTATGTTGAATCCTGTGATTCTTTCCAAAAATCAAAAAGATTTACTGATAAAAGAGCTGGATTAATGCAACATATTGAAGCTCCTGATGCACCATGGCAAATAATAAACATGGAATTCATAACAGGATTACCCATTGCTGGGAAAGATAGTTATAACTCTTCCTGGGTAATTGTGGACAGAGTCACAAAAATGTGTAAATTTATCCCTACTCACAAGGATGTTTCCACTAAAGAATTAGCTTTCTTGTGGTGGTCTCATATATTTAATACTGCTGGGTTTCCAAAGGCCATAATATCTGACAGAGACCCTTAATTTAAGTCTGAATTTTGGATGTCTCTGATGGATGTTTGTGGTTGTGATCTGAAACTTTCTACTTCCCATCACCCCCAAACTGATGGATTAGCTGAAAGAATGATTCAGACCTTAGAGGACATGATAAGAAGGTATTGTGCCTTTGGCCTTGAGTACAAAGAGAATGACAGATTCACTCATGATTGGGTTACCTTAATTCCTGGTTTGGAATTTTATTATAATAGCACTGTTCATTCTGTTACTCAGAAAAAGTCTTTTGAGCTCTGTCTTGGATATGTTTCAAATACTCCTGCCCAAATTCTCAATAATAAAATACCTAAATTGGATTCACATCCTGGTGTGAAATCTTTTCTTCAAATGCAACAAATTTGCAGAAGTCATGCTCAAAAATGTATTGTAAAATCTTTTTGATATGAGAAGAAGAGATGGGACAAATCCCATAAAGAATAAACTTTTCAAAAGGGTGATGAAGTACTGACTTCTACAGTCCACTTCAATTTACAAGGTAATAACAAATCAAAACACCCATTTGTAGTCAGAAGAATGGTTGGGGATAATTCAGTTGAAGTTATCTTGTATTCTCCATATGACAGAAAACATCCTGTTTTCCAATATCTCTTTTGAAACCTTACACATCCAATAGTGATTTATTTACCAAAAGGAGGGGAAGACCAAAGAATAGCCCTAATGAAATCACTGACAGCAGAAATTGATAAGATTCTAAATGACAGAATAGTTACCACTTAAAAAGGTACTGAATACTTATTGAGATTCAAAAATATATCTTCTGAATATGATTCTTGGATACCTGGGAAAGAGATATCTAATCTTTCTACTCTGCTAAAGAAATATAAAAAGAAAAAATCATAGAATTTTTTTTAATTTTTTTAAAGTGAGGTAGTGTCAGCCAGGCTACTAGAATTACCCAGTAAAATAATTAATTATTTACTGGGATGAAGCCACACCTTTTTTATTTCTTATTTTATTATTAATTATAGTATATTAAATTTAAAATTACTTGTGATAAATTAACTAATTACAATAAGTAAATTTAGTAAATATTTAAAATTGATATTAATGTCCCTTATATTTTTATTCCCTAAAACCGTGCTCAATGACAGGCTAGAAGGAAATAAAAATTATTACTAAAATAAAATAAATAAAAGAACAAAATTCAAATGATTTATTTAAAGTGACATTTACAGAAACTTGGTAATAAATCAAATAATTTGACATATACTATTGGCCGGCCATCTAGAAGAAGGAGAAGAAGAAAAGAAGAGGAAGAAGAGAGAAGAGAGAAGAGAGAAGAGAGAAATAAAGAAGGAATAATAAAATGTAGAAAGAAATAAAAGAATAAAAGAAACATAATAACTAATAAAAGAAATGAAGTTGCTACGACACTTGTGAGTTATTACATGACAATAACTATTGGTTTAATATAAATTATTGATTCAGTAATTATTTGATTTTCTGCTTAAATATCAATTATGAATACTAATTAACTTAAAGCAACCTATTGTAATTTATATAATATTTTAATTAGACTTGTAAAGCCAAAAAAATAGTAATAAAGTATTAAAAATATTATAAGTAATGTAATGTAAGTGATGCCTGCCAAAGGGGAATTCCAAGGTCCTTTTAAATGCAAGGATACCTCTGAAGAGCCTCAAATATATATACAAAAGTAATATTAATGTGAAACAAAATCTTAAAGGAAATTAATTAATACATAAAAATTAAGAGAAAACATTGAGACAATAAATTAAACCCATGAATATGTAACTATTTTTCCCACCATAAAGTCCCAAAACAAGTAATTAATATAATGAGTAACTATGTGAGTATGAAACCTGAGAACTGTGAGAAAAAAATTCAAAACAGGTATTACAATAAGATGTAAAGGTTTAATTAAAACAAATAAATTTATTTTCATGACAAAATGTATGTAATCAATTTAGTTCAGTAAAAAGAGAAATTAATTAATTGTTTTAACTATTTTAAGTAATTTAATAATTAGTTTAATTGAAAAAAATAATTAATTTAATAATATAACTAGTTTAAAGTGAGAATTAAATATTTTTATATTAAATATGTGTTTTAATTTATTTAGTAATTTTACTGACACAATTAAGGGTCAAAAAAGCGCCCAATACTTATTGATAATAATATATGATAAGCTGTATTTAGTATATAAATTTTATTAATTAAATTGTAATTACATTATAAGTTAAATTTATTATTACACTTATAATATAATTTTATAAATAATTAATTTATTAATTTAGAAATATTAAATACATAAAAATGTGCCATGATTTTATAGAATATAATATATTTTTATGTAATAAAAAATTTACTTAACAATAAAAAAAATATAATTATTGTTTTACTTATTCATAAAATATTTATATAATTTTATTATTCCATAAAATATTTTATTGTAACTACATAAAATACATAATGTTATTCCCTTAAATGATTCCAATAAATTATTATAACAATTTACTGGGCTCCTGAGATATCCTGGCTGACATATACAGTAAATACATTATATTGATACATTCTTTATAGAACAACTATAATATTTGCAATATTTTATTCTGGAATTTTCTTTTTCTCTTGCACTCCTGTATATAGGATTATTAGCTCTGTGGTTTCTCTCCCTTTTGCCTATATAAGGCCTCCCATTTTGGTTGTTTTGAAACATCTTTTTACTTGCACAGCAATCTACTTAATTACTAATAAATAATATCTTTATTACTACTACTTATTGCTTTAATATTTACATCTGCATAATTCTAATCCATTTAGGTATAATAATAATAATAATTTTTTACCTTTTCATTGAGGAATAAAACAAAAAGATAATCCTCTACATACCTTTACTTTGAAATCCTTAAATATCCACCTATCAATGCCGTTGGACCTCCATTAAAATCTTCTAGACCAAAAGAGCCCCTTGACAAAATTAGTTTGTTTCATGGGGTTCATCTTGCCTATAACTGTAGAAATTCTCAAACTTAGTTTCTAGACTTGGTCTGCATTTTGGCTTGAGGAATTTTCATTACTTTAAAACTAGTAAGTTTGAGATATCTTATTTATTTATTTATTAATTTATAGAATTATATTAAATTTTTGTAATTTTCACCCCTTAATTCAATAAAATTTAGGTGAGGGTATTGCCAAATTTTCAAATCTGACATGAGAAATTGATGACTTAGAAAAATTTTGGTGATACCCACCCCTTGCTTCAAAAAAATGCAGGGGAGTTTCTTTTCAAATTTTAAAACAGATATAGAGTTTTGTGGCCTTAGCTGTATTTAGAAAAGTTAATTAAATGACTTGAATGTAAAAAAGAAAAAATGTATGAGTTTTTCAAATTTTTGAAAAAAAAATCATCTAGAATCAAGACCTTTAAAAATTCAGCACATATGAAATTATCACCATAAAGAAATAAAACATAATTTATTTAATGAAACAAACAAATAATCTAAAATGTTTCAATAAAATGTTTCAAATGTCAGTGATGAGTGTGTTCTAAGGATTGATTATTGGCTTTAATGCATTCTATCAAGAAAACTTTGTAAACAAAATAAAAAAAAACTAGTTATCAAACATTTTCATCAAGTGTTCAATTTTCTCAATAGATCTATTAGCTTTAACACATTCTCTCAAGAAATCTTTCTTTTTTGAACCATCTTCAAGTTGATACTTGAGTTTTGTTTGATCCAATAGGAAATTGTACTCAAGAGCATTCTCCTCTTTCTTTATCTCAAATTTCTTCTCCTCCAAGTCATGTGCCCTCTCATCCCTCTTTAAAGAAAGCTCAAATTTCTTCTCCTCCAAGTCTTGTACCCTCCCATCCCTCTGAAAAAACAGCTCAAGTTTCTTCACCTCCAAGTCTTGTGCCCTATCATCCCTCTGTAAAAACAGCTCAAGTTTCTTCACCTCCAAGTCTTGTGCCCTATCATCCCTTTGTAAAGAGAGCTCATATTGTTTCTTTTGAAATTTGAGAGTATCTCTTGAAACTTCAACTTTACCTAGAGTAAAAAGGAATATTAACAAAGGAAAAGAAAAGCTCACTTAATTATTAAGAGGTATGCTATCACTTACCTGATTCATGTTTCTCCAGAAAATCATCAATGGAAGAAAAAGGGGTTTGGGAAAAACTATCTCCGTTTTACTTTCTTTGAATATTAAAATTCAAATTAGTTGATGGTCTTTGCTTTTTTTAGAGGTAAAATATTCCTCTTCATGATTTATGCTAGCTTCAGACTCACTTGCTTGAGGATCCTGGGTTTTTTCATTAGCCTTTTTAGAAATAAAAAATTTAAATCAACTAGACAAGAAATAAAAGCTTACTGGAGTGGGATCACATTGATTCATATAACCATAAGGATCTATTGGAAAGCTATCTAGATTCATTGAATTTAGAACAGAGGAGGCTTGAGTGGAGGAAGAGGATGGGAAAAGATTTGTTTCAACATTATGTTGAGAGATAGAATCTTCACCATCCAACATGTTGGCAGGATTAGAATCAGCTCACTCTCCAAAAATAGCACCCATCTGTTAAAAGTATGGACATAGAGATTCAAGTTTATCATCTATGGATTCTATGCCCTTACTGATATCAATGTTGGCAATACCAAAACCAGTAGAAGATGAAAGAGTCTTTGCCTTCTTGTATTTGGCTCAGTAATTCTTAAGATGTTCAGACATCTGTTTAGGCAAAAGATAAATCCTTCCCTTTGTCTTATTTTGTAATTCATTGGCAATTAGAAGATAGCCATTGACTTTTTATGCACGGGGCCATCCTACTTTAGTTGCATTCTCAGTACCAAAACAAGAATCATAATTAGTTTTTATTTTCAGTTGATAAGTATGAGATAATCATCTTTTTTTAGTTGAACAGTCTTTGATTTCTCAGCTGAGCAGGGGAAAGAGGAAGTAATGGGATTTGAAGAACAACTTGGGGAAGGCTGTCTTTGAGAAGATCTATGATGACGGGGCATTTTGAGATATTTGAAGATGAAAAGGAGAAGAAAAAAACAGATGAGATAAGGAGGGTTTTTGAACAGATAGAATGAATAGACAGGATGGGAGTGCACAGCAAGGTAGGGAGGCTGGAACATCCAGAAAGTTGTCCAAGATGTGTGTCACATGCCACGTGACACTTGAAGAAAAAATACCTCATTTACACCACTATTACAGCCTAACTCCTAGCAATATGCAAAAAGAAATATTGAAAAGATTACATTCTATTGTGTTCTCAAATTTGCTGCCCCATTCAAACTATAAAGTGTCCTAAATTTAAATATGCTTATACTTTTCAAACATAAGCAATCTATGCATGCTATAGCACTAAAGTTGAGGAAATATTAAAAAGGGGTAATTGTGGGTCTGAGGGTAATTAGGAGTTCTGAGAAGTAGGAGCAGGAAATAACGATTATAAGGTTAGATTAATTAGTAATTGGGAGCTCGGGTGGATTAAATGGGTCTTTGAGTAATATGGTGGCTGGTTGGTTAATGGATCAGTGCAAGGAGGAATAGAATATTTAAAGGCGGTTACTTTGGTTTGACTTTCTCTAGAATTAAATTATAAAACATATTTGTGATATTAGTTAAACTCTTGTTAGTCTATTATTATATTTGTCCTTTTATTTCTTAATAATAAATTTTATTAAAATACTAAATACTTAAATCTTCCCTTTTATTATTAAGTTACAACCCTTCATGAGATTACCACAATAGTTAGTGTTCCTACATTACATGTTAAACTATTCCTCAAAGAATATTAGAAACCAGTCTAATTACTCAGTTCTATCTTTGAATCTTTTCATCAAAGTAATCTTCTGTGCTTTGAAGTTGTAGTTAACCTCATCCTTTTATCTCACTTACTTTGGGATCATCCTCAACCTTGTGCGTAGTTTGTCTGGTGACAGAATAATTTAATTCTCTGTAGTTCTCATTCTTTTTACTTCTATAATTTACAGGTGCTAAATCTAAATGGTGCCTGTTCAACGCACTCCTCCTCTCATTGGACCTACTACTAGAGCTTGCGCTAGGGGTAGGCAGACCTCCTTACATCCTTTTTCTCGCACTCACTTCCTTAAGCCTCTTCATGTAAGGGAGCACAAAAATTCAATTCAATCTGTATAAGAAATCCCTCAGGATTTTGAGGATTCCAGTGAAGAAGATGAAGGCAAGGATACTATGCATGAGGCACCATCGACCCCAGCTGCTGGACCTTTGGGCCAATCTTCAAGCCCTGGCCAAAATGCTTCATTGGAGGACTTCATGAAACTACTGGTCAAAACCCTCACTAATCCTGCCTCATCTAAAGGATCTAAATTCAAAACTCCTTTGATGAAATCTACAGATAAGTTTGATGGAGAGAATCCTGACAGATTGTGCCCCTTCTTGAAGACATGCAAGCTACTATTCCACGATGACCCTTGAACATTTAGTACGGATTTCTCCAAGGTAATTTATGCCTCTTCTTACTTATCATGAAAGGAGTCACAATGGTTCGAGCCTTATCTACTCATGCTTTCTTCAAGGAAACCTCACTTACTCATTAGTAATTGGGAAAATTTCAAGGATCAACTTTTTATGTTGTTTGGTGACCCCAATAAAACTGAAAACGCAGAGATCAAACTTGATTTCCTTTGCATGAGTGATAATGGTAAATCTTCTGGATATATCTAAAATTTCAGAGCTTTACAAACTTGAGTTAGTTGGAATGATGCTGCCCTCAAATATCATTTCAAAAAGGGACTTCCTTCAAGGATTCTGGACCAATTGAATCTTCAAGGGTGTAAAATGGAGAGTTTGATGGACTTAATGGATAGGGCCCTTGTACTTGATGGTGCGCTTAAAGGATGACTTCAACAAAGGTGTCACACGCAAAAATCTCATGTTTCAAATTTCAAATCTGGGCCTACTTCAAACAATCATTCACAACCAACCCAATTTATCCAATCCAACCCCAATCACAAGGGAAAGGAAAAGTTTAAACCTAAAAGCTCTACTCCTGGCAATATCAGTAAGGTATTGGACCCAAAAGGGGAACTAAAAGAAGCTGAAAGGAAAAGATGGGCAGATAATGGGTTATGTATGTATTGTGGGGGTAAACACAAGTAAGAAGATTGTGCAAAATTGAAAAAAAGGGAAGGTAAAAGCTAAAAGTCAAAAAACTAGAGAATAGTTTACTTCTGTGCAAAGCAAACTATTTTATTTCTCCCAGTGCACAGAACCTCCATTTCTTAAGGACTGGAGTTTCCATGAACCATTTTAGATTTATTCTTTTTAAGGAGGATATACCCTTCAGTTGTCTCATTGACTCTGGAGCTTCAATTTCATTTATCAGTTTATCTTTTGCCACAAAACTTAAGCTGACATTTGTAGATACTTATTGAATTCCAATTTATTTGGTCAAATCAGAGGAACCTAAGTATTGGGTTAGTAAGAGAGTTTTATGGGTTTTCAACTTTTTGAATTTTCCTTCATTTGAGTGGGAATTTGAAATCTTGGATGCCCGAAGAATGTACAATACCATTCTTGGCCATGACTTTTTAATGCATTGGAATCCTGACATTGATTGGTCTGAGGGATTGATCACCCCTTGTTCTAAGTATATTTCTGATTCTTCAATGCAGGTCAACAGGGAGTTAAACAACCCATCTGACGATGTCCTTCTAGAGGACAAATCTCTGCCAGATGATTTGAAACCATCTGATTTTTCTCTAAATGAGCATTTGGCTAACCTTTCTAGCTTGGTTACTTCACTTGAAGAGGTTTTCAATAGCCTCAAGGTAAACAATACTTTCTCTTTAAATTCAGGTCTATCCTTAACAAACTCCTTGGATTATGAAGAGGATGACGAAATCAATTTTGAAGCCATTAAATTGAATCTACCAGAAGTTTATCATGACTTCCTCAACATATTTTCAGTCTGTAAGGACAACAAGCTACCGCCTCATTGACCCTACAATCATCAAATAGAGTTAGTAGGTCCAGTACCTTTGGCAGGACCAGTCTACTCCCTATCAAAGGATGAATCTCAAGTTCTTCGAGACTAAATTGCAAATAATGTGGCAAAAGGTTTCATTTCAGCCAGTAAATACCCAACCGGCTCTCCAGTTCTTTTTGTCGAGAAAAATGATGGAAGTCTTGGGTTGTGCGTTGATTATAGAAAACTCAACGCAGTGACTAAGAAGAACACATATCCAGTTCCTCTTTTGTCTTTACTCCTTAATTTGTTTAGTGGTGCTAATTTCTTTTCTAAAATTGATCTAAGAGGTGCTTACAACCTTATAGGTACTGCTGAAGGCCATGAACCTTTAACAGCCATGTGCACTAGGTTTGGTAGTTTTGAATATTTTGTTATGCCTTTTGGGTTATGTTAAACACCCTCAACTTTTCAAACTTTTGTCAATGATATCTTTCATGATTTTGTTGAACAATTTTTTGTCATCTATTGAGATTATATTTTAATTTTTTTGAAGACCCTCAAGGAACATATTGAACATGTCAGACAGGTTCTCAATCATCTTCAAGTGCATGGGCTCTATGCCAAGTAAAATAAGTGTGAACTCCACCTAAAGTCTGTTGAATTTTTAGGTTTTACATTATCCATTGATGGCCTTTTCATGGATGATAGAAAATTTAATAAAATATTGGAATGGCCAGAGCCAAAATCTGTAAAATCCTTACAAGGGTTTTTAGGTTTTGCTAATTTCTTTAGAAGATTTATTAAATATTACTCTAAAACTATTACAAATCTCACTTCTCTTCTTAGAAAAGATATTCCCTTTGTTTTCACTGATACAGCACAAAAGGAATTTGAAGCATTGAAGTCTGCATTCACCACAGCTCCAATTCTTCAACATTTTGATCCTTCTTCTTTGACAATTTTTGAGACAGATGCTAGTGATTATGCTATTTCAGGGGTTATATCCCAATTAAATCCTGAAACAAAATTTTTTTATCATGTTGCATTTGAATCACACAAATTGATCACAGCAGAGATAAATTACAAAATTCATGATAAAGAGTCACTTACTATTATTCATTGTCTGAAAAATGGAATTCTTTTCTTCTCAGCCTTAATAGTTCTTTTCAAATTTTAACGGATAATAATTCTTTAAAATACTTTATGTCTTCCAAAGTCTTGACACAATGTCAAGCCAGATGGGCTGAATTCTTATCTGAATTTTCTTTTACTATAACCTATCTCCCTGGAAAAAATTGCATAGTTTCAGACATATTATCAAATTGGGATGACGTTTACCCAGAGCGGGGGGAGGCATTTGCTAACAAGAACCCAGAAAATGTCAAATCAATTTTCAATTAATCAATATTAACAACTCATAAGCTCAAAATGATGACAACTCAAAAAATTAAAAATCCACTATTCAACATTCAAGAAGCTCAAGCAAAAGATGATTATTGTGTGGGGATTAAACACAAAATACTCTCGAGGCAAGGGGCCAAAAGATTCAGTATCAAATCAGGTCTATTAGTCTTCAAAGGTAGAGTAGTCATCCCCAATGATAAGGATATAAAATTATGAATTTTCAATAGTAGACATTTTTCTCCATTAGCTTTTCATTTTGGGGTTGACAAAACCTACCAGTTAATAGCGAGGTATTTCTTCTTGCCAGGAATGACTAGAGAAATCAAGGCATATATTAAAGCCTGCTATGAATGTAATAGGAGCAATATCAGTATTGTCTAGTATATAAGTATGATATAATAGTATTTGTTTATTGTCCTACTACTTATTGATAAATGATTTAGTGATTAAACCTCAGGAGAAGACTAATAAAATAGTTATACTCAAATAAAACTCACAATACTTGGATTTAAATGCGTGCTTAGTAGTGGAAAATAGATAAATAGAATATAGTTATAGCTTATATAATGATAATATCAACTTATAAAAGGCTTTATAATATATTTCTAAATGTTAATAATTTTATTGAAGTTTTAGATTGAATTTTAGTAAGTAATTGATGATAAATAACCGTCAAAATCCCTCCTTACTTATACCCGAATCCCCTGGAGTGCACAGACCTTCAATCCAGATGATGTCACTGCTATCCCCGGCAATTACAGAACTGTGAGGGCCCATAACCTCCCCAAGGTGTCTATTTCAAGCAGATTAAACACCCAGACCTCCAGTAAGGACCCTCCATAACAATTAATGATAACACAGACCCAAAACATAATTAGAAAATCCAGATAAAAGCGGATACCATAAAGAAACAGGTAAAATAAGTAATCCAAAAGAGATTTAATGAAACCCAAAGCATATAAAGGAAACAAATGAAATTTCCAAGCCCCCAATAACATCCCTAAGCATCCACATTAACCCAGAAATGACCTCCCAACCCATAAATCCGAGAATATCCATCTAAGGAAGCAGATTAAGTTGTCCAAACTGAGTGTATGTGCCTGATATAGATGTCTATGCTTCTGTAGGCATTTTGAATCCACTGATTTCGTCCATATGACCTAAAATAAGCAGAAAAACAAAGGTTATAGTCTATTAAGAGGATAAAATCCACTTATAGACCTAAATATACATAATATACTGCATATTTCACTGAATATGAGCTTTATGTATACATTTAAGCTTATGTATGTCCATAATTACTTAATATCACTTAAGATAAGTATATTATGACTCCATTAACACCTTAATAAGTATTATTAGGCTATGGATAAGCTATTTAAACTACTATAAGTTATATAATAGTGTAATAATTATATATATATGTATTATAATCATATATATAACTGTTTTAACCTTATTTTTAATATATAAGCTTAATGTACTTAAGGTTATCTTATTTTAAGCATAAGAAATACTCAGTCCTAGGGATATCTAGGCTGACAAGCAAGGTACCTCAACATACGAAGTATGGGTTGCTTCAACCACTTGCAATTCCCACTAAACCTTGGGAATCAATTTCAATGGATTTCATTTCTCCATTGCCTCCATCAGATAATTTTGATAGTATATTAGTTATAGTCAATAGATTTTCTAAAATGTCTATTTTCATTAAAACTGTTACTACTGCAACAGCAGAGGATTTAGCAAAATTATTTCTATAACATGTATTTTCTAAACATTTATTACCCAATGATATTATTTAAGATAGGGGCTCTTTGTTTATTTCTACTTTCTGGACTCAATTATGTCAACAATTAAATATTACAAGGAATCTTTCTACTGCTTATCACCCTGAAACCGATGGGAAAACAGAAAGAGTCAATCAAATCCTTAAACAATATCTTTGAATGTATGTTAATTATCAACAAGAAAATCGGACCACATGGTTACCATTGGCCAAATTCGCTTATAATAACTTGACACATTCTTTGAAAAACAATCTCCCTTTGAAACTATCTATCAAAAACATCCTTGATTCAATCTTGTTCATGTAGGAATAAATAATCATACTGAGCACCATCTTCAAACAATTTCACAACTTCAAGGCGAACTTCAATCTAACTTGGAAGCATAGAATCGAAGGTATAAGGAACAGGCTGACAAACATTGACAATCTGCTCCACTCTTTAAACCAGGTGACAAAGTATGGATCAATGCAAAAAATATTTGAACAACTCAACCATCTAGAAAACTATCTGAAAAGCGCTTGGGTCCATTCGAAATTGATGCTGAGATCTCAAAGAGTGCATTTCAACTCAAGCTACCTCCAAAGTGGAATTCAATTCATCCTGTTTTTCAGGTATATCTCTTGGAACTGGCTCAAGAAATATACCCGGGCAAGAACCATCCTCCTCCAGAAACGGTTGAAGTAGAAGATCATCTAGAGTGGGAAGTAAGCCGGATTCTTGATTCAAGAAGGTACAAAGGGAAACTTCAATACCTTGTGGAATGGGAAGGCTACCTTGATGATACAAATAAAACATCTTGGGAACCAGCCATTAACATTTATAATGCTCCTAAACTTATCAAATCTTTTCACTTTAAACATCTGTCAAAACCTAAACCTTAAATTCTTTTGTTCTTTCTTTCTCTATTCTGTTTCTTTTCTTTCTTTTCTTTTCTAAAAATATAAAAATTAAATAAATAACATATCTTTCAAACAAAAAACTTAAAAAACTTCATAATCATTTACATCTTAAATTTTTTATCTATTCTTTTTTCATTTTCTAATTTCTGTATACTTCTTTAAGACTAAATCTAAAAATTTAAATAAAATAAAATACAATACAATAAAAAAAATAATTAAAATAAAATAATTAAAACATATATTTTTCTTTCATCTTTCTCTTTCTTCTAAAATATATTTGCATATCATATTCTTTTCTAAAAAAATAAAAAAAATAAAAAATTCTTTTCTTTCTTTTCTTTTCCTCAACACTCAAACTCTTTTATTTTCATTTCATTTCTGTTTCCTTAAAACTCAAACCATCAAAATAATTTTCTTCAACAATCAACCTTGAATCAAATTTCTTTAAAATCTAAATTTCCTTTATTTTCTTCTCTCTAAATTTTCCCCCTTAAAATATTTCTTTTCTTTTTTGTCTCTCAAAATTTTCTCTTAAAACACAAAATTTTCTTTTTCTTCTCCTTACATAATATATCAAAAAAAAAAAACAAAATCCAAGAATAAAAAAAATATATACAAACAATAAAATATTTTCCTTTTCTTTTCTTTTAATTTTTTCTTTATTTTACATTATCTTTTCTCCCAAATTTCTTCAAATCAATTCCTTCATCTTCTCCATGACTTGTCAAATTCCCTTTCAACTCTTTTCAAAAACCTCATCACCTTCCACAAATACCACCTCCCCAATTTCCAACAACTCTTTGGCTATATCATACAATGCCAGATCTACAATATTACCAACCTTGTTGCATAAACCCTTGACAAATGACATTCAACGAGTGTGTTGTGGTTTCTTGGACCATAGCTGATCCAAAGCTTTGACTGTCATGTTGGTGTCCTCAAAACTCGACAGATTATTTTCAGCTGGCTGATTGACCGCAGAAGGAATTTCAGGGACTGGCCCACTGGTCAACACTATGAGAATCTCCTCTGTGGTCTCCACCCCCTAAACAACAACAAAAAAAAAGAAGATATAATCAGCTACCATTGAAGTGATAAAATTAAATTAAATCACACTTGCCCCAAATTCAGGATCAACTTTGAGGAATAAGGGCTTCTTTTCCACCACCTCTACCTCTTCTTCATCATTGTCCTTGATGATTATTTAACGTCTCTTCAACATGGAAGCCTTCTCTTCCTTTGTCTGCTCTGCAGCACCAGCAATAACCTTATCCACTTTGTCTTCTATTATTTTTTGCTTCCACGAAGCTACGTCCGTATCCCAGTCAGCTATTTCCAACCTCTCCTCCTGACTAAGCCCCTCCAACTCATACACCACCAAATCACTCGTTGTAGGCACGTCCCATATGTCTTTGGCAATGGCCTTTGAGTTGGCAATCAACCAAAATTTAGTGGAGGTAAATGGCTCAGTGTTATCATTGAGGGTCAAGGCATTCCAAGTCACTCAACACCATTGACAAAACTCGCACTTCTTGTGAGGACCTCAAGACGCTGTACTTTCCACACATTTTGTGCAAGTAGTCTTGAATTGCCTAGTGGGGAGCCCTCCATAAGCTCAAGGGTGAGGAGGTGTAGGGGTTGGGTTGGTATGTTCAGGCATTATAATTAAAATGAATAAATAAAAATAATATATATATATATATATATATATATATACAAGAGGGAGATGATAGTAAAAGGTAAATAATGAAGTGTTCTCACGCTAAACAGAGTTTGCGTTTTATACCTGGGCATCTGTCATGTGCCACATAACACTTGAAGAAAAAATACTTCATTTACACCACTATTACAGCCTAACTCCTAGCAATACGCAAAAAGCGATATTGAAAAGATTACATTCTATTGTGTTCTCAAATTAGCTGCACCATTCAAACTATAAATTATCCTAAATTTAAATATGCTTATACTTTTCAAACATAAGCAATCTACATGCACTATAGTGCTAAAGTTGAGGCAATATTCAAAAGGGGTAATTATGGGTCTGAGGGTAATTAGGAGGTCTGGGAAGTAGGAACAGGAAATAAGGATTATAAGGTTAGATTAATTAGTAATTGGGAACTCTGGTGGACTAAATGGGTCTGTGAGTAATATGGTGGCTGGTTGGTTAATGGGTCAGTGCAAGGAGGAATAGGATATTTAAAGGGGGTTACTTTGGTTTGACTTTCTCTAGAATTAAATTATAAAACATATTTGTGATATTAGTTAAACTCTTGTTAGTCTATTATTATATTTGTCCTTTTATTTCTTAATAATCAATTTTATTAAAATCCTAAATACTTAAATCTTCCCTTTGATTATTAAGTTACAACCCTTCATGAGATTACCACAATAGTTAGTGTTCCTACATTACATGTTAAACTATTTCTCAAAGAATATCAGAAACCAGTCTAATTACTCAGTTCTATCTTCAAATCACTTCCTTGGAGTAATCCTCTGTGCTTCGAAGTTGTAGTTCCCCTCATCCTTTTATCTCACTTACTTTGGGATCATCCTGGACTTTGTGCATAGGTTGTCCAGAGACAATGTGGTTATGAAAAATTGAGGATAAAAATGTCAGATAGAGGTGAACATTGACACGTAAAAGGTCTAATAACCCAATCATTAGCAAAAATAATTGTGGAAGATAATTGGGGTATAATGATTTTTATCCGCAATTAATTTAATTTCAGATTGGTCAACATTGATACCCCCTATTAATTAGCATACTTATGATTTGGAATTGATTTATTCTTGCCTAAATCTAAGAATTGCTCCAAAATAGCCGCCAATAATGTTTAATGGGGAGTTAAACTGAAGGGGGTTCACATGAAAATACAATAAAGTCAAGAGCAGCGAATGTCCAGTTGAAAAATGGAGATCTTCTAACAGGTACAAATTAATGCCTGAATTGTTGATTATCAGGAGAAGATCTTACAAGAGATTCTAAATTAAGGATGATTATAAATAAGGGATGTATAAATATAGACAATTGGTTTATAAAAAAATTAATAAAGAAGTATTAAAGTCACCACTTTTTATCGGCTTGGTATTGTATAGCATAAACTAGTTTACCAAAAAAATAAAAATGCAGGCATCAAATTTGCAAAAAAGAAAAGTGATTATTATCATAGTAGCTTAATATGACTACAAAAGTCTAGATTCGAGATTCTACCCATAATTTTTTAAAAAATTAAAATTAAAGTATTTTCAAATATCATTTTCGTCTTCAATTTCGAATATTTTGTAACTCTCTTTTCAATTTCTGGTTCTCTCTTCTTAACTTTGCACATTCTTCATTCTTCATTTCTAAATGAGCTAGGCAGGTATCTAAAGAATTTTGAAAGTAAGTTTCCAATTTCTTGTGATTTGTAAGAACTTGTTGCTGAGTTTCGACATTGAGAATCTTTAATTCACTGAACATCCTGATAAACAAATGATCAACATGAAACATTAGTGGATGGTTTAAAAAAAAAGAAAATATAGTCTCAACTTGGTGACATGAGTTTTAACTGTTAAGTCAACAGTTTTTTGAATCAATGATTCAATAGAAGGAGCTATGTTTTCGCTTCTGTGTGGACATTGAGCATTGTTACACGTCACTGAATCGAACCGGAAGCGGGGCCGAGGCGAAGTATTTTCGTATGGAATGTTATCTTCACAGAACGGCGAAAACTTAGCTTTATGAGCTAATTGAATCTCGTCAGTAAGAATCCCATTCCCTAATGTTCTACATATTGAAGTATGCAGCCAGAAAGAAACCAATAATTGGTCCTTACGAGTGGAAGAAGAGGCATTAGCTGCCACATATGGTTTGAGCGCTGTGGAAGGTAAACTTATCCGACGGACTAAATATTCCAAAAAAAAAAAAAAAAGAAAAAAAAAAAAAAAAAAGAGTTTCCATAAGATTCACGCATTTTAAGTGAGCCATATTGTAAACCACAGCGAAGTTGAACTGGGAACTTGCCACTTCCTTGAGGATTAAAATTGTTATTATTACTTCTTTTTTCATGCCTAAGACTACACATACTCGGTGAAGGACGGATAGGGCCACGGCTCTTAACTTCATCGATTCTTGTTTCTTGGGGGAAAGCCAACTGCTGCGGCAATGGGAGGAAGGTAAGGTTAATAATTGGTGAGTCATCGAATACACCATTAGTTGAGAGAGTCAGTGATGTCTCGGTGGCATCGATTTGGCGGAGGTCTTTTAAGACAACTTGTCCTTCAAGATAAAATCAAAATGTAAGAGACGAGTCAAACTGATTGGCTAGAACGAGTTACCTGATGCAAAGGCGAAAGCAACAGTTTGTCCATCAGGTCCAAACGATGCTTTTATCAATTCTACTTTGGCAATATTTGGCAGGCTGAGCTTAAATCTACCAATGGTCTATTTATTTAGAAGCTTGAAGTTAACATCACACATTGCAGCTTGGCTTAAGAGACTTCTTACTTTGGGGATTCCCACATCTCCCAGTCCTACTTCACCATCTTGATTTGTATAAATCAACAAGTTCTTGTTCAAAGGAGAGAAGATGACTGAGGTGAGGGGACTTTGACAAGACGGCAAAATAAATGATATCAAAGGGCTTGAGAGATCATTAATACTATAGAGAACAACTTCGGTCGTCAGGGCGATTGAGATCAGATTTGGATTAAAAGGTGAAGCAGCCAGCGAAGTGACAACCTGCAAAACAATTAAAGCAGGGGAATTCATAATTTTAATGAGTTCACGTTATATATCTATCACAGTGAAAGGGCTAGCAACTGACTGCGTTAGGTGGAAGGGGAACATTATAGCGATAACCAGAGGATTTTTTGTGCACCAATAGATTGCGATAACTAGAAACTGATATTACATGAGCCCCATCACAGGAAACAGTAAGATCTCTGATATCATGCTCATGACCAATCAGCCGTGAAGGCACTTTTGATGAAGAAGACAAAGCTTTCAACTCTGTTTCAATATAAATTTCACGGCCAACTGTGAGGTATAAAGTAAAAGAATGGTATGCCAAGGAAGTAATGCTTGCTGATGTGTCATCGCCCTGCAAAAATATGAAAATATGAGACTGGGCGAGAATTTGAGGAATCCCGAAAATGGGCGCACAAATAATCCGCTATGGACTCGTGTTTGCTGTAATTTGCCCTCCCAAACATGGTATTCTACTAAAATATTTTTTCCCGCGACGGCCCAGATTCTAGTTCCATCAGAGGAGACTGCTACTTTTGAAAATTGAACGCTATCACGGGAGGAAGAAGGAGATCGTTGAAGACAACATTGAGAGGAAACTTGTTGTGTTTCAGTGGAGACCAAGGTAAGAGATGAGTTTTTCAAAACCAGCAGCTGCATGATGCCAAAAACATGATGATCAGATGGGATGTATTTAATGGTTGGCGCAAAAAACAGTTGGATACTGTTCCCACGTGAGTATGAGTTAACTCAAGCTCGTGTTTCATATATCAAGTAGAGCCTATTCCAACACTTGGTGAAGACAAGTTTAAGTTTTTTTAAGCCCCTTTTGATTGAAAATTCAGCTTTGTGGCGTCATTATATTTTAGGGAAAATATCTTCATGTTGGGTTTGACATGCGAAAGTGATTCTATCAAATGGATTGATGAGTATGCCATCTTGATCATAAGTGTATCACAATACATCTTGGCAAACAATCAAACAACTAATCTTTTTTGAGCGAATGTTAGCACATGAATTTTGATCTCCACATCATTTTGAATGAGCTTAAATTCCTGGTCACCGTGATAAGATAAGACCTTTTCCTATCTTATGAACCAGAATAAGAAGATGACCGAGTATCTAAGACATATAAAAGGAGTTTGACTTTAATAAATATCTTATTGCAAGTTAAAGCTATGGTATTTCGGATGACGTTAGTGGATTTAGCTAACTCTTTTATATATTTGTGTTATTCTAGAAAATTGTCGAAATAATTCATATTGGGATTTTAAGTAAATAACTACAATTCGATTACAAAGCCTCAATGAAGTTTAATAAATGAATGTGGAGTTAAATTCATGTTGATTGGGAGTAAAGACAATTACTATCGGAAAAAAATTATAGAAATATGAATTTCTAAGTAATTAATACAAGAAAAGTTTTAAAATAGCAAATAAATGTAGGAACAATATGCCGAATTGAGCAGGAAACACTTATATTTATTGTTAAGAAATGGTCCATGGATTAAAGTGAAAACACCGGAAAATATGAAAGAAAAAAGAATCAATTTTACTTACATCTTATAACGTAATAATAAACATCTAGAAAATCACGTTTAAACAGTCAGTGTAGCATTGACATGTCCGCCAGTGCAGCCCGCGTATTAAGCACGCACTCCTTGTAAATGTGCAACTATAACTGATTATGTGCGACAAAACCATCTGTCGAATAAAATGACGAGATTTTACTTTAGAGAAATATCAAGCGGCATCAAAGATTGCAATCTGCCAGTACGAAATGGTTTTTTTTCATCCAAATCAGTTTTAAATTATTTTTCATTTATGCCATATCTTGCACCAATTTCTGACAATTAAATTTGAGTATGTAGTTGTATTTTTGTAGTGAGAAATAACTTTTGATTAATGGACGATTTCTAACATTGATATCCTCAGTTCTGTTGAATGAAAAAACCAACACACCAGCTTTTTTTTTTTTTTTTTTTTTTTTTTTTTTTTTTGTCAAAAAGATATGTGCTATTATAGAACTTTTTTTATATTATCTTTCAGTAAACCCAATCTAGCAGATTTTTTCAAATGGTGCAGAAAAGTCGTGGACGTTTGAGTAGGAGGAAGTATTGTTTGTTAAGCTTGGGGTTTTTACGTCAAATTTACTAGAATTGAATCAGGTGCCAAACCGCGGAAAAAGGCAAAGGGACTATGGTCGAATTAATATCCATCGAGTTAAATGTGGAAAAGAAATATTTGCAAGAAGAAAAACGTTGTGATAATGCTCCAATCGCCCTAGCCACACTACAATGAGACACAGACCTCATTATTCCAAGCTCCTAAAAGGGTTCCCCTTCCTACAACTCTGCCCCAAGGCCTCTAAATCTTAAAAGCAGCCTATCATGAGACACACTTCTGAAGTCATCTTTAAAAGCTTGCTTAACTTAATGTTGAAAGCAGTCTGAAAAGAAATTTTAGTGTCTTTGCCATCCAGCAAACAGAATCACAGTTGTTGGGGCCAAGCGAAATTTTACCATCAAAGAAATTTTTCAGCCTACTATTCCAAAAAAAATCTAATATTTTTCATAACAGACAAAATTAAACCTCATAGTCGCAGCTTTGGCGATGAGGCCCGTGCCTCATGTTGTTTTCCAATGTGTACGTTGAGGTGTGCCTCATGTCACCTGAAATGTTCAAGGAGAAGCTTATGACAAGTCACTTCTTATCATTTTCATTTTTAAATGTTCTCCATTTCAATTGGCTCAAATTACAAAAATTAGCCTTCACTTACACTACTTGCAAACAGCCAACAAAATCACCCTAATTTCGCCCAGACGTTGGGCCGACGTGGGGGATGGGTGCTACGTCAGCTAAAATTTGGGTGGCCGCCAAGTCAGCTGAAGCCAGGTATATATCGAACTATGTGGGATGACTTCAGGTCATCATACTTTGCAATCAATTTCTTACCTGCAAACGGACAACCTTTTTGAGCTGCAACCGAGACCACCCTACTTTTAGCCTCATTAGGCCATTTTCACCCTAACCAGCTACCAGAATAATAATGCTAACTTCAGACATAACAAAAAGTCATGATAACCTAACGCTAACTTCTATGGAGTGCAATGGTGATAGAGAACCTTTACAGCAGGAAGGTGCTAGGGTAATCCAACACTATCATCAGTGTAGGGCAGCTGCGGGCAAGAGATACTGCTAACTAATGGGGATGAAATACTAAAAATAAATCAGTGGTCTCTGTTGCAGCTCAAAAAGGTGATGCCTTTACAGCTATATGAAAAACAGTTGGTGCAGCTTGAGTGATTTGTCAAGGATTTTCACCCAGCAACCTTGTGGTGAATCCTCTCCCCCCCCCTCCTCCTCACTTAAATCACATATCAAACTTTTCTCAAAAACCCTCCTCCTCTCGCCCCCCTCTCAAAGTACGCTCAGGAAGTTGAGGGGCCGTATTGACCCTTTCCTGATCTTCAAAGTCATCACAGAGCTCCCACGATCTCATGCCACTGCCTTTGAGCAATGTCGCTCGGGCCACTCCCCCCTAAAACATTACTTGTATTGCTTTAAGGCCTCTGAGTCTCCAGTGTGCTGCCTCTGCATGCTAAACTCCCATGACACCCCTGAACATGTTCTTCTCATTTGTCCTGCCCACTTAGAAGCATGCAAGCTCCTTTGTGAGGCTGCCAAATGCCATAAAATTTCTTTCAATACATCTTCCCTGCTTTCTCCTTCTCCCATCACCAAAGACATTGCCAAATTTCTCATCTCTACTAATAGATTTCCTAACAGCCTTCCCCTACCCTCTCCTACTTAACCTTTGCCTCATTATTTGGTGCACTAATTTTCACTCACCTTATCCTGCCTTATATGTACCTACTCCTAGTTTTTTTATATGCCTTCATGCTCCTTGTTGAGTGAGATTGTAAGAAATAATAAATAAAAAAAACCTTGTGGTGAATCCTGCCAAATCTGCCATTAGCTCTGACATTTGACATTATCTTACTGCTGGGTTAACCCCAACATTTCTTGCCCCCCCATCCCCCCCATCCCATCAATTGACAAAATCTTTCCCATGCCACCTCCCCTGTCTCATTGATCCAAGCTGAGTGTCTTTATTCTCTCTTTTTTTTTCTTTCTGCTCTTTTCTCATGGTTTTTTTTTCTCTTTTAGATCAATCTTCCCAACTGACATGGGGTATCTCAAATATGATCCACATTTAAAGGTCAAGGTGGTCATGGCTGCTTTAGAAGGTTAATAACCTGCTCAAATTAATGTATGCAATGGTGCCAAAATCCACCATAATTCCTTGTCTCACTGGATCAACCTATACCAAGAAACAAAGTCCATCATAACTGACCCCAATATTTATCTCAAGTGTGGACGACACTATACTCTTGATGAGGATTGGTGTCAATTCTTGCTACAAATGATCAAGGAAAATTCAACTGTCTATCAAATTGAGTTGTAAGCTTTGCTAAAAGAAAAGCATGATCAAGATGTTTGTCAATCAACAATTCATCATGAGCTTGTAGACCAGCTCAACATAAGTAAAAAATTACCAGTTAAGTCCATCCCAAGCAAGACAAAGAAAAATGTTTAAACTATATTTCCATGATTGGAACATTTGATCCCAGATGCTTAGTTTTTACTGGTGAGCTTGGTCTTTTGTGTTTTTATTTTTCTTTTCTTAATTTTTTTGTTCAGTTGAATCAGGTGTTTCGGTGGATGAATGTGTGTGCACCACAGGATGTGCTAAAAATGGGGGAGCGTACCCAAAGAATTGATCATGAAGCAACAGAAACCTACTTTAATATAATCCCAGCTATATCTCTTTCTGGATTGGTAGCAACAACAATTTTAAAAGAAAGTGTATTCCAAGAACACTTTGAATTTTACTTAGAGGAAATTTTAGTACATACTTTTTATTTTATTCAAAACAAGTAGCTGATTCAGTGTTCTTTTATTAGTTGCCCATGATGAACCCTTATCCAGGACCAGACAGTGTTTCGGTAATGGACAACACTTCCTTTCATCATGGGGGAAAAATAAAGGAAATTGTAGGTAAATTTAAGTGCCTATTAATCTATCTTTCCCCTTATTCACCAGATTTAAATACAATAGAGAAAAAATTTAGTGTTCTGAAAAGTAACTTGGCAAAAGATGGCAATTTGACAGGGGAACCTGGAGATGAAATAATAATAGATCATTTTGTCAAGTATCTATTTACTCCTGATTTGATCCAAGAAGAATTCAAGGGTTGTGGTTACATTCAATAAATACTTAGAAATATGTGATATCATTAAGATACTTTGCAATGAATTTATATTTTTTCAATATAACTTCACCATGGGAAATCTAGGGGTGAATTGCTAGCAATCCCCTCTCTTGAAATTTAGAGTGTCCCTTAATTATGCCAGGTTTATGAATACTTTATAAACATAAGTAAATTAGAGTTAGATTTACATTTATTCTCAGATTGATTATAGACAGAATATCAACTGATTCCAAATTATGCACAAGTTGATCCTCCAGAACTTGATTTTGGTCCTCTGTTGAGCACAAATTGAGCACAAATTGAGCACAAATTGATCTAACCTAAGCTTATGCATATATAATAATTCAGGATACTTGCTCTATTAAATTTGATAATAAAATAAAATATTGATGAATTTATATAAAAAAATTATTATGTAAGATATTAAATTATAAATTTAGGCATCATAGGAGGGCACTTAATAGAACTTAATTATACTATGTGACACCTTAATACTGTATCACACAGTTTGAAACATTTAAAACAAAATGTGTCATGATGGGCAATGAAATTGCTTGGACAGACACTTTCAAAACTAATACTGACCATAATACACAAGTATGAAACCTTGGCATCTATCCAATAAAAGATTTTCCTTCTGATAAATGGATTTTTCTCAGTTACTCCCTGCTAAAAAGTGTCCTTGTGAGGTTTGTCTGACCTTCAGGGGGGTAATTTGGCCACATCAAACTACTTCTATTTCCATGATTGACCAAAACATCATCCTCATTTCCATCTAAAGAGTTGATCTCATTTGACTGTGGCTGATCAAAGGGGTCCACCACAAGTTTAGCCAAAATTTCGGTAAACACTTTTTTGATGGATCATGACTAACTGGTGCTTTCCGAAATTGTCCACCTGAAGTTAGGCTAAACTTCAGGAGGATAAATTTATTATGAATACCAAATTAACTGAAGAATATTTTTTCCCTAGCTACTCTGCATCATAAAAGTGTCCAACTGAGGTTTAGCCATAATTCAGGTAGACACTTTTGGGAAGGCACAGTCTGATGGGTTTAATATCTATATATGGAAATAAGTATCAGTTTTTTATCAACATGGAACTAGAATTAATTTAATATGGCCAAAGTGTCCACCTGAAGTTTGGCCAAAATATAGGTGGAAATTTTTATGAGGATTACTTGATGAAATGAAGAAGACTTGCAATTACTTTCCATCATAAAATTTTCAAACTTAAGTTTATCAAAAATTGTGGTGACACTTTTGCCAGATCCAGTCATATGGGATCAACTATCTATATGGCAATGAGAATCAATTTTTAGTCAATCATAGCATTAGAAGTAATTTGACATGGACAAACTTTCCACCTGATTTTTGGCCAAAAATAAGTTTGAAATGTTTATGAGGAATACTAGATTAACTAAAGAAGAATTGAACCCTACTACTATCCATCATATAAGTGTCCACCAGAAGAATTCTCAAACTTGTGGTTGACACCTTTGGCCTGGTCCAGCCATATGGGATCAATTTTGCATATGGAACACTACGCAATATAGGGGGTGGACTTGCTAGCAAGTCCCCAACCTGAACTCAGACTGAACTCAGATGGAACTCAGACTGAACTCATACTGAACTCATACTGAACTCATACTGAACTCATACTGAACTCATACTGAACTCATACTGAACTCTACTTGAAGACCCACAAAAACTGTTATGCTGAGTGGTGTTCATCCCTGATTGTATGGTTCCTTTGTCAATAGCTCAATGTGTGTTCAATCTGTGGTGAATTTGAGTCCAAGGTTGCGGACTTGCTAACAAGTCCTCCCCCCATATTGCGCGGTGGAAATGAGGATTTAATTTGGTCAATCATGGTACTAGAAGTAATTTGATATAGACAAAGTGTCCAACTAAATATTGGAAAAAAATCAGTTGAAAACTTCATTTAGTTTTTCAAAAAATCAAATTAAGTACAATTTTATTCCTGATGATGCCCATTTTATCCAACACCTCTTCTGAGCCTTGAAAGTAGGCATTTAGCTTGAATTTTTAATTTCATATAAAATCCCTTTTATTCAACCTATTTCTTTTTATCCCTTTTTTTTTCTTTTAGATATCAATTAATTTTATGTAAAACAAATCATTTTCATAATTTTTTAACTGTATTTAATAAAATTATTAAAGGTTTAACATCACCCTGTAAGCATTTTGCACATGTTTTTTTGCTATACTAATAAAAATAATATATATTGGTCACAAAGAATTGATCAAATGACAAAATATTAATAAAACAGAAAGATCAAATACCAGTGGATATTTTTTAAAAAAATACCAGTTGCACTGAAGAAGAGCTGCACCCTAGATACTCACCATCAAAAAAGTGTCCAGCACAAGTTCGGCCAAACTTGTGCTGGACACTTTTGGTCAGGTGCAGTCATATGAGATCAATTCTCGCTATGGCAATGAAAAAAATTATTTGATAAAAAACTTCACTAGAAGTAGTTTTACATAGCCAAATTTTCTACCTACAGTTCATCCAAACCACAGGTGCACAATTTTTTATCTTTAAAAAAAAGTCAATTTAGTACAATTTATCCCTGATGGCTCTCATTTGCTTCAACACCTCTACTGGCCTTTGATAGTAGGAATATTACTTGGATTTCTTTTTTCATATTTGATCCCTTTAACTTAATTTTTTATTCCTAATATTGCTTTTGGATATCAATTAATAATTTTTAAAATAAACTATTTTAATATTTTTATACATTTATTTAATAATATTATAAATGGCATAACATCACCTGGTATGCATTTGGCACATGAGTTTTTTCTATACTTATAAAATTAATAAGATAATGAAGACTAAAAAATAATCAAATGATATTTATTAGTGAGGAACAAAGATAAAATACCAGTAGACATGTTTGTAAGAAATACTAGATGAACTGAAGAAAAATTCTACCCTAGCTACTCTCCATCATAAAAGTGTCCAGCACAAGTTTGGCCAAACTTGTGCTGGACACTTTTGGTCAGGTTCAGTCAGATGGGAGCAAATCTCTCTATGGAAATGAAGATAAATTTTTGATAAAAGATTACACTAGAAGTAGTTTGATATGGCAAAATTTTCATGCTGAAGTTTTGGTAAAGCCCAAGTGGATTTTTTTTTATTTTTACAAAAAAGAAAATTTAGTGCAAGTTTATCCCTGATTGTGCTAATTTGATTCAACATCTCTTTTTTCTGTTTATGGCAGGAATTTAACTTGAATTTTAATTTACATCTTTGATTTCTTTTATTTTAATTTTTTCATCTCATATTGCTTTTGGATAGAAGTTTATTTTTTGTAAAATAAATCATTTTCATATTTTTTTACCTTTATTTAATAATATTATAAAAGGTGTAACATTACCCAGTATTCATTTGGCACATAAGTTTTTTCTATACTGATAATATTAATAATATAATGGTGACAAAAAATTAATCAATTGATAAATATGAGTGAGGCACAAAGATTTAATAACAGTGGACATGTTTATAAGAAATTCCAGATGATTTAAAATGACTTGCACCCTGGCTACTCTCCATGATAAAAGTGTCCAGCACAAGTTTGGCAAAACTTGTGCTGGACACTTTTGGTTGCATTCCGTCAGATGCAATCAATTATTTTTATGGAAATTATACTGAATGATCACTCCATCATTGCACTGAAAGTAGTTTTATATGGACAAATTGTCCCCCAGAAGTTTGTCCAAACCTAAGGTAGACAATTTTTTATTTTGGTAAAAAGTAAATTTGATCCATGTTAATCTATGATGTTGCCCATTTTTTCTGAAGCCTCTACTGGCTCATGATAGCAGAAATTATACTTAATATCTTTATTTCATGTTTGATCTCTTTAATTTTAATTTTACCCTTTTATTTATCCTTTAGCTTTTAAATATCAATTTTATTTTGGTAAAACTGATAACTTTCACATTTTTTTTCATTTATTATATAATATTATTAAATTTGTAAAATCACACAGTGTACATTCATTACACATGTTTTTTCTCTACTAAAAACATTAATAATATAATGGTGACTAAAAAATAATCAAATAATAAATATGAATGACACAGAAAGATCAAATACCCATAGACATTCTTAAAATGAATATAAGATTAACTGAAGAAGACTTGCACCCTAGCTACTCTCCATCATAAAAGTGTCCAGCACAAGTTCAGCTTAGCTTGTGCTGGACACTTTTGGTTGCATGCAGTCAGATGGGATAAATTTACTCAATGGAAGTTAAAATGAATTTTTGCTCAATCATTGCACAAGAAGTAGTTTTATACTGCTATACTATCCTCCTGATTTTTTTGAAAACCTCAGGTGGACACTTTTATTAATTTAAAAAAAATGAAAATATATTCCAAATCTAGAACTGGTGGTGCAATTTTGGTCTGAAAACTCAAATTTTCTTTGATGGCAGAAATTTTATTTGAATGTTTAATTTCATATTGAATCACTTTTATTTTACTTTTTTATTCCTCTTTTTGCTTTTAAATACCAATTTATTTATTGTAAAACTAATATTTTCATATGTTTTTTACTTTTATTTAATAAGATTATTAAAGATGTAGCATCTCCCAGTATGCATTTGGCTTATAATTTTTTTCAATACTAATAACATTAATAGTATAAGGGTGAAAAACAATGAATCAATTGATAAATATGAATGACACAGAAAGATCATATACAAGTGGATTTTTTTATAAGGAATACCTGATGAACTGAAGAAGACCTGCACCCTAGATACTCACCATCATAAAAGTGTCCAGCATAAGTTCGGCCAAACTTGTGCTGGACACTTTTGGTTGCATGCAGTCAGATGGGATAAATTTACTCTATGGAAATGAAAATGACATTTTGCTCAATCATTGCACAATAAGTAGTTTGATATTGCCAAAATTTCCTCCTGATGATTTTTCAAAACTCATCAGGACACTATCTTTGGTTTAACAAAAAAGAAAATATAGTCCAAGTTTAGCCCTGGTGGTGCACATTTGATCTAACACCTCTACTTGTTATTGATAGTGGGAATTTTCATTAGATTTTTTTTTCTTATTTTATCCCTTTTATTTTACTTTTTTATTGCTCATATTGCTAAGGATATCAATTTTTAATTTTTAAAATAAATAATTTTATTACTCTAATACCTTTATTTAATAATATATGATTAAAGGTGGAACGCCACCTGGTGTGCATTTTCCACAATAGTTATTACTATAGTAATAACATTAATAATATAATGATGACAAAAAATTAATCAAATGGTAAATTTAAATGACACAGAAAGATCAAATACCAGTGGAAATGTTTATAAGAAATCCCTTTTGAGTTTAAGAAGATTTGCTGTATGCCTACTCTCAATTATAAAAGTGTCCAGCACAAGTTCGGCCGAACTTGTGCTGGACACTTTTGGTTGCATGAAGTCATATGAGATAAATTCTCTCTATGGCAATGAAAATGATATTTCACTCAATTATTGAAGTAAAGAATGTTTAATATTGTAAAATTGTCCCCTGGAAGTCTGTCCAAACCTCAGCTCAAAATTTGTTAGCTATACATAAAAGTAAGTTTAGACCAAGTCTTGACCTAGGGGTCCCCAACTGTCCCAACACCACTTCTGGCTCTTGATAGTAAAATTTTACTTGTATTTTTTATTTCGTATTTGATCCCATTTCTTTTCATTTTACTTTTCTATTACTCTTTTTAATTTTAAATATCAATTTATTTTTTTAAAAACTAAACATATTCATATTTTTTTAACTTTATATAATAATATTATTAAAGGTGTAACATCACCAATTTTGCATTTGGCATGCAGGTTTTTGCTATACTGGAAACATTAATAATATATATGGTGACAAAAAATTAATTATAAGATAAATATGAATGATAAAAAAAAGTTAAAAAACCAATATAAATGTGAAAAACAAAAAACTGATGTACTGAGAAACACTTCCACCCTAGCTACTCTCCATCATAAGAGTGTCCAGCACAAGTTCGGCCGAACTTGTGCTGGACACTTTTGTTCAGGTGCAGTCAGATAGGATCAATTCTCTCTGTAGAAATTAAATTTAAAAAAATGCTAAAAAATAACATTAGAAGTAGTTTTGTATGGCTGAATTATCCACCTAGAGTTTTTCCAAACCTCAGGCTAAAAATTTTTTATCTTTAAAAAAAATTAAAATTTATCAAATTTAGCCCTGATGGCACCCATTTGTTTCAACACCTCTACTGGCTCTTGAAGGAAGGAATTTTCCTTGAATTTTTCTTTTTCATATTTTATCTCTTTTACTTTACTTTTTTATCACTCATGTTACATTTGGATATTAATTTATAATTTTGGAAAAAAAATCATTTTCATATTTTTTTAACATTTTTTAATAATATTATAGAAGGTGTAATATAACATGGCATGCATTTGGTGCACAAGTTTTTTCTATACTAATAAAATTAATAATATTCTAATGACAAAAAATTAATCAGATAATAAAATATGAATAACACAGAAAGATCAAATACCAGTTGACATGTTTTAAAAAAATAACAGTTGCACTGAAGAAGACCTGCACCCTAGCTACTCTCCATCATAAAAGTGTCCAGCACAAGTTTGGCTGAACTTGTGCTGGACACCTTTGGTCAGGTGCAGTCAGCTTGGATCAATTCTCTCTATGGCAATGAAAAAAATTATTTAATAAGTAAATTCACTATATGTAGTTTGATATAGCTGAATTATTTATCTAGAGTTCATCCAAACCACAGGTACACAATTTTTTATCTTTAAAAAACAGTCAATTTAGTACAATTTATCCCTGATGGCTCTCATTTGCTTCAACATCTCTACTGGCCTTTGATATTAGGAATAATACTTGAATTTCTTTTTTCATATTTGATCCCTTTAACTTAATTTTTTATTTCTCATATTGCTTTTGGATATCAATTAATAATTTTGAAAATAAATTATTTTAATATTTTTATACATTTTTTTAATAATATTATAAAAGGTGTAATATCACTCAGTATGCATTTGGCACACAATTTTTTGCTATACTTATATAATTAATAATATAATTAAGACAAAAAATTAATCAAACAATATGTATGAGTGAGGCACAAAGATAAAATACCAGTAGACATGTTTTTAAGAAATACCAGATGAACTGAAGAAAAATTCTAACCCAAACACTCTCCATCATAGAAGTGTCCAGCACAAGTTCGCCCAAACTTGTGCTGGACACTTTTGATCATGTGCAGTCAGATGGGATCAATTCTCTGTATGGCAACAAAAATTTTGTTTATCAAATTTCACTAGAAGTAGTTTGGTTTAACTGAATCATCCACCTGCTGTTCTGCCCAATATCAGGTGTATAATTTTTTATCTTTAAATAAAAGTTCACTTATTACAATTAAGCCCTGATGGCTCCCATTTGCTTTAACACCTCTACTGGCTCTTGATAGCAGGAATTTTACCAGTATTTTTTTCATATTTTAACTCTTTGACTTTAATTTTACTCTTTTATTCCTCTTTTTACTTTTAAATTTCAATTTAATTTTTGTAAAACTATTCCTTTCCATATTTATTTACATCTTTTTTAAAAAATTATTGAAGGTAAAACTTCACATGGTATGCATTTGGCACACAAGTTTTTGCTATACTAATAACATTAATAATATAATGGTGATAAAATATTAATCGGATGATAAATATGAATGATACAGACTGATCAAATACCAGTAGACATGTTTATGAGAAATACAAGATGAACGAACTGAAGAAAATTTCCACCCAAGCTACTCTCCATCATAAAAGTGTCCAGCACAAGTTCGGCCGAACTTGTGCTGGACACTATTAGTCACGTGCAGTCAGATGGGATCAATTCTCTATATGGAAACAAAAAAACATTTTTTTATTAAACTTCACTACAAGCAGTTTTGTTTAGCTGAATCATCCACCTGTTGTTCTTCCCAACCTCAGGTGTATAATTTTTTATCTTTAAAAAAAAGGTCACTTATTACAATTTAGCCCTGATGGCTCCCATTTTTTTCAACACTTCTACTGGCTCTTGAGAGCAAGAATTTTACTAGTATTTTGTTTTTCATAATTGATCTCTTTGAGATTAATTTTACTTTTTTATTTCTCTTTTTTTTAATATCTATTTAAATTATTGTAAAGCTAATCATTTTCATATTTTTTTACTTTTATTTCATAATATTATAAAAGGTGTAACATCACCTTGTATGCATTTGGCACATGAATTTTTTCTATACTTATAATATTAATAATATAATGGTGACAATAAATTAATCAAATGATATATATGAGTGAGGCACAAAGATCAAGTACCAATGGACATGTTAATGAGAAATACCAGATTAACTGAAGAAAATTTCTACCCTAGCTACTCTCTGTCATAAATGTGTCCAGCACAAGTTCGGCCGAACTTGTGCTGGACACTTTTGGTCACATGCAGTCTGGTGTGATCAATTCTCTCTCAATCATTGCACTAGCAGTTGTTTGATATGGCTAAATGGTTCTGCTGAAGTTTTGTTAAACCTCAGATTGGCATTTTTTGTTTTTCAAAAAAGCAATTATAGTCCAAGTTTAGTGCCACTGGTGAGTGCTCACCCCAACATGTCTACTTGCTCTTGATGGCAGTAATTTTATTATAATTTTTTATTTCATATTTGCTTCCTTTAATTTTACCTTTTTATCCCTCATATTGCTTTTGAATATCAATTTATTTTTTGTAAAACAAATCATTTTCATATTTTTTTACCTTTATTTAATAATATTATAAAAGGTGTAACATCACCCAGTATGCATTGGGCACACGAGTTTTTGCTATACTTATAATATTAATAACATAATGGTGACAAAAAATCAATCAAATGATAAATATGAGTGAGGCACAAAGATCAAATACCAGTGGACATGTTTATAAGAAATACCAGATGAACTGAAGAAAAATTCCACCCTAGCTACTCTCCATCATAAAAGTGTCCAGCACAAGTTCGGCCGAACTTGTGCTGGACACTTTTTGTCACATGCAGTCTGATGTGATCAATTCTCTCTATTGCAATGAAAATGAATTTTTCTTCAATAATTGAACTAGAAGTTGTTTGACATGGCAAAATTGTCATCCTGAAGTTTTGGTAAAGCTCAAGTGGATTTTTTTTTATTTTTACAAAAAAGAAATATAGTCCAAGTTTAGTGCCACTGGTGGGCATCCACCCCATCATGTCTACTTGCTCTTGATGGCAGGAATTTTACTTTATTTTTTTATTTCATATTTGATCCCTTTAATTTTACCTTTTTATCCCTCATATTGCTTTTGGATATCAATTTATTTTTTGTAAAACAAATCATTTTCATATTTTTTTACCTTTATTTAATAATATTATAAAAGGTGTAACATCACCCAGTATGCGTTGGGCACACGAGTTTTTGCTATACTTACAATATTAATAACATAATGGTGACAAAAAATCAATCAAATGATAAATATGAGTGAGGCACAAAGGTCAAATACCAATTAATCAATAGTTCTTTTTAATATTATAAATATTTTCATTAAATAAAATGGTAATAATGAATTATATTTTTCATCCACAATTCCACTCTAATGATTCCCACTGCACAAAAAGGGTTCACTCAGTCCTTTCTTTACTGCTTGTGCATATATTTTATTGCCCACAGTACTACAATTTTTTGTAGTGATTATCCCCCATCTGATTCAGGAATATTTTTGAACAATATAAGTTTTTTTTACAAAAGACCTTAACATATCCAATATCCCACAAAAAATACAACCTGTTTGTGTATTAAAACCCATTAATTATTAAGAAATTGTTAAAATAATTAGATTATACCCTGGCACAGCTAGATCCATATCAACCGACCTAAAGTCTTTTCAATATTGAAAACAATTAAATAAAATTATGATATCATACTAAATTATGGGCACCAACCATAATTCAGCACTTCTCATTTGCTCTGCTACAAAATGAGTGCATGTAGCATTTTTATAACGTTGGACTGTTTTTCTTCCTTCCCTCACACCTTTAGCCCACAATGAAAATTTAATATGAGTTTTGGTCAAGTTGGTTTGCCAGTGTTATCTGTATGCAATATGAATTCATATTGCATATTTCTATTTATGCATAAAATATACTTGTTAAGCATCATTTTTTTGCATTTTTCAATCATTATGCATATTTATGGATATGCATATGCATATTCATTATACAGATTTATATGCATATTAATATATTTTATTCATATACATATATGCACCTTTTTTTGCATATTCAATATGCATATTTTTTATGCATATCCAATATGCATATTTTTATGCATATTCAATATGCATATTTTTATGCATATCCAATATGCATATTTCTATGCATAATCACTATGCATATTTTTATGCATATTTTATGCATATTTTTTATGCATATTTATTCTTCATACTCATTATGCATACACTTTGGATAGGCATTTCATATCAATTTTTAACATGCAATAAGTATCCACCATGCAAATTCAAATGCATATGCATCTATATCATACACGCAACATATATTCAAGTTTAATATTTGAATATTAAGGTATGCTAAGTGATGTTGTTCAACCTTTTGCCAAACCTGAGATTAACTGATGTTCAATGTGGTTCCTAAGCTCTGCTCAAGGAGGGATTGTTCTGGATTCAATCTGTGACAGTTTATTTTTTCAATGTTTTTTCATCAGATTTAAAAACATATTTCTGACAGTTTCAGGATGGTTTCCCAACAGTTTCCTGACAAATTCCTGATAGTTTCAAATAGAGGGAAATGCTAGCAGTTCACCCCCAGATTTCCCGTGGTGCTTAATCTCACTTTGAAAATTTAAGTCAAAAATTGGTGTCTTTGCAAGTAAACAATATGAATTTTGTTTATCATTTTTGTTGAGAAAAAAGAATACAATTTTTGATTCGTTTATTTTTATAATTTTTATGGAAAAGTCAAAAATAAAATTATTGTTAATAATTTTTAAAAAATACATATTTTGTTTATTGTTTTCTAAAGAGAAGAAAATATAATTATTTTTTAATTATTTTTCTTAATTATTTTTTAATGAGTCATAACATAAATTTTACACCACCAAATAATTACTATAACCTCCTCCTCTTCATTTTAAACATTCAGGAAAAACTTTTGATGTTTGAACTAATGCACGGGAAAGAGTATCAGTTACCCCAGCATTGACCAATTCACCTTTCTCATAATCCTGAATATATGACCAATCTGTTATTCCAAGTTTCGTGAGGCCTACTTTCATTGCAGAATTATTAGGATCAACTCAAGCTCAAACAAAAAATCACTAAGATTTGGTTCAGAAGGTTCCATATTGATTTCACCAGTATCTTAACCTTGCAGAGAAACGTGTCTGAGAGGATATGGTGTTGCAGAGCTATCACTAGATTCTTGACTTTCCTGACTGCTCCCTTTCTGGTCTTATTGTTTTTCTTAAGCCAATTGAACATAGGTGCCTTTGATGGGATCAAATAAGTCAGTTCTTTTGGATTTGTGCTCTTTAATTAAATAAAGAAGGCAAATAATCAACATTAAATAAATCGAGAGCTTGAGATATTACATACCATCACATCTGCCCAAGTTACTGCCATATTGTGAGTGAGAAAGAAGTATTCCTTGGGGTTTGCAGGATTCATAACAACATGACCTACTTCAGACTTATTGTAGTTCTTATTATTCTTGTGCAGGTCCAAAAGCAGTCAGACTCGTTCAAAGTTTGACTTGCTCCTTTTCAGGCCAGCCAGAATTCTTTCTGAACTGGAGTTAAAATTATTAATCCCCTCCATACATGAGTAGGAAGAATTTTTCTCTGAGGAATAAATACAATAATTAACTACAGCAAATAACAAGAAGAGTTACTATTAGCTTAGCTTGATAGCTGCTTATCGATTCTTCTACTCTAAATAAAAATATAGATCTCACTCAGGTAGGGAAGAAATTGCAATGTTTTAGAAGCCCTTGAACTGGTTAACATTGTTAAGCACCTTCTTTCAGAAAGTAGAGACATCAGCAGCATTAGGGACCAGAGAATACCATAATACTACTCCAAGTTTAACCTTTTTTTGGACATAAATTCCCATTCTAGTATTCTCCTGATAATTGATTGTCTTAAAAGCACATTGTTTGAAGTGTTCAAGGTTGGTATTTTCTGTACTCCACTCAAACCTCAGCTTGCCACGGTCTGGTGATACTCAGTCAATAGGGGCAGGGCTTGTTTTTGAATTTGTTTTTCCCTTGAAATGTAGAATTTGAAGTTGAAAAACATAGTTACTACATTATTATTCTCAACACTCTCAGTTGAGGATTGAGAAAGGCTACATGATTTTTCAAAGGGTTCAAGGTAGGAAGCAGAGTCGTTGGATTCATAAGATGTGTCACAGCTATTTGGGGGTGATTGGTACAGGGTGTGGTTTCCAAAAGTGAGGCTGAGTAAGCATCTGAAGTAGAAACAAAAAACCATGAGAAAAGAGCAGAAAGAAAAAAAATCACCTTGGATCAATGGGATGGGGGGATGGGGGGCAAGAAATGTTGGGGTTAACCCAAAAGTAAGATAACATCAAATGTCAGAGCTAATGGCAGATTTGGCAGGATTCACCACAAGGTTGCTTGGTGAAAATCCTTTACAAATCACTCAAGCTTCACCAGATGTTTTTCATATAGCTGTAAAACCTTGCTTTTTTATTTATACAGGCAATAAATTGATTACAAGGTATGATGACATGAAGTTATCCCACATAGTTTCATATGAACCTTTCTTTAGCCAACTTGGAGGCCACCCAAATTTAAGCTGAAGTAGCACCCATCCCCCAAGTTGGCCCAATGTCTGGGAAAAATTAAGGTGATTTTTTTTGGCTGTTTTCACAAGGTGTCAATACTAGCATAAAGGGAAGCTATTAGGACACACCAGCACACTCAACACCAAGTGTTAGGTGCATGCCAGTGATGTCATTTTTTCAATTCAAATTTCAAATATGTGCATACAAGAAACACTGTTTTCTACACAACAAGACATAACTATTGTGAAAAGGTTGTGTAGAAAACACATGATAATTATTATTCACTGATAGGGGACATAAGGATTGTTATATTTTTGTTATGCAACAGTTACATCACTGTTACACATTTGTTATGCATTGTGATGTACCAAACTGTGTTGGTAGTGAGTGTCTGGAAAAAAGTTTTTTCCAACACCTATTTTTTTTCCAATGAAATTTTTCTTTCCTTAATAACACTCCCATCTCATTCTTGGAATGCTTAGTTAATCAAATCATCATTTTCATTCCACAATGTTCACTTTGAGTACTACAAAGAAACACCTAACTGAGGAAATGAAAGGTATCATTGTTGGAATGTGGATTGGGGGCTGAAACAAGTTTCTTATTTCCTACCATCTCTCCCTTCATATTCCACAGTTTTCTCAGTCCTTGAAAGATATTCTGCCTCGGGTAACATCAAGACTACATGTCATAGTGGATTCCCACACAAGATGACTGCCCATGATCTAAGGAAATCAGCACTGTTAATCAAGACAAACCAAGAGGACAATGTTTCTCAAATATCTGACCTACTCACTAAAAACATATTTACCTGTAAAATCAACAAGCATGCTCATGATTTGGTTGTTTGGAAGAGAACTGCAGTTAAAAAACCTTTTATGGGCCGTCTTCATTGCAAAAATTGCCTTGCTTTTGCTTGCCAGCACCTTCACTGGACTGTTAGAAATCGGCAAAAGGTGATTTAGACTGACAAGTCCTCTTCTGAACTTGGAAAAGATTCACAAAAAATAGAGGTTGTCAGTTTTGGCAAATACACACTTAACTTAAGTGCAGATTTCAAAGCAAATTAGCACTTAAAATTTGAAAAAAAGTCATTTATTTCAAAAATGGGTGTCAGTTATGACCTCAAATCAGAACTTTTCTCCCAATTTTTTTTCACAACGACTTTTTGGCCACAACATACCTGTCATATATGACACACTGATCTCTATCCCCTCATCAATCCTCAGCACGCACCCCTCACTGAAACTCGCAACATTTTATTACAACATTTTGACCAGGCATGTTTCCCTTCTTTTTTACTTATTAATTAAACCTCTTAATCTCTTCTCTTGTGATGCACCAGTTTCATAAATCCTCCCGAAAATTCCAACAGTAAAAAGGCAACTCAAAAAAATTCTTCATCACAAAAGTCTCCTCATGAAGCAAGCCCTTCAACTGAAAAATAAAAGTCTGGGTAACTAAAAAAGTAAGATTATCTCATCATCAACAACTTCCTAAAAACTAAATCAAATTACAATGCATGTTTTGAAGGTGAGAAGTCTACCCACATTGGATTTCTAACTTCATCAATGTTCAATGGCTTCTTGTTGATGGAAAATGAAGTAAAGAAGAAAATATAAGGAAGAATTGAAATCAATAGAGACACAAGATAAAATAGAGCATGCTTTTCTAAAACTTATTCAGATCTCATAAATGATAAGACTATACGCTAAATCTTATTTTCTTCAATTTTCCTATGTGTCATTGCAGATTGAAATATTGTATCTCTCATGGCTCAAACTCATATCAAGTTAAATTATATATAGTTATCATTATTTTTATTTTTTAAATAAAAAAATACATGATACTACATGTGAAAACACTACATATTTGACAGAAAAATATTTATCACATGTACCCACTTTCCCTGAACAATTTTATCACTAAATTTTGTGTAAAAACTTCCTTAAAAACTGATCTACAACTTCCATATCTTCTTCTTCCCCAATTAGCTTTGTATGAAATTAAAGGTTTATTTTCAACACACTGAAAAATTTCTCTATAGGATTCATTTCTGGAGATTAAGGTGGAAGGTAGATTGATCAACATCCTTTTTTGGAAACAAATTGTGAAATTTGTCCTCCACAATGGATTGCTGCATTATGCATCACAAGAACACTTACTGGATCTGGGTACAGATTCATCATTGGGAGCTTCTTTACAATAGGAATTTCAAATGATTGTGCCAAAACCAAACCAGAAAAAAAACGTACCAAATTAAACTCCAAGTAATACTCAAAATTACATTGGCATACAATTTCATCATGTACCATAGTTTCAACCAGTCCAGAAAATGAGCCTTCTGGGATGATGTATAAATGTACACCAGATGTCACTTGATCTAAAAAGGGTGTGCCTTACCATACATGTTGTCAGCATAGATATCCCTAGTACTGAGTATTTCTTATACTTAAAATAAGATAACCTTAAGTACATTAAGCTTATATCTTAAAAATAAGGTTAAAATAATAATATATATGATTATATTATGTATATATATAATTATTACTCTATTATATAAATTATAGTAGCTTAAATAGCTTATCCATAGCCTAATAATACTCATTAAGGTGTTAATGGAGTCATAATATACTTATCTTAAGTGATATTAAGTAATTATTGACATACATAAGCTTATATGTATACATAAATCTCATATTCAGTGAAATATGCAGTATATTATGTATATTTAGGTATCTAAGTAGGTTTTAGCCTCTTTATAGCCTATAACCTTTGTTTTTCTGCTTATTTTAGGTCATATGGACGTATCCAGTGGACTCACTACGCCTACAGAAGCATAAACATCTATTTCAGGCGCATACACTCAGTCTGGACAACTTAATCTGCTTCCTTGGATGGATATTCACAGATTTATGGGTTGGGAGGTCATTGATGGGTTAATATGGATGCTTGGGGATGTTATTGGGGGCTTGGACATTTTATTTGTTTCCTTTATATGCTTTTGGTTTCATTCACCACAGAAAAAATGGGGGGGGGGTATTGCTAGCAATACCCCTTGCTTGAACTCCCTTGAGCCACAAATCTATGCTAGAATTATGCACACATCATCACCATGTAGAAAATTTTTTGGCCTTACATTTGGTCAGAGATTTGTCACAAATTGAGCTCAAGATGAACCTACATTGATCACCGTTTGATCTTGAAAAATCCTAATTTGATCATGAGTTGAACTCCCTTTGATCTCACTTTGATCTAACATAAGCTTTTGCATATCCAATATGTCAACTATTCACTTTCAAAAAGATTTGTAATGAATTTCACATGGAATATTAGAACCAAAACCAGTAATTTTGAGTAAATGGCTCATCAAAATGATTAATCTACAACAAAATACCATCAAAATTCAATCTGATTACTGAAAACTTTTGGTAAAATGACTAATAGATATTTAAATTGGAAAATAATATTCCATTTCTCAATTTCAAATTCAAAATATAAATCCTCGTTTCAAATGTGAATTTTGTAGATTCCTTGCCTTCCTATATTATGAGTAATATTTGAGGTATTTTACACCTTTGTAAATATGGTGATGTGCTGCTAGAAATTATCTCTGTTTCAATTCAACTTTATTGAAGCTTGATTCCAGAATGATACATATTTTATAACTATTTTGAGAAAAAAGTCACTAGTAATGAATTTAGCCTTTTATCTGTCCTTTATTAAACCTCACTTAGTCCTACTTAAATCCAAATTGACCAACAAAAACCTTATTTGTGATATTTTTTAGCCCAGGATGATTCAAGATTGGAGCAAAATATTATTTTAAATATCCAATATACCTATTGATTAAATTTCTTCAAGCTTACTTAAAATTCACATTAACATTAACTTTCACAGGAAATATTAAACACAAATCTTGAAAATATAGTATTTAAAATCAAAATAAATATAATATAATATGCTTACAACAAAATTTTCTTTCTGGATTAATTGAAACAAAAAATTGTTCATTTGTGAAAATAGAAAAAATACTATCCATCCTGAATTTAGAATTCATTTTTAAAAATTTAATGCCCCCTCACTTTCAAGTTTATCATGTATTTCAAAAATTATATTTTTAATAATTTTGTGAATAGTACACCTGAGATATAAACTTGGGGATATCAAAAACTAAAACATCAGCAAATTGAAATGTTTTTTATTGTTATGAATTGAAATAATGATTGAAAAACACCATTAGAGCAAGTTTGATTTTGAATAATAGGCATACTTTCTCATGTAAATTTCAATAAAAATAATTTTTATTCTTACATAAGTTGTGGTGGATACATTTGAGCTCAAAAAGAATTAAAATTGACAAAATAAGACTTCTATAATTCATATTCAAAAATGAAATCACCCTTCATTATCTACCTGTAAACTATTTTAAATTAAATAATTTCAAAGTCAGTATATACTGATGTTTCTTCTAAAAAATTTATTATATAGATTAATAGTCATAAACAGTTGAGATAGATGTTAACTTTATATAAGAAATCTTTAATGCATAAAATGATAAAACTATCTTTTATGTAAAAAGTGATGAAGGAAAAAAATATTATTAAATTTTTGATGCACTATCAATAAAATTGAAGATAGAGCATATCAAAAGTTTAAACTTAATTTCAATTTTGATATCATCATTTTATATTATTTTACTTGAGTAGAAAACAGATTTTAAATCTCAATATAATTTTAAATCCCATTAGTTTGTAGATTTCAACATTTGAAACTATGAAATAAATATTTATGAAAGAATTTTACAATATTTGCCCTTCTAAAAACTCATAAATCCAACTTCAAATCTTCTAACCTTCACAAGTAACCACAATGCATTCTGAAAATACTCTATAATAAATAATTAAAGGTAAATAAAATTATGTTTTTATTCTTTATTTCAATTTTTGATAAATAATATATTTATATATATATATATATATATATATATATATATAATTTCTTAAAAAGTCTAAGAGGGAACTTAATAGTGGTTTTGGCATTAGATATATAGATTCAACTTTCAAAAAATTTGTTTGGAATAAATTACAAAGACAAAAAGGATATATTTTGATGAAAGAATACTGATTTAGGTTATCTTAAAATTTTATTAACCATTTTTATGGAATATCAATCCATGGTTATCATTCTTTATGATATTCTCATAGAATTTTTTCCTTTTTTAATATAATGATTTTCTATTGTGTGGCATGTAGGTTGAGATAAGTTTAAAAGATTTATTGAAGATATATATACCAGAAACAGTATAATCTGTAGATTTATAACTATAACTTACTTTTCTGATGTTTCACATCATTGATAAGTAGCTCATGCATTACATAAGTAAATAATTATAGTCTCTGGAAATAATTTCTTGTGAATTTCAATGTTTTTGTTATTCTTAAAATCATTACCCAAATAAACTAAAAATTTCCTCAAATATTGATTGAAAGAAGGAGTTACAAAATCTTATTTTGTAGGTATAAAAGTTTGAGTTATTTTTCATATTATCAAGTATAATGAACATTTGTAAATTTTAACTTGAAAACTAGTGATCATAGCAAAGTAATACTGGAAGAATCAGATAAAAAGGGTGGAATAAAGTCATAGCACAACAGGAAATGATACAAAATTGTTGATTTTTGGCTCACAAAATTGTTGATTTTTGGCTCACAAAATCAACATATTTTTAACATATTTTACCACCTTTAGATAATGTTTAGTGGATTTTAACATTATTATAACAAGCAAACTTAACAATGTTTTGATTTTTTTAACAAAAATAAATATTGTTAGATCATTTTTTTTAAAAGTATGACTTATTTTTATGCTTTATCTACAATAGTTAGTAGTTTTTTTTGCAGAAATTACTTGTTTTGATATTCTATTTTTGAATTTTTTAAGAGAGTTCATTGCATTAAAGTTTTGTATTAATTTTTCATTAAAGCATCATATTTTAAATCTAGAGATTTGGTTTTGAAATAATATATATTTTTATGTTAATTGACTCATTATTTTTGGATTGATAAATTATGTTAAAATTGGGATTGCTTATTTCTAGTGAGTGTACATCATAGTTGGTTTTCAAATCAAAGATTAATAAATGGTGAAATTTTGTAAAATTCTAAATATCTTTTAAACCTTTTTGATTTAAATAATGTTTAATGTTATGTAATCATTCTATAAGTAGAACCCAGTTAAAATCTGATAATGGTACATTGCTTTCAATTTCTAATACTAAAATTCTATTCTACTTGAAACAATGTAAACTAAAGCTTGGTATCTCATAAGAAACTCACAATTTTCAAAAATCATATTTCCAACTTTTTAAACATGATACACATTAAAATATATTTTTAGAATAATTTCCTAATTAGTTTCAAATACTAGAAAATAATGACCTCAATTTATTTTAATACTTAAACCATTCTGATGAGTGAATTTCACAATCCTCTAAGTAACATATGGTTACCATTTATACACATATGCATGATTTCTCCTTTTGTTTAATTTTAGCTGAATCTAAAAAGTAAAATCACATGTTGAATATCATCTATAGATAAACTTCTTATATTAGAAGCTAATATTTCATATGAGAAATTTGTTATTGAGTTTGGGAAACATTAATAAGTGTTGGGTATTATAATTGAGCCATTTATTCAAGTAAATAAAAAAGGATGACCTTCTAAATATTTCATATATAAATATATATATATATATATATATAATAAAAATTAATAATATAGTAGCATTTAACCATGGTTTTATACTAATGTCATATAAAAAAAGGGATTGAACTAAAAATTTCAGTAAAGAAAATAAAAATAAGATAAGTCAATATTCTTGTTTATATTCTCATATTTTTGAAATGGCTTACTTAAGGGAGAAAATTATTTGGTTTTAGAGTACAAGAATTTCTAGATAAAAATCTTCACAATATAGTTTGACCCTCTCAAAAAGAAAATTCCTAAAATTTTACTATCACATTTTATATATTTGTTAAGTAATAGTAAATTGAGTTGTGTCTTTGACAATGAAGCTTTAGAAAATGAAATAAATGATTTAACTTTATACTATAATTTTTGAAACAATAAATCATGTATTCAAAAAAAATTATATATCTTACAATTAAGATAACAGTATTAATTAAGCAACTCTAACAACTTTGGAAAGAAAACAAGAAAAAAATAATTTTTAAAATGCATAAGTTATTTTTAGAATTTAAGGAAACTTAATAGCTCTACCTGTAAACTAGCCTTAAAACAGGTTTAGATTTAACATGTGAAAATTCATACATAGTACCCTTCAATCAGTAGAGCAGAATAAAATTTATGTAGTTTTATTTTATTAATTTATAATAGTATTTTTATTTTTGGCTTTTTCATTAGTATAACTATATATTTTTTAACTTTTTTGTTTTTCATAACATGAGTTCAAAGCTGCACATCACTTCTTCAAGATGAAACTCCATATAATGTAATAAATGAATGATATATTATAATGAATATTACTAGAGACTTTTCAAAAATGGTGATTAAGAACTATTATTATAATTTTTTAAATTTTTATTATTATTCTATCTCTTGAAAGGAGATGGCCATATCTCAATTTGATTAGTTTTTCTTCAGAAAAAATTATTCTTGATCTAAATAAAATTGCATCACTATTAACTAGATGTTATTATACAATTTTACCAATTTTTTTATCTGAACATAGTTGAAAGTATGTATAAATTAAAGTGTTTCCACATAGTCTTACTATTATCCCACCATAATTTTCACATTTAGATTTCATTATAACTGTAAAATAAGTTTTTCAATAATTTTAATAATACCTTAATATTTAATAATTTAGTTACATAGTAGATTTTTTATCCTTTTTTTATATGAGGATTATTATATAAACACCACTTTTAGATTTTTTCCATTTTGATGTCTGATAATTTAAATTTTCATTTAACTACCCAAATTATATCAAAAAAATTTCAAAAGTATATTTTTTTAATGTAATCTTTTTGATAAACTTATCATTTCTTATAGGTTATTCTTCAACTATTTATTGTAATTAATTACCCACTCATTTATGGTCTGTTATTGTTGTTAATTACATACAGACAAAATAAGGATACTCTCATATTATATTGGAGTTTTAAATTAAAAAGTAAATACTATTGGATGGTATTAGATATGAAGTTGTTATAACTAAGTTGAACAATAATTAATGATTAAATGGCATTGTATATTACAAATTTTATTGAATGTATATAAAAATAACACTCAAGAAATATATATAAGATATATATATAACCATTGTATATCAAAAATTGAAGTACTTATCAACATAATCTTTTTAAATGATTTTCAAATTTACTTAAAGAGACATTAATATTACCAATCCAAATTTTATATCAAATATAACAATATTATTATTTCATTTTTAATTATTTTACAAAAAATTTGAGTTACAAAGTAATTTAATTCAGTATTTAATGAATTTTTTTGAAAAATATTTTTAAAAATAGAAATAACCCCTCACAAAAAAAAATATAATTTTTTTTACTTACAATTTGCACCAAATTTCTACCCTTAAAATATTGGTATTCTTCTAACAAAAATATTTTTTAAATAAATTTGAATTTTTTTTCATTATTCAATTACAAAATGACAAATTTATAATTTATTTTACCTTACTAAAAAATTTAGTTGAAAATTTAATTTTGTATTTCCAAAAAATAAACTTAAATGTCAAAAATTAAAAAAACAAAATTATAAATATAATTATGAGAAAGAGGTAGATTAAATTTATAATATTCATATAAAAAAATTTCATATATTTTATGGTGTTTGAATTTTAAATTTAATGTATTAAAAAATAATTATTAAATAACCAAGCCAAATGAAATCGGCTTGGATTTTTGGTATCACTAGCACTTATTTTTTTTCCTATACTCACATTTTAATTTTTTAATTTTTTTTTCTAGATTTCTCATTTTTTTATATGATTTTTAAGGTTTTTAAGACTGAAGTTGCTTTCAAAGAACTTCAGTCTAACTTATCTCTCACTTTCCCACCATATTGCACCTGGTAGGGAAAGTCGCTTCCATTTTAGAGACCAAAGTCCCTTTCAGGGACTTTGGTTTCTCTGTGTGCATTGCACATCCAGAAAAAAACTGGCTGTGCAATGCACTGCATGCAGCACATGCAGCCTGCATTGCTGCTGCATGCAACGCGCGTTTCTGCTGAATGTAGCACGCATTGCATGTGCTGCCCATATCTCATGCAGCTGACTTGATATCAGCTGCATGAGATATGGAAGCGATTGTGCAATGCGTGTTGCACACAATTTTGGCCACCTCCCAGCCTAGTAAATTAGCTGGGAGGGTGGCAAACGTTACAGCAAGCAATCAAAGTCGCTTCTAGCAATTTTGATTGCTAGAAAGAGACACTTCCAGCCAGGTGAAACTGTCACTGGACAACCTATGCACAAGGTCGAGGATGTTCCTGAAAGTGAGATGAGGCATTTAGAAACTTCTTCGAAGCACAGAGGAATGATTTGAGGAAGTGATTTGAAGGTCACTCGAAGTAAGATCTACGGGTTCAAGGTATGTTCAAGAAGAATTATAATATAGTTTCAAAGGTAATAGGAATTCTTAAGATCTCACGAAGGGTTGGAAACTCAACAATCAAAGATTTAGGATTTAGAAATGTTTATTGAGAAAATAAAGAAAGATACGATAACAATGATTTAACTAAAAGATTTTACCACTATTAAATGTAAATACGTTTTATAATTTAATTCTAAGGAATATCGAACCAAATACCCAACCCTTTTATATCTTTTATTCCTCCTCGCATTGACCTCCCTCTCATTGCACCATTCCCATACCATTGACCATTACTAACATACACTTAATCCCTCTTCGCTAATATCCGTCCATGCTCAATTTACCCCTTTTTAATTAATTAACAAAACTTTCAATGAAAACTACTACTGTACTAATACGTTGATCCTAGCGCTGTGTGTCGCTTATTGAAAATGAGACTAAGGCACCCTATTGAGAGATTGACTAATTTAGATTTAGAGTTTAGGCTAGCCCAGTTGAATAGTAAGTACACAAAGGGGAATCGCAGTTGCTACGGAGAATTTCTTTCTGCGCTTGGAGTATAGATTTAGAACTCGATATTATTGATTTAATGAGCTGCTTTTGCCTCGAGTGTCACGTGGCGCGTGACAGATGCCCAGGTATAAGAATCGCAAGCTTCGTTGAGCTTGAGCCATCTTCTCACACTAGTTTCCCTTTTCTTTATAATTTTTTTTATTTATTAATTTCCCTTTTATAATGAATTGTCCTACTCCAACACCTACGCCTCCACACCCTAAAGCGGATAGGGAAATGGTTACGCGGCAGTTTTCCCAGGCTTTCACGGCTTGTGAAGCTATGGAATACTTCTGTGTCAAAAGTACGGCAACTTGAGGCCCTCGCCAGAAATGTGAGTTTTGCCGTTGGCGACGAGTGGCGTGCGATGCGTTGACAAAGAACGCAGAGATCGAACAACGATTCACCAAGACCAAGTTTTGGGTGATCCCTAAAACAAAAGAGGTGGTCAAAGACATTTGGGATGTCTCGGTTGGAGATGATCAATCGGTGGGGGAGAATGATAAGGAGATCAACAATGAGATCACAACCTGGGTAACCCAGGCCACAAGTTCGAAGCGGGGTGTCGAAGAAGAGGTCGACGAATTGGTGGAGGAAGATGAAGATGAAGTCCCTGTTCCAGGGCGGGCACCCAAGAAACGACGGGTGGTCATTGAAGATGACAAGTAGGAAAGAGAAGCAGAGGTAGAGGTGGCACCAAGGTTATTCTTAGAACCTGACCCCATCTTTGAGGTAAGCTTTTAGTTGTTGTTTTTTAAGGATGAGGTTACTGATGAGTTTTGTTTAGACATCGAATACCATTGAAGACCCGATCGGGGAGCCTGCGTCGCTTTTACCAACTGAGGCAAACCCTCCGGTCACGGGTGGAAACAAAGAACCTGAAGACACACTGGACCAGGTGTGGTCGAAGAAACCTTGTCAGGGTCGACGAGTAAGTTTTGCAGAAGAGTTGTGTGGGGAGGTCAATACAATTATCAACGCTTCTTCCTTCGACGTGGCAGAGGAACTCTTGGAGATTGGAGAGGTGGTTCCGGTGGGAGAGGAGGAGGTATTTAAGAAATGCAGGAAGGAGATAAGGGTAATTTTGGAGAAGATGAAAATATTGGTTTGAGAAAAATTAAAAGAGAAAAATTTGAAATGAAAAAGTGAGATGTAAAGAAGTAGAAAAGTAGAATAGTATTTTAGTTTTTATTTTATTTTATTTTATTTTATTTTTTTATTATTGCATGTGAATATTATTATTTTTTATAAGATTTTGGAGAGAGAGAAAAAAAAATTTTAAATAAAATTTTGCTTTAGAATTTGAAAGAATAAATTTAAATAAGAAAGAAAGAAGTTATTTAATTGAAGGAAGTTTTAAGGTTTTAAATGAAAAATTTATGTAAGAGAAGAGAGAAAGAAAAAAAATGGTTGGTGATTGAGATGAGTTTGTTGAAATGAGAATTTAATGAAAGAAGAATTTGTTATTTGCGAAAAGTTGTTTATTGATTTTTTTAGGAATTTTTTAGTTGAAAAGAGAGGAAGAAAAAAACAGAATTTAGAATTTAAAGAGAATTTGAAAAAGAAGAATCATTTGTTCGAAGAATTTTTATAGGGAGATTTAGAGGTTGAAGTTAAGTTTGAGGAAATGGTCATGTCGTACAAGATTTGATGATTCAAAGGAAAGAAAGTTTCAAAGAGAGAATAAATTTTAGGAAAGAAATTTTTAAAAAGAATTTTAAATTTAAGAAAAGAATGTATTTAGAGAATTGAAAAAGAAAAAGATAAAGAAAATATTTAGAGAAATTTAAGAGTTTTTTATTTTATTTTATTATTTATGTTTATTCTATTTATTTTATTTTATTTTATTTTATTATTTATGTTTATTCTATTTATTTTATTTTATTTTATTTTATTTTTTTTAATTTTAATTTTGATTTTACTTTTAGTTGGTTTTGGAGAAAATTTTATAGAAGGAGAAGAAAGAAAATGAAGAGAGAAAAAAAGAAAACAAGGCTAAGAAATTTAAGAGGTGTTTTAGATTTTTTACAAGAAAAAGAAAGAAAGAAAAAGAAAAAGAAAATTTAAAATAAAAGAAATTTTAAGGTTTTGGTTTTAAAGGATATTTCAAATGAAAAGATTTTAGGAGTTCAGGGGGGTTAGAAACATTGATGGCTGGTTCCCAGGATGTTTTGTCTGAGTCATTGAGGAAGCCTTCCCATTCCACGAGGTATTGAAGTTTCCCCTTGTGAATTCTTGAATCAAGGATACAACTTACTTCCCACTCTAGATGATCTTCTACTTCAACCGGTTCCGGAGGGGGCTGGTTCTTGCCCGGGTATATTTCTCGAGCCAGTGCCAGGAGAGATACATGGAAAACAGGGTGAATCGCCTGCCATTTAGGAGGTAACTTGAGTCGAAATGCAGTTTTAGAGACTTCAGAGTTGATTTCAAATGGTCCCAAGCGCTTTTCAGCCAGTTTCTTTGATGGTCGTGTTGTTCGAATGTTTTGTGCGTCGAGCCATACTTTGTCGCCTGGTTTAAAGGAAGGAGCAGATTGTCGATGTTTGTCGGCCTGTTCCTTGTGTCTTCGAATCACTGATTCCAAATTTGTTTTAAGTTCTTCTTGGAGTTGTGATATAGTTCGAAGATAATGTTCCGCAGGATGATTAGTTCCCACATGGATTGAGTTGAATTGAGGATGTCGTCCATAAATGGTTTCGAAGGGAGATTGTTGTGTCAAAGAATGAGTTGAGTTATTATAAGCAAATTCGGCCAGTGGTAACCATGTGGTCAAATCGTCTTGTTGGTAACTGAAATAAATTCTAAGATATTGTTCGAGGATTTGGTTAACTCATTCTGTCTGACCATCGGTTTCAGGGTGATAGGCCGTGGAGAGGTTCCTCGTGATATTGAGTTGTCGACACAGTTGGGTCCAGAATGTGGATAAAAACAATGAGCCTCTATCTGAAATAATATCATTTGGTAAGCCGTGTTTGGAAAATACATATTCTAGAAACAATTTTGACAAATCTTCTGCTGTAGCAGTAGTAGTGGTTTTAATGAAAATAGACATTTTTGAAAATACATCTACTATTACTAATATAGCATCAAAATCATTAGCAAAAGGAAGTTGAGAAATGAAATCCATCGATAAAGATTCCCAAGGCTTAGAGGGAATAGGAAGTGGTTGAAGCAACCCATGCTTCCGGTGATGGGAGCCTTATTCCTATTACATTCGTAACAAGCTTTTATATAGGCCTTGATTTCCCTGGTTATACCTGGCCAGAAGAAATCCCTTGCTATTAACTGGTAGGTTTTATCAACCCCAAAATGACCAGCTAATGGAGAATCATGTCGACTGTTGAAAATCCATAATTTTATCTCATTGTTGTCGGGTATGAGTACTCTACATTCAAAGACTAATAGACCTGATTCAATACTAAATCTTTTGGCCCCTTGCTTCGAGAGTATTTTGTCTTTTAACCCTAAACAATATTTGTCCTTCGACTGAGCTTTGAGGATGTTGGATAGTGGATTTTGAAAAGATTGAATTGTCATCGAATTAAGTTGATGAGTCATTAACATTTATTCGTTGAAAATTTATTGCACATTTTCTGGGTTCTTGTCAGAAAATGCGTCCCCCCGCTGTGGTTAAACGTCGCCCGACGTGACAAGATATCTGGGACAATGCAGTTTTTACCTGGGCAATAGGAAATAGAGAAGGAAAATCCAGAAAAAAATTCAGCCCACCTGGCTTGACGCCTGGTTAACACTTTGGAAGACATGAAGTATTTTAAAGCATTATGATCTGTTAAAATTTGAAAAGAACTATCTAGGCTGAGAAGAAAAGAACACCATTTTTTAAGACAATTTATAATAGCTAAAAGCTCTTTGTCATGAATTTCATAATTTAATTCTGCGGCTATGAGTTTGCGTGACTCAAAAGCAACAGGATGAAACAAATTTGTTTCAGGATTTAATTGGGAGATGACCCCTGCAATAGCATAATCGCTCGCATCTGTCTCAACTATTGTCGAAGCAGAAGGATCAAAATGTCGAAGAATTGGGGCTGTGGTGAACACCGTTTTTAGTGCTTCAAATTCCATTCGTGCTGTAGGAGTAAAAACAAAAGGAATGTCTTTTCTAAGAAGAGAAGTAAGATTGGAAATAGTTTTAGAGTAATCTTTAATAAATCTTCTATAGAAGTTGGCAAAACCCAAAAATCCTTGGAGCAATTTAATGTTTTTGGGCTCAGGCCATTCCAGGATTTTCTGGACTTTTTTGTCATCCATGACTAAACTGTCAGTGGACAAGGTAAAACCCAAAAAATCAATTGATTTGAGGTGGAATTTGCATTTATTATGCTTGGCGTAGAGACTATGATCTCAAAGACGATTTAGGACCTGTCGAACATGATGAATATGTTCATTTAGTGTCTTCGAGAAAATTAAAATATCATCTAAATAGACGACAACAAATTGTTTGACAAAATCTTGGAAGATGTCATTAACAAAAGTTTGAAAAGTTGAAGGTGCGTTACATAATCCAAAAGGCATAACTAAATATTCAAAACTACCAAATCTAGTGCGCATTGCAGTCAGTGGTTCATGACCTTCTGCAATGCGAATCAGATTGTAAGCGCCTCTAAGATCAATTTTAGAAAAGAAATTAGCACCATTGAAAAGGGTAAGAAGTAATGACATAGGAGGAACAGGATATGCATTCTTCTTAGTGACTGTGTTGAGCTTTCTATAGTCAACACACAACCTAAGACTACCGTCCTTCTTTTTTACAAAGAGGACAGGGGAGCCGGTTGGAGATTTACTGGCTCTGATGAAACCTTTGGCTACATTCTCTGCAATGTAGTCTCGAAGAACTTGAGATTCGTCCTTCGACAAAGAATAGACAGGACCTGCCAGAGGTACTGGGCCTATTAGCTCTATTTGATGGTCGTAGGGTCGATGAGGTGGTAACTTATTGGCCTTGCGGATTGAGAGAACATCAAGGAAATCGTGGTAGATCTCCGGTAGAGTTGATTTAATGGCTTCAACGTTGATTTGGTTGTCCTCTTCATCTTCGAGAGAATCTGTCAAGGGGATACCTGTATTGAGAGAGTAGAATTCGATTACTTCGAGGCAATTTAAATCCTCTTCGAGTGAAGTCATCGAGCTAGAAGGGTTAGCCAATTTCTCATTTAGAGAAATATCAGATGCTTGCAAGTCATCTGGCAGAGATTTGTCCTCTAGAAGGACGTTGTCAGGCGGGTTGTTTAACTCCCTATTGACCTGCATTGAAGAATCAGAAATATACTTAGAGCGTGGGGTGATCAATCCCTTAGTCCAATCAATTTCGGGATTCCAATGCGTTAAAAAGTCATGGCCAAGAATGGTATTGTCCATCCTTGGGGCTTCCAAGACTGATAATTCCCACTCAAAGGGGGGAAAGTTCGGAAAGTTGAAAACACATAAAACTTTCTTACTTACCCAATATTTGGGTTCCTCTGATTCGACCAAATAGATTGGAGTTCGATCGACATCTGTAAATGTTAGTTGAAGCTTCTCGGCAAAAGATAAACTAACAAAAGAAATTGAAGCTCCAGAGTCTATAAGACAACTAAAGGGGATATCCTCCTTAAAAAGAATGAATCTCAAGCGGTTTAAGGCAACTCTAGTCCTTAAGACATGGAGGTTCTGTGCACTGGGAGAGATAAGATAGTTTGCTTTGCACACAAGTAAACTATCTACTAGTTTTTTACTTCGAACTAGTACCTTCTCTTTCCTTCAACTTTACACAGTCTTCCAACTTGTGCTTACCCCCACAATACATACATAACCCATTATCTGCTTGTCTCTATCTCTCAGCTTCTTTAAGTTCCCCTTTAGGATCCAGTACTTTGCTGATATCGCCTGGGGTCGAGCCTTTTGGTCGAGGTTTATCCTTTCCCTTATTGGGTTTGGATTGAGTTGAGGAGAATTGATTTGGTCATGGGTGTGAAGTAGATCCCGATTTAAAGTTTAGGCCTTGAGATTTGTTGGCATATCGACGATGTTGAAGTCGTCCTTGATAAACGCCGTCAAGTTAGAAGGTTTGATCCATTAAATTCATTAAAGTAGTCATCTTCTGACCGTGAAGATTTAATTGATCCAGAATCCTCGAAGGAAGTCCTTTCTTGAAATGATACTTAAGGGCAGCATCATTCCAACCTACTCGAGTTTGAAGTGCTCTGAAGTTCGAGATATATTCAGAGGCTTTACCATTATCACTCATGCAAAGAAAATCAAGTTCAATTTCTGCGTTGTCAGTTTCATTAGGGTCCCCAAACAACATAAAAAGTTGGTCTTCAAACTTTTCCCAATTATTGATAAGTAAGTGGTTTTCTGTCGAAGAAAGCATGAGCAGATAAGGTTCGAACCATCTTGCTGCTTTCCCGGCTAGGAATGAAGAAGCGTAAACAACCTTTGATTGGTCGCTATTAAAAGTTTGAGGGTGATTATGGAACAGTAGCTTGCAGGTTTGCAAGAAGGGTCGCAATCTGTCGGGGTGATCTCTGTCGAATTTGTCAGGAGATTTCATAGAAGGAGTTTTGAACTTAGATCCCTCTGAAGACGTTGGATTTGAAAGGGTTTTCATGAAAAGTCTCATGAAATCTTCCAGAGAATTAGATGGTCCAGGCTCTGAGGATTGACCAGAAGGGTGATTGGCTGGGGCGGATGGTGCCTCGTGCATTGTATCCTCTCCTTCTTCTTCATCACTAGAATCCTCAAAATCTTGTGGCATGTCTTCTACAGATTGAACTGAATGTTTCCGTTCCCTAAGGTCGAGTGGTTCCAAAGAGTGAGTGCGGGAAACAGACCTTGTGGCTGTTGGCCTGCCCCTAGCGCGAGCTCTAGTAGTAGCGCCCGTAGGAGGAGTGCGTTGAACAGGTGCCATTTTAAAACTTATAAAAACACCTAAAAAGACGTAGTAGTGCAAAGAATGAGAACTATGGAGAATTGAATTATACTGTCACTGGACGACCTACGCACAAGGTCGAGGATGTTCCTGAAAGTGAGATGAGGGATTTAGAAACTTCTTCAAAGCACAGAGGAATGATTCGAGGAAGTGATTCAAAGGTCACTCGAAGTAAGATCTACGGGTTCAAGGTATGTTCGAGAAGAATTATAATATAGTTTCAAAGGTAATAGGAATTCTTAAGATCTCATGAAGGGTTGGAAACTCAACAATCAAAGATTTAGGATTTATAAATTTTTATTGAGAAAATAAAGAAAGATACAATAAAAATGATTTAACTAAAAGATTTTACCACTATTAAATGTAAATACGTTTTATAATTTAATTCTAAGGAATATCGAACCAAATACCCAACCCTTTTATATCTTTTATTCCTCCTTGCATTGACCTCCCTCTCATCGCACCATTCCCATACCATTGACCATTACTAACATACACTTAATCCCTCTTTGCTAATATCCGTCCATGCTCAATTTACCCCTTTTTAATTAATTAACAAAACTTTCAATGAAAACTACTACTGTACTATTACGTTGATCCTAGCGCTGTGTGTCGCTTATTGAAAATGAGACTAAGGCACCCTATTGAGAGATTGACTAATTTAGATTTAGAGTTTAGGCTAGCGCAGTTGAATAGTAAGTACACAAAGGGGAATCGCAGTTGCTACGGAGAATTTCTTTCTGCGCTTGGAGTATAGATTTAGAACTCGATATTATTGATTTAATGAGCTGCTTTTGCCTCGAGTGTCACATGGCGTGTGACAGAAACCTGGCTGGAAGTACTAAATTGCAATGTAAGGGACCCAAGCCAATTTCAAAGGCTTGGGTCATAAATTAAGGTTTCTAAAAAGCAGCCAGTATAAATCTGGCTGCAATAAAAAGTAAATTTTTTAAATAAAATACATAAAAAAATAAAAATGTGTTCAAATAAAATATACAACACTCTTCAGCCGGTAAGAAACAGCCTTCCATTGTTACACATAGAAACAAAATCAAATGTTTTTTTCAGCAACATTGGTCATGTTTCAATATTTTGAACCAAGTAAGATCAGGAAAAAGGTCATGGCAAAAAAATTGCAGAATTATAAGTCTTCCAATTGAATATGGTGGGGAGGTTCATATAATAGAAATAGGTGGTGCACATTATAGTTCCCTTTAAAAAAATTCAAAAATGAATTAATTTTGACGCAATGTAAATTTAAATGTGATGAGTGTATGTTTTCTAGCTACGTGAAACATGGTAGCTAGAATTATGTGGCGTCAATTTTTTTTAGATGTGAAATTCAGTGTTCCACAAATGTTCATCTGTACAACATGCAGCCAAGTAAATTCTAGCTGAAATTAGTATATGCATAGGAAAAAATGATCATGCTGTGTACAGTGCCTTGGCAAAATCATTCTTGGAATTTAGATGAAGTTTATCATATGACTTGGAGAGCTGCATTTTTTTGAAAATGAGATCAGTGAAAATTCATGATATCTACATCTGTTTGCCACTCAATTTCTTTTTCCTTTCTCTTTCTCACTTAACTTTTTCTAAAATTATCCATCATATTTTTGCTTTATCATTTTGAGTTACTGGTACTATTTTCTTGACCTTATCTGATTACCGGTAAGCAAATTTTTCTTGCTATTGCATTTCATATCATTTTGGTTTGTTACTCTTTTTTACACTTTTGACAAGTTAATCTAATGATTCTAATTCTGAATTTATTTTTATGGTATCTTTTACTGTACCCTTTTGATTCATTATAAAAAAATTCTTTTTCAGTTAACTTAAAGTTTTTTTATTTGTTTGTCAATTTACTTTTCTTTATTCCTTATCAAAAATGTTTAATTTATTTATCTAACCATTTATTATTTAAAACAGTGATTATAAAATAAACTTTATAATTAATTTTGATCAATCAGCTACAAATGGAAGAAGATTTTATAGACATGTAAGTTCATGTTTTGCTTATCATTTTACTATATTTCTTTAATACTTTCACAACCATTATATTATTAATATGAAAAGTAAAACATCATCTCGTACTTGCTGAAAGCATACAGGATAATGTTTTGCTTTTCATAATAATAATTAGATTGTTTTTACTTTACCTTTAATTTATTGATTTTTAAGTTGTTTCAAAGTCTTGTACTTGCTGAAAGCATACAGGACAATGCTACAATTTAAAAATTAATAATTTATTGAAGTATAACTTTCTAAGTCAATATATTGGTCAGAGCAAGATTTTTCATTTTATATATGTGGATATGATAATTCTGTAAATTTTTTAATATTACTAGTGTATTGGAGTTATACTTTCATTATATTATTAATATAAAGTGTAGAGCCAAATCTTGTACTTGCTGAATGCATACAGGATAAAGCTATACTCTTTATATGTATAATTTAATAAAGTATACCTTTGAAACACTTTCTTAATATTTGAAATAAAGAAAAAGTATATAAATTTACTAATATGTAGATATGCTAACTTTTGTATTTCTAATATTGAAGATATGATAAAGTTAAAGGTATCATTGACTGATAATTGAAATTCTGTTACTATTTTCTAATTTCTAATTTTTTTCTATTTTAAATCAAAATTGAATTCTCTTAGGATTGAACCATCAATGAGTAACAATTTGAAAAAAAAAACGGCCAGGGAAGAACTCTAACAATAGGTGGGCAAAAGACATTGCTACTGGAATGAAACTTGTAAACGCTCTTAGAATCGATACAAATGGGAAGAAGCCACATTTCTATGCACGATCTTATGCAAATAATATGACAGATTGCAATAATTATTACAATTTTTTTCCTGGATGTAGTATTTATAAACCAAAAGGTGTCTTAATACCTAATGTTCTTGTGCAGACTTTTGAAATTCATGAGCTCAAAGAACTAGATATGTTAGAAGCTACGGTGCAATGCATTAAGGATCTTTCTTACTGCAAACATGAAATTAAAAATAATGGTTATCATCGAAGAGCTGGTGGTTTTGGAAAAATGTTTGGTGGTGGCTTTATTTTAGATAGGAAGAAATCTTTATATATTCGTAAGTATCACTTTTTTTAATTTAAATACTGAATTTTTGAATGCTTTTCCTTGCAGATGAATACACTGATGATATTGTACAAACGGATGAATATAAAAAACAAATGAAGAGGATTGCAATGTACTTTGAATATTTTTTTAAAGAAATATCATATGTAAAGTACAACGAGGCAACTAATCATTGTGCAAAACTTGGTATTCCTGGATTTTCAAAAGTCTCTAGTGAAGAAGAGGGTGTACCATTTGCTAGTAATTTAACTTGGACATCTGGAGCGAATGGTAATGGGTTCTCCAATGAGGTTCATCTCGATAAGGATGCGAGTATACTTCAGGAATATTTTTTCCTAAAGATACAGAAAACAATACCATTCATATGAAGTATGATAAGACCCAACCACGACAAACAGGTGGAGAACTTATGTTTCCCAAAATTTGAAGTAAAATCAACTTTGAAGCAACTAATGGAATAACAGTGACATTATGGCCTTCCAATCAACTAAGGCATTTAACCTCAAGATGTCACAAAATTCCTGGCTTCACTAGGATAGGTTCTTCTATTCAAATCAGCACTAGACTTTTTCATGCTATAGAAAAGCTTAATGTTTTTGATATTGATATTTCAGAGTAATTGGAAATTAAAGAAGAAAAAGATAGGTATAAATGTTTGATTAGTGCTTTAAGAGTTTTTTTGAAAAGAGATGACTTAATAGAGGAAGAAATAAATTCAGCAAAGTATTATTTATCTAATGTTAAGACAAATCTAAAAAATCAAGATATTTAAATATTAAAAATTTATATTATATATACACAACTTAATGCAAAATTAAACATGATAAATAATGGGAGTAGCTGTAACATTTTCAGTTTTGATAATTATAGTATTATCTATTTTTTTTATTTGTGAAATAAAATAATTTTTTTTTATAATATTATAAGAAAATTTGCTTTCCTTTTGAGGAAATATATAAGTTGTGAAATCTTTAAATGTCATTTTTATTAAATTGGTAGAAAAGGTTCTAAAATAAAAAAACTATAATAAAGAATTTGAAATATATTAGCCATAAAAATGTGCTTTTAATGCTACCAATTTAACTGTATAGTATTTTAGGTCAAACAGGCTTATTAATAAAAAAGTTAATAATAAAGAGTTGATGAAAGAATTTTGAATCAATAATAGATTAAATTGAATTTTTTTATAAATGTACTCATTTAATTATTTAAATTGTTCTACTTCTGATTAAAAATGTTACAATCAACGAAAATATTTGTAATAATTAATAGATTATATAATATTAAAGGTAAAGTAACAAAACTAGAGCAGTTATCATATTTTTATATAAACAATAAAATATTTATTAATTTAATACAAGTATTTAAAATCATATAAGTAGATTTTAAAATCTTTGTTATTGCTGGACTTACAATAATTTTTTTTAATAATTAATTTAGAAAATCATGTCAAAGGTTACTTAATAAATTTCAAAGATGGTCACATTTTTGACGTATTTGAAGGAAATTAACTTGAATTATACAAGATAAATCATATAGACAGAACTTTATCTATTTACATGTTGGAATATTAATTTATTGAAAGGCTATGTTTAGCAAAAAAGGTGATACTGGCTGAATGGAGCTCCAGTGATTAAGAAAATCTGCAGAAATAGCCCTAGCAATTCCCGGAGGACTTGGGGTATCAAATTTTAAAGGAAATGGATCACACTTGCTTATAAAAGGTTTTATTAATGTTAAAATATAGTTATTTAAATTTTTCCAAATTATTTCTTCCATCAAATGATTTTTTTTTCATGTAAATTAAGAAACTTAACTTCTGATATTACCTCCAAGCAATCAGCTGCTGAAGCCAATCTATGATCTTGAGAGCTCAGAAATAAACCACAGACACCATTGATTATATAGAATGTGAAAGATTGATATCGGTGGTGGGAGTATTTAGAATTTATTTTGTTTAGTGCAGCCTTTTGTTTCTGTCTCATTATAGTCAGTTCAGTATTTTTGTTTTTCTCACTTGATTGTTGAGCTTCTCTAGTCTTGCCACTTGATATTGTTGCAGCACAATATTTTGATTTAAGAATGATAATTGACATAATTATATCAATGATAATATTGCTGATTTGAAGAAGAGTTGACATTGATATATCATGGGTTTGAAGTGCAGTGGGAACAACTTCTAAGCCATCAGCAATTGGACTCTTCAGATTTGAAAGGTGAGCTAGAAGCTGAAGACCACGTTCAATTGGACAATCTGAGTTAATGTTTTGATGTGATGGAAGCTGGATGAATTCATGTGCGGTCAGATAAAGTGAAGAGGATATAAGAGATACCCATGAAGAACGGCAGTGGTCACTTGGGATCATTAATCTCATGAGCATTCGGATAAGATAGGATTCAGGGTGATCTGTTTTCTTTGTTGAGGAAAGAATTTCAGTATTTAAACCATCAGGATCACATAAATCTTCCATTTTTTTGAAATCAATATTATCTAGTACCCATAGCTGTGAGCTATCAATCTCTAAAAAAATATTTGCTACAAAAGGAAAAAAAATAAGTAAAAGAACAAAAGTCAAGACTAAAAATTATGGTAACTTACATAACTCAGTAAGTTTTGAGAGCCAATCTTCTCCAAAAGATTTTTCCCAATGAAAAGTAAACATTGGAATATTTAACATGGGTTCTTGGGAAGAAGTAGAAGAGCGTAATTCGAGGAGAGTAACAATTTCCAACCACGACCTGAGGAACTTTGCCGTGCTGATTCTAGCTTTATAAAAATAATGAATTTTGCAGAATTCCTCCTGCAAATCAGAGTCTTTTAGAACTGAGGGTGAAAAAGTTAGAGGTTTTTTCGATATCTTGATTGGAGTTGATTTCATTGGTAGAGAAGCTTTCAAAGTGGTCAAAGTAGGTAATTTAGGAGGTGATGGGTATTGCTTCTTAGAAATAAAGGAATTCGGTGATGAGCTGTTTGAATCATCATCTTTATCAAACATATTGTCATGTCTTGAAGAAGATTTTAAATTTTGCTTTTTTTGATGAACAAGCATAGCTTCATATTCTGACAGTTCATCATCGCTATTTTCATCGCTCTTTTCATCATCTTCATTAGGGAGAGGGCGTTTATGGATGGAAAAATCTACAGCAGGTGAGTTTCTGGTACAAAATATCAAAAGAAAGATAAAAAGTACAATATGTAAGCAATAAAAGAGATATATGATTGAATTTGAAAGATAAAAGAATAAAAATAAAAAAAAAGGAAACAAGAATATACTCATTATCAAAGCCTTTGCTTTTTTTTGAGATTTATTATTTGATACATCGGAAAATTCATTAGCAGAAGCCGGTTTAATACTTCAAACAAAAGAGGAGCCTTGGGATAATCTCTTTTTCTTGGAGCGGATAACAGGTGTTTAAAGATTTTCCTTAGAAGTTGAAGCATGAGTTAAATCTGATGGTTCATCTGTCTCATTATCATCCCTAATGACAATGATTTCATCAGGAGGAATCATACCCTCCTCGTAAGCTACAAATATATATGAAGAAAAAAAATATTAATAATCTTATCTACTAATTTAAAAGGAGACAAAAAAGGTGAAGAACATACATTTTTCAAGGCTTTTCACATATTGGAGTAAGTCATTACAAGGGTTAGATAAATATGAAGGAGAAGGAGTATTGTTAAGGATCTTGACAAGTTCTTCTGTTTTATCTCTATCCAATTCAAGTAAATTGTGATACTGAACTCTTGTTATTTCCTGCCTCTCATTGCTAAGTACAGGAGGGTTAGGTGCCATGCCATGTGGCAGACATGGTGCAAGCTCAAAAGCTTCAAAGCAAGTATCAATCAGAGAGTGGGATGAAACACATTCGGATGCTGGAAAATCAATTTTTTGAAAAAAAAAGATATAGAACATAAGTGAAATATATAAATTAAGAGAGAGGAACATGATATACATACAAAGTGGAGGTGTAGGATTTTGTATACTAGACATATTGATTAATGAATATTAAAAAAAAGTATTCAATATCAAAAAATTATGATGTAATATGATGAATAATTATAAGAAACTCTATTCTAGAAAATTGAAGTTGATAATTTAAAAGGATAAAAAATTGAATAAGATTAAAATTAAAGTGAGGATGAAAGAAAAAGAAAACATAAAGAGGGGGATTTTATATTATTTGAGCTTTTTTTAACATGTATTATTCATAGTGGGGTAAACTGAGTAGCATGCTAAATCACAATCTGTTTATATTGAAGCAAAATTTGATGTAGCTAACAGAAAATACTAGTAATTCTTTGGGGACTTTTAGTGTGAAAAATAAATAATAACAAATGTATATCCCATATGCAAATTTCCACAGGTAAATACAAAATTTTTTAAATTAGAATTTACTCCTAAACAGTGGAGATACACTTAATTAGTATATTATATGAAAAAAAAGGATAATCCTTTATGAATATTTGTTAAATTTACTTTCAGATGACAATGCGAGATTCACATATATACTGATATGCCTCATCAAACAAGAAATGAATTATACATATAAAATTGGTAACTTTAAAATTTAAGATAAGAATTTGTTTTTTAAGTGACAGGAGGAGTGTCAGGCTAGGGTGTGGGCACCGTGACCAAACCATTGATAAACTTGGATACAACTAAGGGAAAGAAAAATTGAATAGTATTATTTTACAATATATCTTAGTCTGCACAAGATATTGCATTGTTGTCCCTAACTATACCTATATTGTTACTTTTCAAAAGTTATAGGACTACTAAGTTGATAAAATATTATTATGAATCACCCAATGAAATACCTTAAGCAACATTCAAAATTATGAAAATAATAATATTCAATTTGAGATTCGGATTAGCTAATTTTTCACAACTTACCACAGTTTTGATTAATATAATAAAACTTGAAAAAAATTGTTGAGATAACCTAGAAATGGGTGCAAGAAAATGATGAAACATATGACTTGAAACTTAACTCATACACTATTGATAAACTTCATGGATCCTGACTAATTTCCATCGAAATTAATTTTGAGACTGGAATATTGAATTTTAGCTATGACCAAGTACTGTAAGTGCCATGGTTTGTATTTAATATATTGGTGTTGAAATTAATTTTGATAGGAATCAACAAGTATCATATGGCACCATGCATGAAACCCTGACAGAAACCACCAAATTTATGAGGCAATGAACCTCATAATTTCGATCAAAATTAATGTAGACCCCTGCATATTGAATACAAGCCATTTCACATGGACTACACAGACATAGATAAAATTCAACATGCATGGCTTAAAATTAATTTCGATCAAAATAAACCAAGGCATTAAAACATCAATTTTTATATGGTGTACTTGATCAAACCAGTTAATCTAACTGCTTAGCTTACCTATACTTATAGGAATTTTATGCATAGTCCATGTCCATATTAATTTCGATCAAAATTTATGTTGACTAATACATAATGAATACATGCTATGCCACTTACACTTGCCAGGCATAGCTACCATTAAATATGCCAGTATCAAAAATTAATTTTGATTGAAATTAATGAGCATGATAATCATGAATTTCTGGAGTCAACTGCTTATTTTTATGCATGGTGCCTTGCCAACATTAATTTCAATCGAAATTACTTTTGATACTGGCATATTGCATGTAGCTATGCCTGGAAAGTGTAAGTGGCATAGTGTGTATTCATTATGTATTGGTCAAGATTAATTTCGATCAAATTTAATATTGACATTTGCATATTGAACACAAGCCAGCAAACAACCCAAAAGATTCTTCATAAAACTGCCCATTAGTTTTGATCAAAATTAAGGCTGACCATATACATATTGAATGGTAGTTATATCTGGTCTGAGTAAGCAGAGATTACTTATATTCAATATGTATTGGTCAACATTAATTTTGATTAAAATTAATGAGCATTTTGATGATGAACTTTTTCAGTCAGTTAGTTGTTTCAATGCATAATGGCATGCCAACATTAATTTTGATCAAAATTAATGTTGAAGTGATATAATGCTTTTTGGCATGACATGTAAAGGACAGAAAGTATTTTTAAGTATTGAAATCTACTATACATGTTGAGGGTAAATATAAAATTTACATATCCATATTAATTTCTATAAAAATTAATGTTGACCAATACATAATAAATAGTAAATATGCCTGGCTAGTGTAAGTGGCATAGCTTTTTTTCAATCTGCACTTGGAAACATTAATTTCGATCAAAATTAAGGTTCATGATTATCATCAATTTATGCAGTCAGTTGCTTACTGTAATGCATGGTAACATGTCAACATTAATTTTAATAAAAATTGAATTTGACATGCCACCAAGAATTTTTCTGTAAGATGAAAAGTAGGGCCCTCTATTCTTAAGTAAACACATTACAATGCATATTGAGCATGTATATATCATTTACACATTAATATTAATTTCAATCAAAATTAATGTTGACCAATAAACATTGAACACAAGCTTTACAGCTTACACACACCAGATATAACTACCATTCAATATGTATATGGTCAACACTAATTTCAATTGAAATTAATGAGTGGTTTTATGAAGAATTTTTTGGGTTGTTTGCTGGTTTGGGTTCAATATGCAAATGTCAATATTAAATTCTATTTAAATTAATGTTGACCAATACGTAATGAATAAACACTATGCCACTTACACTTTCCAGGAATAGACACCATGCAATATGCCAGTATCAAAAGTAATTTTGATCGAAATTAATGTTGGCAAGGCACCATGCATAAAAATAAGCAGTTGACTCCAGAAATTCATGATTATCATGCTCATTAATTTCGATTGAAATTAATTTTTGATACTGGCATATTTAATGGTAGCTATGCCTGGCAAGTATAAGTGGCATAACGTGTATTCACTATGTATTGGTCAACATTAAATTCAATTGAAATTAATATGGATACATAAATGTGACATAAAGAGGTATGGACCATCAATTTGTTGAAAATACATTTTTATATCTCATACATTATTTGTTTTTCTTAAATAAAATGTTACTCTCTCTCAATATCACTTTATAACATTTACCAAGCTGCTTTGAAAAAAAAACAGAATACACAAAATTCAATATAAGATAGCTATATTACACAGAAGATCACCGTTATACCTAAGTTATGATGATGTTGATGCTCTATTAATTGATTCCCGAATCTTTACCAGATAAATATCAGCTCCAACCCCAAGTGACTCATGTTCATTCACAGATAATCCTTGCAAAAATGTTGCTGAATAGCAATTTTTGGGGAGGTATTTGGGAACATTGAATATACCATTTTGTGCAACTGTCCTTTCTGATGACCGTGAATATGTTTTTAATGCTGATTTTCTTTGAGCTGGTGTATGGGCTAAGTCCTTTGTCATCTTATCCATTTTTTTAAACAAATCATTGAGTTCAGGATTTCGCCATCCAGGAATAGCTCGGATAGGTGCAGTTGGGGCTGGTGCTGGGCCTTCCTCGATATCAGAGATGCACCTAGTATCATGAAAAAGCACAACAGAACCTGGCACATCACTGAAGAGATCTCTTGCTAACTTGTAGCGTGCACTAGCAATCTGAATTCCAACTAAATCAGCCTCATAATATCAAAAAGCAAAGTAAAATAAAAAACTTATCCTGGTCCGATAACGTTTTACTTGTGCCCTTGCCCTCTTTTCAATCTTTTCTCTTGCTACCCTTTCCTCTTCTTGCCCAAACAACCTTATCATCTCCTTCCCCTTATTAACTACCCATTTCTCCATAACACATTGAGTGAACTGAAGCATTGACTGATCGATTGTATTCAAGGTGGTGAGCCACCTGGTACAGTGGTCGCATACTATGCTTCCCGTGACTTGATTCCAAGTTGATTCCAAAAAATCACGGCAAGTCCAATCAAAGGCAAATTTCCGAAAACCTTTTTCTTGCAATTCACACTCTAAGTTTCTTTTGACAGAAAGTGGGATCGGTGCTCCTCCTTTTAGTCCTCGAGGCTCAGGTGCTGGAAAAAATTTGGGTAGTCGAATTTTGGATTGAAAGAAGGCTATAGAATTAGTTATCAGAAATTGTCAATCAGCTGAAGAATTGGCATGGTTAGAAGATTGGACTTGGGTTAGGACAGTTTGAATGGTTTTTAGTTTGAATTGGCTCCAAGCTTTCCAATTTTCAATCTCCAAAGGTGTTGGGCTTGCAGGATATTTTGATATTTGTGTTGGTCCCCCAAGACAATACTTCAGAAAGTGGTAAATATTTCTATTTAGACTTTCCGAGCTCCTGGGAACATCATTCCTTCTAACTAAGCCTCTTACAGCCCTTAACCCCCGTTCTTGTTCATGAGACTCTGCTGAATTGAGTCTGTGGTAATCACTGATACCCATAATGATTGAGGGATTCACTAACAATTCAAATAAGTTAATTAAATTGGTTATTTTTCAATAAAAGAATACACTACAAATTTGACTTACCAGCTCCACTTGTGCTTGCTCCTTAGTTAGGCTGAGCAGATGATGATTGGTCTCCAAAAAATTCCCTCAATACTTCACTAGCCCAATCTCTTCCTAGCTGATCAACTTGCTGATCAGCACTTTCAGGAGCAGAAGGATGATTTGGATTAAAATTTCTCGGTTCTGAATGAGACTCTTGGCCTGGATTGGGATTAGGTGGTACAGATTGAGATGCATCTGGAGGTGGATCAGCAGCGGGTGGTGGTGGAGTATTTCCAGTATTAGTATGTTGAGGTGGAAAAAAATCAGAATCAGTTGGGTCAACAGACATCCCTTCAAAATTATCACCCATAATGAACTGTAATAAAATAAAATAAAATAAAAACAATCAGTTGTTAAAATTTATGTCTATCAAAGCTAAAGTAAAAAAAGATACTATGTATATAGTCTTGTTAACGTGTATGTTCTCTTGTCGAAAAATAAAGTGAATAATATATAGCTATCAGCTAAAGTTGGAAGGTCAAACTATTTATAGTAGATGAATGAGCAAGAAGATCATTCATTAAGTAAAAATTTTATCATATTTCTCATTATCAAGATTTTCTTTCTTTCATTCTTACATTTAAGATAAAAATGACTCATTGAAAGCATGGGTTCTCTCGCAATAAAAGCAACCAAAGTAATTGTTCACTGATTTATGATAAGGTAAGTTGGATCCATTGCATTTTTTAATCGAGCATTGAATTATTTCTTTCACCATTTACAAACATCACCAATCCTACAAATTTCCCGAATCCCAAATTAACACAAAGATGTTAGTCAACAGAAAATAAATTTGATTAATTTTTTCACTCACTACTGTCTGCAGTCCAATGGCAGTGACAACCTCGTCTTTGATTCCAAATATTCCTTTTTTGTGCTCAACAGTAGCTGCATGTCCAATTATTACATCTTTCTTAATCACAATTTGAGTTGCTTTGGCTACTCTTACTAACCGACAATGCACTTGTGGGAAAAGCTCATAGGGATCCTTTGATGTTTCTTCTGGACGGAGCTCTTTGAAAGGACTTACTATTAAATATATTTGATCATTCTCTTCCTTCGACCTGAAAAGATCATCAATTTGCCCAAACTGACTATCTTTTCCATAGTAGAATTCAATTGTTGAATTAGCAATGTGTCGATGGTAACTAGTAAACCTCTTTCCATGTATCAATATGCTTGCTACATTTTCAACTACCCAATCCCCACTTTTCTCCGATGGTGTCAAAGCCCGTCTTGAAGTTTCTTTTCCCATTCGTGCCCTTACCCATTTAGTAAATAATGCCATACTTAGATGGATCCATTTTTTTTGTTTATCGAGATCAATATGGATTTTTTTAGTCTCAAAATGATCATTATCCTCAGCTTCACCAAGATCTAATACCCTAGACTTCCGATACCAATGTTTGAGCATTGTTAGCGGTATCTCTCCTGTGGTAAATATTAATAAATCAGCACAGCTGAGTTTTTAAATCATTGCTTACAAACATTACATACGTGGATGGTGATTGTTTGGAATTTCAGATAATATATGATTCACCCGCTCTCCAGACCATGTAGCTGTACCTGATGGTGGACCAAGACGCTTTATCATTTCAGGATAATGTTGAGTGATATGCAGATTTGGCTTTGCATTAATATTCTTCCAACCCTCTTCCAGGCTCTCACGATACTCTAACAGAAATTGATCTAGATCTTTAAGCTCATAAGTCTGTATATTTTTTAATGTCAAAAAATTGGTGATCGAGCATAATGTTACAAGTGACTTGAGAAGATAATATTCTCTTGGTTTTTCAGCTGAGGAAGCTGAAGATTCAGATTCTTTAAATTTTTCAAACCAAAGGGGTATAAGTGAAAAAGGGAAGTAGAGAGTATACAGCATGTGCCATTCTGCTGCCTTGAGGGATCCTGCCTTTTTAGATCCTACTGATTTTGGAACTTGTGTTAGCCAGGAAGGTCTTCTTACTTGATCAATCATCTTCCATACAACCTGTAGCTCTTCTGCCGTGATTCGTGGATTACTACTACCTTCATTTTCTTTCTCCTTACCTTTCCTTTTTTTTCTTCATCTCTAGCTGTCTCATTTGATGAGTGAGATCCTTCACTCTGTGATATGCTAATGCTCCTTTGCCTTAAGTTATACAATTAATTCCTACTGTCACTGCTGTGAGAATGTATTGAGGCCAAATTGCTATATGGAGGAATAAATTTGGAGCTGGATGACCTACTCTGGCTTCTTGATTGATTTGTTCCCAATCCTTCATTATCTAGTCCATGATGACTTGATGACTGTCTTGAACTCGTATGTCTTTGCCGCTTGTGCTGTCTCGTGTGCCCTGTATCATCATCATCATTATTCGTGGTGCTTAAGCTACTTCTACGTTTATTTGAATGTTTGTGCAGTGAAGTATCAGAAAAAAAATCGTCATCTTCTTCTCTTACATGCCAATTTTTATCCTTTTCCATCTTTCTTTCTAGATCTTTTGCTGAATTTTGGATTTGAAAATAGCTTAGACTGTGATCTTTTAGGTTGCCAAGCATATGTGAATGCATAACATCAATTGAGCAATATTCAGTTGGACGCCAATATTCAAGGTTATTCAGCTCACTCCATCGTACCCCATTATTCTAAACAATTGATACACGCTCCCAATGTGACTTAGAATTTTTCCACTTTGTTGCCCAGCACATATGATCCTCATAATTCCGTAATGAAAAATTTCCCACATTCTTTTCACTAATTTCATCTTTAGAGATATTACAGAAAGAGCAGAACATTTTTGCAGAGTGACTCAAAAAGCCAGCCAATTTTTGTATTGCAGGAATGTCACCTATCAAAGAGAACAATGCAACTCTTACTTTCCGGCCTTGTGGATAAAGATGCGTCTTTTCAATCAATATACCATCCCATAGAGTTTGTAGATCATTAACAAGTGGTTTTAGAAGGTGATTAAGCTGTTCACTTGTGGGTTCTGTTGGTCCAGGTATAATAGCATACAAAAAAAGATTTTCCATTTTGTATCTATCTTCTTGAGGTAGGTTCATACACACCATCATAATATTTCCTACAGACTTATGATGACCTCCAATCCTATTGCCACCAGGCCTAAACCAGTCAACATATAAAGTAAACATTAAGTTGCCTGAAGTTATTGTATATTCATCATCATTGCTATCCAGAGCTGGAGTGGTAATGGGAAAGTTTTTCCAAATTGAACCATCACAAACATCCTTCATCAAATCACACTCTACATGTTCTGCCACAGGGGTTTTCTTCTCAATCAGAAGCTCAAATTTGAACAGTTTGATATTTTCGTTAAGCCAGTCGATGAAAGAATGGTGATGAAATGTTTTAAGAGATAAGTATTTTACATGTTCTTGATGTTCCTCCATCACATTTAACTGCAATTTTTCCTGCTCCAAAAGTTTTTAAATAGCGCTTTGATGATGAAAGAAACGGTTGATTGCAACATAGTATAGATGGTTGAGATTCAGAGTTATACTCATAAAGAACAAAGCATTTAGGTCAGCATGTTTTAGTGAAAAATGATTGATTGAGCTTTAATCGACTAAAAACTGTATCTATGGAGCGTGGGATCAGGCGGACAATGCTATCAGAATCCAGTATTCCACTATCACCTAGAAATTTGAGCTTCTTAATTTCTTCATCCAAAAATTGAGTACAACCTTCTTTGCTCAAATGATGAATCAGAGAAAGCTTTGCTGCCTGCCACATAATTATTTGGCTATACCTTTCCCCAAGATTTGAGTTTCTAGAGACTGTTGAAGATACTTCTGCCCCCAATAGCAACTGCCCCTATGTAATAAATCATTGAAACATCATAAAGACTTTAATTCTCACATTGAACTATAGATATACAGCTTACTGTTTCTGTGGAGCGGGAACTTCCAATGTTAAGTGGATTGTTGGAAGAAATTACCATCTGGGCCTTCCTATTTCTTTCCTCTTGATTTTTTGCCTAAGAATTAGAGCTTTTGAAAGCCATACCAACTTCAAAGGACCCAGAAGAAGTTTGATACTTTCTATTGACACATCCAAGATCTTGAAATTGACATACATGAAAAAATGGAGGCATTGTAATTGTGATAATTGTAGGAATAAGTTAGCTATTGGAAGTTACCGATTGAAGTTACTCCTTTTTTTGAAAGGCACTAGCTAATATAAGCTACATTTTTTTATCAAAAGAATATGATGGAATATGTGTTGAAATTATTTAAGTTTAAATGTTTAATTTTTAATCAGATAATTTATATATTAATTAAAAGTTATTCAGTCTACTTTATTTGTATTCTTTATACTCTCTGCATTTGTACAACAATGCATGCATGTTTATCAGAATATTTTCTATCATAGAAAAAATTCTATTGTACGCACAAGCATCTTTATTATTTTTCTATCAAATGCCTTCTGAGTTATATCTAACTACCCTATAATTATTTTATTTTGATAAAAATTCTTAGTTATGGACTATAAGAAAAGTAATCCATATTTTTAACATAATTATTTAAAAAATTACCCCAAAAATCAAAGTTAAACCCAAAAATAAGGTTAATATTTTGTAAAAAACAATCACAAACATATTTCTTTCACTTTAAAAATTGGTCTGTACTAGGTAGAATTTTCCATAAAGAAAAAAAATCAAAAATACTCAAATAATAGATGCTACAAAAGTGTAAACCTTAAAGCATTACAAAAAAGCTGAAACCTTGTATAAATTTTCATACATAAATGTGATGAAGTGACACTCTAGTCTATTTATTCAGGTTGAACAAAAATTACTCAATTGAATATGTATTACTATCATATTGGACCAAAAATAATTTTTTGGTAATCAAAAAATAAACATAGCCTCACATTTATCAAATTATTTTTGTGGAAGAATTTTTTGAAAAGAAAAAAAAATCCGTTTCTCAAATGAGTCTGCTTTTATCACATAATCATTCTCTTCATTTTATACCATTCCTTTTGAGCTCAAATTGCATATAAAAATATAATTTATGCATATTATAATGCCATAAAGTTGAAATATTTCTTATTCTTAATTTTTGTGATATTTCTCCTTAAATCAACTTTGATCATAAAGTTTTTGAGCTCAACAATTTATCCTTCCTCTTTGTTTAATTTAATTGAACACTTTCTTAATCTAATTCTTTATGAACCCTAGTAGCTCTTACTTTCCTCATGGAAACCTGCCCACAAACACACGAACACTTAATAGAATTTTTAATGAGACTTTGCCTCCATTCAATTCTCACTTTTGTAGATCTATACAAAATTTTTGTTGTTCACTTTTGGATATGTCACCAGAATCAAATGGATGGAAACAAAACCCTACTGAAGAGCAATTAGACAGATTTTCATCATTCGACATGAATTATTGCAACATCGCCTTTGAACTACCTCATCCAGAATCAAATTCAGCGGTTTTGGAAAAGTTTCCACCAATTTTCTGTGAATCTTTTATTAAGCACCTTCGCATGTGCGGTTTCCCAGGATCAACTTTTGCTTGGAACCTAGATTGGTTTGAAAAATGGAACCAGGTCTTGGAAAATATTCTCATTCAACACTGGGACAATGCCTTAAAAACCAATAATTTGATTGCATATCCAATTGACTCAACTCAAATAAGCTTCTCAAATCAAATGGGAGTTCTTCACCATTGGTTTTTAGCTCATGCTGATAAATTAAGACTTGGGAAGATTCTCATAGCTCTCAAGAAATAATCAAAGTGAGAAAGCATAAATATAGAATAAAAAAAAGTATGAAAATCCCCTTTTTTCAACCGTTTTTATTTATGACCTTTATTTCAAATAACAAAGATTCTTAGAATTCAGTTAACCGAACTAAACTTCTTAAACAACTTCCACATTGCAAAACTTATCACAACCTTTTCACAAACATCAAGTGTTGTTCAGACACCGAAATTGATAATGATGGATTGTTAAGACGTATCTTAATGCAATGGAGGTCTGAAGATTTTTCTAAAGTTGCACAATATCTTGACCAACAACACTTTGATATTCGAGATACTTCAACCTACTCTGGAAGTGTGCTAAAGGACTTAGCCTTGTACAAAAGAATCAGTTGGGTTTCAACATTATCCCCTAACCTTAATCCTTCTCATGTCCCCCAGGGTTTGCCGAATGACTGTTATTCTCCCTTATATCTTGCATCTCTTAATCCTCAACAACTCAGACTTTTAAATCCTCAAAATCCCATAAATTTACCTGCTCTCCTTGAAATTCTTTCTTCCTCTAATGTGAGTGATTGACAAACTCCATTAATAATAGGTTTGCACACTCATACTCCTCATTTCCACTGTTTGGGACACTTAGCCTTGAAAACAAAAACATAATTTTAATGATTACTATTATCATTAAAATTTATAGAAATGAAATTTGGCTTACATTGTTAGCTCCATTTTTTTCCTTTGAATCTTATACATGCTGAATTCTATACTTCCTTGTACAAAATAATTCAAAACATTTACTTCATTTTGCTGCCCCATTCTATACAGCCGATCAACAGCCTGCTGCTCAACTGCTGGATTCCAATTTGGCTCCTATTTCAACATTGAACATATAAAAAATTTAATATTTTTTTTCTTAATATGAAATAAAAGACATTGAGCTCACCATTATATATACATTTTGAGCACACCTGAGATCTATACCCACTCCTGCAGCCTGAATCGTTCCAACCAAAACTTGGCAATTTTTACTAAAATGGAATTCATGCATATTTTTGTCTCGCTTTGTCCTGCTGAGTTCACCCGTAAGCTGGGTATACCTAATATTGTGGTCATCTAAAGCCATTTTTATTCTATTTTGAAATATTAGAAAATTGTTTTTAATAAGCCAACACAATTTTGTAAAACAATTCATTATAGAATCACTTACATCTGCAAAAAGTCTGCAAAGTTGGAGAATATAACAGCTTTTGGAAAATTTATACCCCTTTCACCAGACAAAAAGTTTTTTAAGTGGCCTATAAGATGAAAAATCTTTGCGGAATGCTGCCAGGTGAAATCAAAAGTTGGAGTTTCATCCAGATTTTTGTAGATTGGATGGTTGCAGAATTTTCTTAAAATCATCAGCTCTCTTAGAAACTCAGATGAGTCCCAATGGATTTCAGTGCTTCTGGAGGGCCCATATTGCTCAGTGAATCCTTCTTGAAGCACATCAAGTTTAGACCTCCATGGATCTGCTAATTGAACTGATATCCCCCTTTGAATCTTTTTTGGAAGAGACAAAATTGCATCCTTTGTTCTATGTAGGCTTATGACTTTCATTAAGTGATTGATTGATTTAATAGAATTAGCCTTTCCTTTTTGCAAACCTGGAAAAAGGAAATTCTTCCATAACCAGTCTTCTTGCCACTTTTCGATTCTAAGAAAAAATATGAGACTTTGAAGGTCAGTGGGCCTGTTCTGAAGTGGAGCTCCAATCAAGCATAGTGGGTGTTGGGATTCCAAGTCAAATATTGTTTGAGCCCTCTGCGAGTAAGGATTTTTAATGTAACTAAAAGAATATTTATAAAAATTGATTATAAAAATTAAGTTTTAAGTTTTAGATATAGAAATGGGCACTAACTGAGCTTCATCTAAATCAACTCTATACCAAAAGAGCTTTTGAGTCACCGGTATCTTTTTTTGGCTTTGATTTTTTGACATTGTTGGGCTAGCTGTTTCATAGGTCATTAAAACAATAACAGTGTCCTGTAGCTCATTGACATTAGTATTTTGACAATCCTTCCCATAAAGAACCTTGAAAGGAAGCGCATTATCTTCAAAGTGCACACTTATTTCATTGATCCAATTCAATAGTGTTGCCAGGGGGCATATAATCAGTGTGGCTGAACTCCGATTAATACCTTCTTGATTTTCTGATACCTGGAATTGTCTTGCTTCACTTTGAGTTGCACTTATAAGAGAAAGAGTTGAAAGCGTCTTTCCCAAACCCATATCATCAGCAAGTATTGACCCATTTCCTTCAGGGGTTAATTGATTGTTAGGAAACTGATCTTTATAGTCATCGAATCCAGTTCTAAGCCAATGGTTGTCCTGGTGCCTCCACATGATATCCAACTTTTCCTTTAAAATTTGTTCATTTTCAATCATAAAGTTTATTGCTTGAAGTTGATGTGTTTTGAGAACTGTTTTGATTCCTCCGATAAGTTGATCAGCTTTCCAATCTTGAGTACTCTGAGATATTTTGAAAGAGCCTTCAAAAATTACATGCGGGATATTAAAAAAGATAGTGGAGTCGTAGTTCAGGATCGGACATAAATCGATTTGAGCAGAAGAAAATTCTTCTTTAGCAAGACTGATTAGTGTACTTGAAGAAAAGAGGCATCCCCAAAGTTGATACTGATTACCAAAAACTGGAACCAAGTAAGCATGAAAATAGAAAGGCTTCATAGGATTCAAGGCACTTCTTTGGTTTAAATGGTGAGATCCAGACCCAATGTCACCCAATAGTGGTCCAATGTGCTGACTCTGCACTTGAGAAAGATTACTGACAAAGGTTGGTTTTCTTTCTTTGAATAGTCCAAAAATATCAACATTCAAATGGCCTCGCTGTAAATTCATGGGGGTTGGTGAGTTTTGAAATCTTGAAATTACATTCATATAAATTTGATCAATCGTTATTTAGAACTGTCCAACACATCTGAGACTTGAAATATTAAGTAAGAATAGTATCTGAAGATAGTGGTTGTTAAAAGATGAATTGAAGCAAAAAATGAATAATCAGTTTTGAATAAAACGACAAAATAACTTTTTAGCATATGCTATTCTAAGCTCATAATTCTTTCACATGTATTATTATTATCTTTTTAATAAATATTGGAAGTAAATCAATGTAAACTGAAATGAATAATATGGCTTAAAAATAAATCTTGAGCCTATAGAGTAAATTTTGGTTTGTGGAGGAAGAAAAATTTTCTCAATAAAGATGTGCTTTATTGTTACATTATAATCACAAAATAGAATAATTTCACTCTTATTACACTTATTTATGGTTCTGTCTAATATTAAAATGCTTTAGATGTCAGTTCAAAATCCAAATTGAAATGACTACCTAGAACAATGTCTTGATACTAACATACTTTTTGTAAGTCTTTGGACAGACACTTATGGTGATCTCAATAATATTAAAATTGATTTGAATTGTATGTTTTATCAAATATCTATGTAGTCTAGTGTAATAATTGAGATACTACAGTTTAACCTTCTGTTACTAACTTGGCAAGAAAATATATGTAGATATTCTTAGAACAAATATCAAATTTTGCTTTCCACAAGATGGGAAAGTGAATATTATGATATGTTAAGTGATATGTTCAAGCTTTGCTCAATCTGTGCTCAGCTCAAAATCAAAGTAATTACCAAGCTCCAAGAAACCTGTGATTGATTTCTGTTGAACCTAGGTCCAACTTATTACCAAATCTTTGTCCAATTAATTTAAATCTGGTTTCACAATGAACTCCCAACAGCCTTCCAACAGCTTTTCAATCACTTCCCAACATTTTTAAATGAGGGGTATTGCTAGCAATACCCCCCCCATTTTTTCTGTGGTGATTATATTCTCTTTGGATGAGTTATTTTACCTGTTTCTTTATGGTATCTGCTTTTATCTGGATTTTCTATTTATGGGATGGGTCTGTGTTATCATTAATTGTGATGGAGGGTCCTTACTGGAGGTCTGGGTGTTGAATCTGCTTGAAGTGGACGCCATGGGGAGTTGATGGGCCCTCACAGTGCTGTAATTGCCGGGGATAGAAGTGACATCATCTGGATTGAAGGTCTGTGCACTCCAGTGGATTTTGGTATAAGTAAGGGAGGATTTTGACGGTTATTAGACATCATTCACTTACTACAATTCAAAAAAACACTACAATACAATTATTAGCATTTAGAAATATATTTTAAAGCCATTATAAATTGATATTATCTTTATATAAGCTATAACTATATTATATTCATCTATTTTCCACCACTAGCATGCATTTAAATCCAAGTATTGTGAGTTTTATTTGAGTATAACTATTTTATTAGTCTTCCCCTGAGGTTTAATCACTAAATAATTTATCAATAAGTATTAGGACCATAAATAAGTACTATTATATCATACTTAAACACTAGATACACTGACACATGTTCCCATCCTTTAGTGCATAAAATACCTTAGAGGTCAATTCCAGAAAAGTCTGGAGCTGTAAGAAAGTAAGATATTGGTGGAAAATAAAAAGCAAAAAAATACTCACCAGTAAACACCAGAAAATCAGGATCAAGTTTAGCAATAATACAAATGTATCATACTTATTTTTCAGGGTCTTTATTAGGATGAAATTTTCTTGTTTCTTTTTTTCTTAGCTTTATACAGGATACAAGCTCATTTTATATGGTTGAAATAGATACAGATAGATTGTGTTTTTCTTTTAATTATGCCACTTAGTTGTGTCTTTTCAAAGAATATCCAGCAGAAATAAGTGATGTTCTTCATCCAATCAGAAACTTGCTCCATGCTTGAGATAGGTTTTTGGATCAGAAATAACAGATTTGGTCTTTTGATACAGTTTTATCTAACAGCATAGAAATTTCTGATGGATAGAAGAGAAGTTATTGTAATTAATCTCAAAAAGTGATTTCCCATGTATTTTTTCTATGACAACCTTCACCTTGAACTCAGGTTCATAGTTTTGATAAACCATATCCAGAAACCACAGTCACACTGCAGTTTAAATGCTTTAGGGAAAAAATCAGAGGCAGAAAATATAAAAAAAGATAAAAACTTACAAAGAATAGAGCTTCAGCCTAGTTTTTAAGAAAAAAATGATTGAGAAAAATAAAACAAAAATGAGGAAAACAAGGAAAAGAAAAAGAATTTTTACCAAAAAGACAGGAGGAGGTGGATGTAATAGGAAACAGGTGGGGAGGGTAACATCTGGAATAAAATGGGGTGGGGCTGGTAGGATACATTCTGCTGGCCTTTTGGATTCCAACCCCCCCTGCCACCAAAAATTAAGAGTGGGGAAAGTAGCTGCAGAAGTGTGAGATACCTGTCCCAAAGTTGAAGTTGAAGTTCAGAAAACTCACCAAACTTTATTGAAGTAGCTATAATCATTTAAATTAAAATTTTCTTTCAAATTAAAATTATTATTATCTACAAGTAGATTATTATTTTGTTTGGGATTTAAATATAATATAATATTAATTTTTACTGTTCAACAGGAAAAATTAGAAATAAACAATTAATAGAGCTATTATTAAAATCTATTTAGACTTCATAATACATTTACTAGTCTATTTAATCACCTACCAAAGAAATTCAAACTCTTAAAGCCTATCCTATTCAAAATACAAGCTGAAAACATCCAACCTACTTTTTAGAGGTATCTTCTTGGCACTAAGTGAGTAATTAGATATTGAATACTGAATGAACTTGTCTAATTGATATCAGTAGTTCCAATTTGTATGCTGAGTCAGAAATATTGCACTTGATCTTAAACAGGCCCATCTTCCTGTGATTTAGTTTGGAACTTGGGCCTAATGTAGAAAAGAATTAACAGCTTAGCCAGACCTTGTCACCTACCTCTAGTGCCTGATGTTGAGTCTTCTCTTGATCATGGTGGCTCTTCATTGACTTTTTGAATAACTTGAGTGCTGCTTCTAATTCCTGACAGATAACAGCTTCTGGAATTTTCAGCATTGATGGGGTACCAATTAAGAATGTTGGGTGGTATCCATAGTTGGAATATAAAGGTGAAATTCCAGTTTCTGCATGTGTTTTGTTTTTTTATGAGAATTAAGCCAATGGTAGCTGCTGCACCAAATCATCTTGGTGATAATTAATAAAATGGTGTAGATATTTTTCAATTGCCTTATTCACCATCTCAGATTGTCCATCAGTCTGGGGATTCCATGATGTTGACAAAATGGGCTTAATGTTCAGTTGCTCATACATTACCTTCAACAACTTAGAGTTAAAAGTACTTCACCTGTCTAATACTTTACTTTCAGGCAATCTATGTTAATTTCAGACATGCACCGCCATTAAGTATGCAATACCCTCTGATGTAACCTTTGTAGAGGTGGGGATGAATTCTGCCATCTTAGTGCAGCACTTGACTACTGTGAGGATAGGATTCTTTCCTTGAGACTTGGGTAACTCTACTATAGTATTGTAAGAGAGTTCCTAGCATGGATGTTTGGTTATGCTTAACAGGGTTAGTGGTGTGGTTGTTGGTCTGACCTTGTTACTCTGGCAAGAGTCACATGCTACTACAAAGCACTGGACATATTCCTTCATGGACTTCCAGTAAAAGTTGTAATTTTTCAGCTCCACCTTCTTAAGTGGTCCGGGGTGTCCTGCCATTGTAGAGTTGCACCTTGATTTAACCACCAGCCTCTTTTGCTCTTCATCATTTGGCACCACTATCCTCCCACTCCAATAAAGTGCTTCCCCTTCCAGTTGATACACCTCCAATCCTTTCTTTACAAATACATCCTTAGATAACAGTGCCTTCACCAACTCCTGTACTCCCTCATCATTTTTCTGCCCCCTTACTTACCCACTCCATCAAATCCTCATCTACCAATTCCATCTTATCCAGGATTACCTCCTTCTCAAGGTACCCCTAAAATAATGTTGCACCAACAGTATGTAGCCAGTTTGGCTCTAAGTTAAAGTCAGTGAATGGTGATAGCACATTAGGCTTTCTAATTTTCTCCCCTTTTCAAACTTGAAAAACAGAATTAATGCTTTTTAACAGCTCTTCCCAGCATGTTTTCTGGAATGTCAAATTTATAGTGGTTAGGAAGGTTTTCAAGTTTTTGTGATCTGTATAGATAATAACTTGGAGATGGTGCAGTCCCCATTCTAAATATTGGCACCAGGTGTGTAAAGCCTCTACTATTTCCAATAGATCCTTGTAATACATTTCATATTTCAATTTGGAGCCTAGTAGTGTATGTGACAAATATACTACTGAGTGTAAGACATCTTCAGTATCAAATTGGGATAATACCACTCCTATTGCAAAGTCTGAGAAGTTGAATTCCAGGCAAAATGACCATGAAATATTTGTGGGGGCCTTGCTAGCAAGTCCTCAGCTTGAAGTCAGATGGAACTCAGATTGAAATCATTCTAAAATAAGCTTGAAATATTCACAAAAAATGGGTGAGTTTTGATTTAAAGCATCATTAAAACCAACTCAAAGCTGAATGGAAATCAGAATATAAGAAATTTTGAAATATTTTCAATAAACAATACTCTTTGATCAAATTTAATCAGATGATCTTTCTGAATAAAAATTTAAGAATAAAAAACATGAAATTACATTATTGCTTCTTAAGTATAACTTTTAATCATTTTAAGAAATATACTATATATTTTTTAAAACATTTAAAAAATAGTTCATCACTTCTCAATGTAGAAAACATCCATTTTTTCATAATCCAAAAATTTCATTTTTTATAGAGACCTTTTAAACTGAATTTTTCTCAATTTTTTTCAGAATTTAAAGCTTATGCAATAATTTTCTTATTCAAATGAATTATATAACTAAGAAATTAAGCCATAGCTCCTATACCACATTATATTCTAAAATTCTGTATAAAAGACACAAAATCGTTAAAATTAAATGCAGTAATATTTTATTTTCAAATAGTGAACTTGATGAAGCCCCTTCATTTCTCCTATCTTCAAATAAGTCAAAATTGAAGAATGAGATTATATATGTTATACAAAAAAAATTCTTCAACTGGTAAAGTCTATTTTTTTATAAAAATTACAAATACAAGAAAATGATACAAAAAGTAACTAAAGTAATTTAGGTCTTTTTTAGGATAAAATATGTGCTCAACTTCTAAAGCATATAATGACAAATTTTTAGTAAATTCATACTTTTCATAAATCTGATACAATTTTTATCAAATTTATAAATATTCTTTTGGTTTATTTTCATTCTTTAAAGTAATTTGGTCAAGTCAGAGAAATTAACTTCTACTCAGTGAAATATTTTTCTTAAAATCAATTAATTAAAAGGAACCCGAAATATCAATGGAAAAATTAATATAAATCAAAAAATATTCTTTGAAAATGTAAGCTGAATGCTTTATTTTTCTTGAATTCAATAATTTAAGATATAAATAGTGTTCACCTGAGAATACACAGAACATATTAAACAGATTTCTATCATGCACTATGAGAGTTTTTGTAATTCAATTTAAAGTTCTACTATTTCTCACAGACTCTATATTATGTATTAAAGTGAATTTTTATTTATCAATGCATGATTATATTTATAAAAGAATCAATATATGAGAGTATGGTTTGGAGTGAGAGAAAACATATATTTATAGTGATGCTCATAGAACAAGCTAATATTAAAATAAGTGAATTTTTATTAATTAAAATATAAGAAAATATTTTAAATAGAGGGATAAAATTTTTCAATTGGTTCTTTTTGAGCATTGAATTGAGTATAGCAGTGTCAAAATACCTTCTTTTTTTCATAACAAGAGTATTGATGTCAGCCAGTAACCTATTGAACATAGTTAAACTGGTATGATTAAAATGATTACTAAAATATTGAAGTACTTAATTATTAAAATATTATAATATTTATATTTATATTTCTTTAAGTATTATATTGTGTGATATTAATATTAACTATATTAAAATGAATTTTATAGCTCTTAAATTTTTTTTTAATTACACAAATATTTTTATTTTAATTCATTTAAATTTCATTTCATTTCTATAAAAAACTAATTAAATCAATAAAAACATACAAATAAATAAAATAAACCTACAGATATTTTTTAGATCTAAGTCCATGTAATTACTGGGACTCAGAACTTGCTTGAAGTTGGCTAGAGGGGGGCCAGGGAGAGCAAGGAAAGAGGCTTTGGTTTTTCCTTGGAACTTTAAGAGATAATTTAACTGTGTTGTTTATTAAACTTAAACTTAAAATATCTCTTTTGTATAAAAATCTAATTATTTTATTAAACTTAATTTAATCTTTCAATTTATCTTTTAATTTAAGTCTTAAATTAATTTTATATTAAAACTTAAATTTACTTATCAATGACTTTTTTGACTTCAACAAAATTCAAAATTCATTACATTTTTCTATAAAAGGTTTTTCCTTTTTGTTTTTTAGGATCACTTCTTACTCATTCAAGTTTAATAAATTATATACAAAAAACTTACATCAATAATACTTATAATTTATTAATAATTAAATCCTTTATTTGAACTTATAACTGTTCACTGTGAAGAAATAAGAGACATATTATATTATAAAATTACTACTCTAATATTATAAATCAGACCATTCTACTTCATCATCATTTTATTATCCTTAAAACTATTTGAATTGATATACTTACCAACCATACAAGCCTACAATTGGTGGTCTTTTCAAATTTCGAAGGCCAAAAAGTTGTATCTTAGGGAATAAATAAACTTGTGCAGTCAATATAATACATTTCAAAGGGTCAAGGATGATTGGATTGGACCATTGTATTGTGGGTTGAACAAGTGGGATAGGATATTAATAAAAAATAAGGGTGGAATAAAAATGTGAAAACTAAAGTTAGTGAAAAACAATGAACATAAATTTCACTTAACTAACTAGTTTACAGTTTCCAAGTCAAAAATCAAAATTGGTTGCAGGAGAGGCTCAAACTGGGGAGCTTTGCATTTTAAATATATACTACAGAATAGTTGTACCTTTAAGGTCTATAATAGTAGTAAATAAGTTATATATCATTGTCATTATTTCAACCTTTACGTTGAAAGAGTAATTCTAGTATCTAGAATTTCTGACACATCAATTTTTTATTTAAAATCATATATATATATAATATTTTATTATATATATATATTAATATTCAAGTTTTATTATTGATATATATAAATAATAATTTATTGGATATATGTAATAATTTTAATAAAAATTACTTAATGATTCAGATATCAATAATAAATTTATTACTGCACTGAATTTTTCAGGTCTTTAATAAAGTTAGAAATAACACTGAAATAAAATTATTTAAAAAATTACTTAAAATAAAATAATTAGTTTTTTTTGTGAGTAATTTTTTAATTAAATAAAAAACTTATATCTTAAAACTGAAATAATTCTTTTTAGAATAACATATTTCTGATAAATTAATCACTCTAATAATGGATGCTGATAAAGAAAGTATTGTAAGTTCAAGAGTTAGTATTTCTGATTATAAGAATATTACTCAAAGAAATTATAAAACAGGTTATAGTCATGCAGGAGGCCAAACCCTTAGAGCCACACAACTCTCCAAATATAGTTTAAAAACTACCACCTGGACTGAAAATAAAAAAGATGTCAGACCAGGAGAAAATCAGTAATCTCTGCTCAGTAGTAAGCAATCACAAGCAGGAGTGGATGAAGCTCAAAGCAAAGGTGGAAATTATAGAGGAAAAACTCACAAAAAGTATCAACAAATAGGAGATATTTTTCTCCAACCCAAACAATCAGGCTCCAAGCACATAATTAAATCTCTCTACCCATCTAGAAGATTCCCATGTCTCAGACATGGTTACAGTGGAAAAATGGAAGTGGGACTGTATAAACTCAAACTGGGACAAGATGGAAAACCAGAATCAGGTAGGTCAAAACCAGCATCTCCAGCCAGGTCCTTCAAGACGTCCTCCTACACCAGTGAGCCAACACCATCCCTACAAGGGAAAGAAAAAGCTACAAGGAAATATGCCTCAAAAACCCTGGTAAGCTCTTCTTCAGATAAATTAATTGGTTCAAATACTGATAGAATTTTCTCAGGTGATAGTTATATTAATGAGGAAGCAATAAAGTATGATAGAAAATAATCTGAGCATCCAATTGTAGCTACTTTTGATGATGGTATCTCTTTATATTTTAATAATAATGTTTCTTGATTATCAAATGAAGATTCAAGTATTGAAGTTGAAATTCCAGAAGAAATATCAAAAATCATTGGTGATTCTTATGATAAATTTGAGAGAAATACATTAGATTTAAGTTAGATAATCAAACATAGAATGAAAAATTTGATTCAGAACTTTTAAAAAAGATTGAATTAATTAGAAATTTCTCATGAGTTACATATTGAAATTACTGACAATGTTATAAAAATTCTAAGAAATAAAATCTATCAGAAAATAAAAGAAACTGTTGATGAAATTAATAAACAATTTACTCTTTGTAAAAGTGAAAAAGAGTCTTTAGAAGATAAAATTTTCAATATGAACAAAGAAAGAAATTCTATGAAAAATTAAATGGCTTCTTTTAATGAAAAATTACAAATGAATGAACAAAAACACACTTTATCAATTCATAATATGAATGAGACATTATCTGAAATCCCAATGATGAGGAAAAAATATTGAGATTAGAATAAAATAATGTAACTTTATTTTATAAATTGACCAAGATGAACAATAAAAATATTCAAAATAAGTCTTTAAAAGGGAAACTAAGGGAAAAAAAACTTGATAATTTTTCAGAAAAAACATTACCAGAAGAACATCCTTGAAGTTTTTTAAAAGAAAAATTATCTGGATATATTGAAAAAATTTTAGAATTATTAAATAATGATAAACTTGATAAAAAATATGACTTCACCAATCATCAAAAGAATTGGCCAAAGCTGGCTCAATATCCAACTTTTGATGGTGATGCTGCTTCAGACTGTAAACATTTTTTTCAAAGAATTGATAATTTTAAAATCATAATACAAATTAACAGATAAAGAATTTACTTCAAAAATAATTTCTTATTTACAAATGTTGCATTGATGTGGTATGAATCAGTTCTGATGGATAACATAGAATACTCATGGGATGAATGGAAAAACATAATTGAAAAAAATTGGTGGTGCAAAATTTAGATTAGCCCAGCTGAGATTATGTCGGTCAGTCGTCTAGAAGAGAGGAAGAAAAATGGGAAGAAGTAGAAGAGGAGAAGGAGGAAAGGATTATGGGTAATAAAAGAAATAAAATTTATAAAATTTATTTAATTTATTGAGGAGAATCAACAATGTTTTTATTGAGAGGTGACAAAAGTGAGGTTCTTATTAAATAATAATATTATTCTAATGTAAGGGCTATGTGTGGCAGACACTGTGATCACTATCAGACTTAAAGCAACCTTTCAATTGTTATATAGAATTTTAATTAGAATTTTATTACTAATAAAAAGAATATAAACGTAATGTAAAAGTGTATTTAATTTGTTGAGTGTATAGTTAGTGATGCTTCTACAGGGGATTATCCAAGGCCCTTTTATAGGCAATGGGTCCTCTGAAGCGCTACAAATGACTATATACAAAAGAGTAATGAAGTAAAACAAGAAGATAAAATAAGACATTTGTAACATAGTAATTAAGAGAAAAATATACAAAAAATAATAAGTATCCCAATTAAGAATGTAAAATTCCCATCCCAATTTCCCCAAATCAGTTAATATAAAATAATAAGTAACTAAACAACCATCTGATCTAAGAACTATGGGAAAAACAAATCAAAACAAGTATTAAAATCTGTTTTCAGCATTTCTAAGTGAAACAAATAACATGTTTTGACGCAACAAGGTATGCAATCAATTTAATTCAGCGTAAATTTATATTATTTAATTGTTTTCACTTATGTAATTAAATACTAGTATAACTGAAACAATCAATGAATTTAATTTGAGAAATTATAATACTATTTTATAAAATAAGTATTATAATTTATTTAATTTTCTTCCTGACACAATTAAGGGTCAAAAGAAGATCCATTAATTATTGTTTAATACTATATGAAAGATGTTATTTAATATAAATGTAAATAATTAATTTAATTATATTATAAGTCAATTTTACACTTATAATTATAATATATGTTTTTAATTAATTAAATATAAAATTATAATTATTAAATACATAAAATTGCGCCATTATTTGTAGAATATAAAATATATTATGTTTAATTTAAATGTATAAAAATTTATATAAACAATAAAATTAATATAATACTTATATGTAATAAGATACTTATATAATTTTATTATGCAATAAAATATTAATTTATATACATTAAATACAATTCTTATGCCCTCTTTCAGGTCCTATAAGTTAACATATCATTTACTGGGCTCCTGGAATAGCCTGGCTGACAGATTATGTGAAGAGAGTAAGTATTATTCTAATTCATATGAAAAACCTATAGTTTTCTTAATGAAGCTAACAAAAATATTGAAAGCCATGGATCAAAAAATGGATTTTGAATTATGGAAGGAAAGAATACTGTTTAAGCTTCCAAATTCATTGAGAGACTTAGTGGGAACCAAGTGTGAAAAAACTTTTAACACTTCCACTTTTATTAATATCTGTAATGATCTTTTATTAAAACATAGACATGAGCCAGAGAATAGTGTACAAAAGTATAATAATCAAAATGATAACCAAAAATATGAAAATAAGAAACCTGATAAATTGGTTTAATCTTCTGTTCTAATGGCTCTGAAAAAAAATAATACAAATAATTGGGTAAAATGTGGAAAACAATGACATAAAGGTCATGTTTGTGATAAAAAGATAAATCTTGTAGAACAAACTGAACCAGAAGATAATGAAGAATCAGATGATTCCTCAAAAATTGAAAGTGGTATGTCTTATTATCAAGAAAAGATTATTTTTATGTTAGAAACAGATATCCAATGTGTTAATAAAAAATTACCATTATTTGAAGGAATGTTGTCTAATGTTGAGGATGCAAAAATCATAAAGAATATCACTGAGAATGCTATAGTCATTACACCCATGAAAGTTCCTGTTTTAATATATGGTGTAAACACTGAAGTTATTTTAGATTCAGGGGCTGGAGGAAGTGCTTTTTATTTATCAGCTTTAAAGAACAATGATAATGATTATTGTGATAAACTAGAAACTGTTTCTTCAGGAAATTAAAGAGGATATGGTTCAATTTTAAAAAACTGTAGGAAAATATTCTGCTTCAGTTTTCTTTAAACATACTCATGGGTATGTTAGAGCAGTTTTTACATCTATTGTAATAAAAAATGATAATTTAAGTAATTGGTTTATTATGGGAAATGATATTCTAACAAAATATGGAATAAAATTGGATCCAGAAAATCAATTCTTTACTATGGGAAATAATGTTAAAAGAAAATTTAAAGTATTATCTTCTGTGCCAAAAATTTCACCTCTTTTAAATACATTTCACAATTTAATTCAATTAAAAGGAAGAATCTCTGAATAAATAAGTTCTCTTCAAATAGAAACTAATAAAACTTCTTTTGGAGAACAATTGAATGAATTGGAAAAAGAAAAAATTATAGAAATAGTTAAATCTTTTCAAATGGCTTTTGAACATGGAAGTCATGAGTTAGGATTAGTTGAACATGAAATGAAACTACAACTAGCATGAAACTTGGAAGAGATTCCATCTGGCCTTAAAAAAGCCTTATCCTACTTCTCCTACAAAAACAAAAGATATTGAAGATAATATTAAAACTCATTTAAATATGAATATAAGTGAAAAATTAGAGGTTACTCCAAATTATTGTGTAATTTCAACAGTGATAATATCTTATGAAAAAGATAAAGCTAGAATTTATGGAGATTTTAGAGCTTTAAATACCTATACAGTTGATGATATTTATTCTTTATCAAGAATAAATTCTATACATGAAACTTTACAAGGAGAAAGGTATATCAGCTGTATCTATGGAAATAAAGTTATCATCAAATTCCTGTTGAGAAGTCATAACTAAATTCTCTATTTATTGCTACCAATATGGGAATTTATAAATATATAAGAATGCCTTTTGGTCCAAAAAAGGCTCCTTCAGTATTTCAAAAAGTTATGGATAACACATTCCATCAAGAAATAATGGAAGGATGATTAATGGTATATGTTAATGATATCATTATTTTCTCAAAACCTTTTGATGAATATACTCTACACCTGACTAAAGTCTTCCAAAAAATGGATGATATAAATATGACTCTAGCTCTTAAAAAAAGTAAATTTGGTTTTCATTCTCTAAAATTTCTGGGACATGTTGCGTCAGGTCTACAAATTTGTGTGGATCAAAATATAGTAGCAGCTATCCAAAATTTTAGTGTACCTACTTCTGTTAAACAAATACAATCCTTTCTAGGTATGTGTGGTTACTATAGACAGTAAATAAAAACTACCAAGTAATTGATGCACCTTTAACAAATCTAGTAAAGAAGGATGTCTCTTTTATATGGAATGATGAAAGACAAAAAGCTTTTGACACATTGAAAAAAAGTTTGATTTCAGCATCTATTTTAGGGTTTCCTGATTTTACAAAACCTTTTCTATTATATACAGATGCAAGTTTTGTAGGATTAAAAGCTGCACTTCATCAAAAACATGTGGTGAAAAAAATTTCAGAAGTGGTTATATGCTATATTTCAAGACCCTTGAGACCAATTGAGATAAAATATGGTGCAACTCAATTAGAGTGTCTGGTAGTAGTATGGGCTTTGGAAAAATTGCATTACTATTTAGAACACCAAAAATTTGAGTTAATCACTTATTGTAGTGCTGTGAAATCATTATTAGATATAAAAACACCAACAAGACATATGTTTAGGTGGCAGCTTTCAGTTCATGAATATAGAGGAAGAATGACTATTCTTCACAGAGCTGTTTTACTACACTCTAATGTTGATACGTTATCAAGGCTTCCTTTTCCAAATGATGAATCCAAAGCTGCTTATGTACCTAAAGAAAACAGTATTCATACTTTTGGAGTTTATAGAGTAGATATGGAAGAAAAATTAATGAAAACTATTGTTGAATCATATAAAGATGATGAAAATTTAAAGAAAGTATCAATTATCCTTAATGATCCAGAAAATGCATCAGTACAACCTTTGGTAAAAACTTTATCAGTAAAATATCAAAAAGCTTTGGAAAAAATAAAATATTCTTTAGAAGATGACTTCATATATTACAGAAGGAAAATTAGTAATGTAAGATTTATATCTTAATCAATGAAAGAAATTATTCTTAAATTGTATTATGATAACATATTAGCAGGGAATTTTGACCTGAAAATAATCTTAATCAGATTAAAAAATACTACTTGGTGGGATACTATTTCAGAAGATTCTAAACAATATGTTGACTCTTGTGATTCATGCCAAAAATCTAAAAAATTAACTGGAAGAAGAGAAGGATTAATGCAAAGAATTCAAGGTCCAAACTCACGATCACAAATAACAATCATGGATTTTGTAACAAGCCTTCCAAAAGTAGGTAAAGATAACTTTAATTACTGTTGGGTAATTGTGTATAGATTTACAAAATTGTGTAAATTCATTCCCACCCACAAAGATGTCTCTACTAAGGAATTAGATTTTATATGGTAGACTAGTATTTTTGATACAGCTGGATTTCCAAAAGCTATTATCTCTGATAGAGGCCCAAAGTTTACATCAGAATTTTGGACTTCCTTAATGGATATTTGTGGTTTTGATTTAAAATTATCCACAGCACATCATACACAGACTGATGGTTTGGCTGAAAGGATGATACAAACTTTACAAGACATGATTAGGAGATATTGTGCTTTTGGTTTGGAATTCAAGGATAATGATAGATATACTCATGATTGGGTAACACTTCTACCAGGCCTTGAAATCTCTTATAACAGTACTGTTCATTCAGTAACTGAAAATAACCTTTTGAGTTATTTTTAGGATATGTACAAAGAACTCCAACCTCTTTGATATATAAAAACTTACCCAGGTTAGACATACATCCTGGTACAAAGTCTTTTCTTCATATGCAACAATTATGTAGAAATCATGCACAAAAATGTATTGAAAATTCATACCAATATAAGAAGAAAGAATTTGACAAATCCCATGAAGAATGTACTTATATAGAAGGAGATAAAAATCTTATTTGTACATTACATTTCAACTTACAAGGTAAAAATAAATTAAAAAATCCATTTATTGGTCCATTTGTTGTAAAAAAGATGATTGGTATTAATGCTGTTGAAGTTTTATTATATTATCCATATGATAGAAACCATCCAGTATTTCCAATATCTTTAATGAATCCTTAAATTTCAAATAATCCTGATTTATTTCATAAAAGAAGTGGAAGACCAAAATATAAATCTTTGGAAATTAATGAGAAGTCTAAGATTGAAAAAATCCTTAGTGAGAGAGATCTTACTAGAGAAAGGGGATCTGAGTATTTATTAAGATATAAAGGAAAGCCTACTGAATTTTTTAGGTGGATTACTTCTAAGGAAATCTCCAATTTAAACATTCTATTAAAGAAATAAATGAAAAAAATCTATACATTTTTTATAGTTATTTTTTTAGAGTGAGGGAGTGTCATCCAGTAACACTACCAAATTTGTTTGTTATGCCACTCAGCGTAACATTTGTGTAACAGTTGTGTAAAAAATACATAACAATTATTATTTATTGATAGGGGAAATAAAGATTGTCATGTATTTATTATGCAACCGTTGCACAGCTTTTACGCATTTGTTACACCTTGTGGCTTAAAAAATGGTGTTGGTAGTGTAACTTATTGAACATAGTTAAACTGGTCTGATTAAAATGATTACTAAAATTTTAAATTACTTAATTATTAAAATATTAAAATATTAATATCAATATTTCTTTAAGTATTATATTGTGTGCAGTTAATATTAACTTTATTACAATGAAAGCTATAGTTCTTAGAGTTTTTTTTAATTACACAAATATTTTTATTTTAATTCATTTTAATTTCATTTCATTTTTATAAAAAACTAATTAAATCAATAAAAACATAAAAATTAATTAAATAAACCTACAGAAAAGTTGTAGATCTAAGTCCATGTAATTACTGGGACTCAGACCTTGCTTGAAGTCAGCTAGAGGGGGGTTAGGGAGAGAAAGGAAAGAGTTTTGGTATTTCCTTGGAGTTTTAAGTGATAATATAATGGTGTTTTTTATAAAACTTGAACTTAAAATATCTTATTTTTATTAAACTCATATTATTTTATTAAACTTAATTTAATCTTTCAATTTATTTTTTAATTTCAGTCTTAAATTAATTTTATATTAAAACTTAAATTTACTTATCAATAATTTTGTTGACTTCAACAAAATTCACATTGGATTAAATTTTTCTAAAAAAGGTGTTTCTTTTTTGTTTTTTTAGGATGACTTCTTACTCATTCAAATTTATTAAATTATTTACAAGAAGCTTACATCAATAATACAAATAATTTATTTATAATTAAATCCTTTATTTGAAATTATAACTGTTTACTGTGAAGAAATAAGAGACATATTATATTATGAAATTACTACCCTAATATTCTAAATCAAACCATTCTACTTCATCATCATTTTATTATCCTTGAACCTATTTTAATTGATATACTCACCAACTTTACAAGCCAAAGATTTACCATGCTAATTTACAATACAAAATTTAAACATTATAGTCAAGTGAAAAAATACAAATTAATGATTTATTGATACTTTGTTAGTAATAGGGGGTGTCAGTTCTGGCAAATCCGCACTTACAAATCCACACTTAAATAAGTGCGGATTTCCAAAACACACTAGCCCCAATAATGGTGGATTTCAAAATGAAATAAGTCACTTATTTCACTCAAATCCGCACTTTCTCAACCAAAAGTGCTGATTTCACCATCAAGTCCCATTTCACTGATTTGTCAGCCTGATCCAATTCATACGCAGCACTCCGCAGCATAACACTTCATAACTCAAAACATCGTACATCACTTACATCTTCATATCATACCATATAAGAGTTATGTCTTCCTCACTTTCAAATTGTGATAAATTACAGAAAGCAATGACTTTCATGGCTCTTGAACTGCTCTTGGACTCTGATTGCAATTCTAATTCTGATCTAGAAGAAGATTTTGTCTTTTTATCAAAAATGGCCACGAAACGTTACCTTCTTCCCAGAAAGCCTCAAATACACCATCCAAACACTTCTTAAACTATCTACACCCAGTTTTAGACAGCTGTTCAGGACTTCTCAGAAATGTTTCCTTAAATTGCTTGAGCTTATTCAGGATCATTCCATATTTCACAATAATTCTCAAAAAGAACAAAAACATCCTTAAATTCAATTGGCCATCACACTATGTCATTTGGGTTTAAATTGTAATGGAGCTGCTTTGAAATGTTTAGAAAATGTCTTTGATTTAGGGTATGGTTCAGTTAACACTTATACCAAACGATGTATCACTGCCATCAACTCCTTGTAATCTCAAATTCTCACCTGGCCAACAAAAGAAGAGCGACTTGAATCATCTCATGTTATGCAAGCAGAGGGCTTCCCAGGATGTATTGGTTTTGTTGATGGTACTGCTATTCCTTTGAGCCAGAAACCTGCTCAAGGTGGAAACAATTACTTTCACATTCTCATCAAAAATTTTCACTAAAATATTTACAAGTCAAAAAAATTCCATATCTGTTTTAAAAAATTTGCAATACTCTCCCCTGCATTTTATTGAAGCAAGGGGTGGATATCACCAAAATTTTTCTAAGTCATCAATTTCACATGTCAGATTTGAAAATTTGGCAATACCCCCCCCTGCATTTTATTGAAGTAAGTGGTGGAAGTCATCTAAATTTAATATAATTACATAAATTATTAAGTAAATATCTAATATATATTAATTTCCCTAGTTTAAAGTAATGACAATCCCTCAAGCCAAAATGCAGATCAAATCTAGAAACAAAAGTTTGGGACTTTCCACAGGTATAGGCTAGAGGAACCCCATGAAACAAATAAATGTTATCATGATTACCATTTATACAACACAAGGTCGTTGGCCCATTACTTTAGTTGAGGAAATTGATACATAAAAAATATTTATTAAAAATTTACGAAAAAATATAAAATTTTCAATGACAACTCTAATCCCCATACTTTTTGGATCTAAATAAAGTTTTTTTAAATCAATTAACTTTACCTTCTTTCATTATTTTATTGATTCTTTGAATCAACTTATGACTGATTTGAAATGAGCAACCAAAATTTTTTAAATCTTGACAGGATTCCAAACCAGGAGGAGCTTTGGTCATTTGATGATTATCCTTAGAAGAATTCCAAATAGTTTCAATTATACCATTTCCCAAACCAAAATCAATGATGCACCAGTGGTCTGGAAAATATAAACCATGTCATTTGATTTTAGCTGGAGATGGTATTGGTTGGCCAGTAATCAGTTTGATATATGAGAATATACCAAAAGTAAGAAAATTGGTGTCCTTGGTATCGGTGTGAATTTTATTGTGAAATCCAGAATGAGTGATAATAACATTAGAAAATAAAAGATATTCGTGGCTTATATCTTCCCATTTGGAGTCACACCAATATGGTATTCCAACTTTGGTTGCAAGTTCATGATTTTTTTCAAATGCTTTATTACAGTGCTTTTTGAGTCGAAGAGCAAGAAAAGAGTTGAAGGAAGGTAGAGTGTCCCATAAGCAAAAATCTTCATCTTTTTGAGCTTTAGTGATATTCTTGAGCAACAAATACATGCCTATATAATTGAAATGCCTAGATAATAATCATATAAGAGTTTCAGAATCCTTATCCTCTAAATATGCAATATAAAAATGTGAAATAAGACAAGTAAAATTTGGAAAAAAGGCTCAACTTCAAAGGTCAAAATATCAGCATCCACTGAACCTAATTCAAACCTGTTTGAGGGAAATGAAAGATATGCTTTAGTAGAATCTTCAGTTAAAGGACATGTGATTTATATGAACCTAACCTTAATTTGTTACATAAAAAATGAAATAAAAATTTAAATTGGGAAAAAAAGGCTCAACTTTAACGGTCAATATCTCAGCAACCACTGAATCAAATTCAAATCTGTTTGTGGGAAATGAAAGGTAGCCTTCAGGAGAATCTTCAGTAAAAATAACATTAGATTTGAATAAACCTAACCCTAATTCCGAGTCTGATTTTCAAAATTTTACAAAAACTTGAAAAGTGTTAATGAAGATGAGATCAAAAGGAGTTTTATAAGTTCACTGTTATCCAGATAAGAGTCATACATATATTTAAGTATGAAATTTTCATAAAAGGAATGAGATATCATATAGGCATGAAAAAAAGGAGATGAAACTTACCTTGATTGAAAAGTAGGAAAAATAGAGTGAGAAAGATTGATGTTGGAATTGTGGGGAAATTGAATATGGAGTAAGTGAAATGCATAAAGAATGTGCAATGTATGTGTTTCAATGAAATGGAGCCAAAAAAAAAGTGAAATAAGAGAAAGGGGGGATAATGACCATGCCAAGGAAGGATGAAGAGTAGGGTGATGGAGCTAAAAAAGAAAGTAAAGAGGGAGAGAAAAAAAAGGTTAATTATACCATTGAAATCCAAAATAACCACTTACAAAAAAAATTTAGATAATAAAAATAAATTAAACAGAAAAAAACAAAATAAATTATAATAGTAATCAAAAAATCAAAAAAAAGAATAAAGTGACTTACCTGGAGAGATGAGATGACAATATGAATGAAACCAAATTTTTTGAGGGATGTTGGAGGAGAATAGGAAACGGATATGAGGGATGAATGAAAAAAAAAATCACTGACAAAATATGTGATTTCAGAAAATATGCAATTTCATGTTGAGCTGGTGAAAGAAAACCAATGAGCCATCCAAAAAAAAAAATTTCAGCGTAAATTCCAAAAAAAAATGAATACACAACAAACCAAAATACCAACCCAAGTGAATGAAGTACACAAAGAGGACATTTGGAGAGTACAAAATGGTATGGGAAAGAAAGCGATGATGTGTCCAACATGTGGTTTTGAAAAAAAAATCACGAAAAAAGTGCTGATTTGAGGTCAGAACTGACTCCCACAGAAAAAAGATTAAGAAGTAGAAGAAATAAGTAAAAAAGAATGTAAACATACCTGGCCAAAATATTGAAAATGTCAGTAAGGGGTGTGTGCCGAGGATTGATGGGTAGGTAGCAAGGAAGGTCAGTGTGTCACATGTGACAGGGATGGGGTAAGAAAGGAAGGGATGTTTTGTGGCCAAAATGTGGTTGTGAAAAAAACGGGAAAAAAGTGCTGATTTGAGGTCATAACTGACACTCTTTTTTGAAATAAGTGACTTTTTTGCAAAATTTAAGTGCTGATTTGGTTTGAAATCTGCACTTAAGTTAAGTGCGGATTTGCCAGAACTGACACCCCCTAATACTGGTGTATTTCAAAATGAAATAAGTCACTTATTTCACTCAAATCCGCACTTTCTCAACCAAAAGTGCTGATTTCACCATCAAGTCCCATTTCACTGATTTTTCAGCATCATCCCATTCATACGCAGCACTCTGCAGCATAACACTTCATAACTCAAAACATCGTACATCACTTACATCTTCATATCATATCATATAAGAGTTATGCCTCCCTCACTTTCAAATCGTGATAAATTACATAAAGCAATGACTTTCATGGCTCTTGAACTGCTCTTGGACTCTGATTCCGATTCTGATTCTGATCTAGAAAATAATTTTGTCTTTTTATCAAAAATGGCCACGAAACGTTACCTTCTTCCCAGAAAGCCTCAAGTACATCATACCCCCAAGTGCACCATCCAAACACTTCTTAAACTATCTACACCCAGTTTTAGACAGCTGTTCAGGACTTCTCAGGAATGTTTCCTTAAATTGCTTGAGCTTACTCAGGATCATCCCATATTTCACAATAATTCTCAAAAAGAACAACAACATCCTTCAATTCAATTGGCCATCACACTATGTCATTTGGGTTTAAATTGTAATGGAGCTGCTTTGAAATGTTTAGAAAATGTCTTTGATTTAGGGTATGGTTCAGTTAACACTTATACCAAAAAATGTATCACTGCCATCAACTCCTTGTAATCTCAACTTCTCACCTGTCCAACAAACGAAGAGCGACTTGAATCATCTCAGGTTATGCAAGCAGAGGGCTTCCCAGGATGTATTGGTTTTGTTGATGGTACTGCTATTCCTTTGAGCCAGAAACCTGCTCAAGGTGGAAACAATTACTTTCACATTCTCGTCAAAAATTTTCACCAAAATATTTACAAGTCAAAAAAATTCTATATCTGTTTAAAAAAATTGGCAATACTCTCCCCTGCATTTTATTGAAGCAAGGGGTGGATATCACCAAAATTTTTCTAAGTCATCAATTTCACATGTCAGATTTGAAAATTTGGCAATACCCCCCCCCCTGCATTTTATTGAAGTAAGTGGTGAAAGTCATCTAAATTTAATATAATTACATAAATTATTAAATAAATATCTAATATATATTAATTTCCCTAGTTTAAAGTAATGACAATCCCTCAAGCCAAAATGGAGACCAAGTCTAGAAACAAAAGTTTGGGACTTTCCACAGGTATAGGCTAGAGGAACCCCATGAAACAAATAAATGTTATCATGATTACCATTTATACAACACAAGGTCGTGGGCCAATTACTTTAGTTGAGGAAATTGATACATAAAAAATATTTATTAAAAATTTACGAAAAAATATAAAATTTTCAATGACAACTCTAATCCCCATACTTTTTGGATCTAAATAAAGTTTTTTTAAATAGATTAACTTTACCTTCTTTCATTACCTTATTGATTCTTTGAATCAACTTATGACTAATTTTAAATGAGCAACCAAAATGTGTTAAATCTTGACAGGATTCCAAACCAGGAGGAGCTTTGGTCGTTTGATGATTATCCTTAGAAGAATTCCAAATAGTTTCGATGATACCATTTCCCAAACCAAAATCAATGATGCACCGGTGGTCTGTAAAATATAAACCATGTCATTTGATTTTAGCTGGAGATGGTATTGGTTGGCCAGTAATCAGTTTGATATATGAGAATATACCAAAAGTAAGAAAATTGGTGTCCTTGGTATTGGTGTGAATTTTATTGTGAAATCCAGAATGAGTGATAATAACATTAGAAAATAAAAGATATTTGTGACTGATATCTTCCCATTCCAAGTCACACCAATTTGGTATTCCAAATTTGGTTGCAAGTTCATGATTTTTTTCAAATGCTTTATTACAGTGCTTTTTGAGTCAAAGAGCAAGAAAAGAGTTAAAGGAAGGTAGAGTGTCCCATAAGCAAAAATCTTCATCTTTTTAAGCTTTAGTGATATTCTTGAGCAACGAATATATGCCTATATAATTGAAATGCCTAGATAATAATCATATAAGAGTTTCGGAATCCTTATCCTCTAAATATGCAATATAAAAATGTGAAATAAGACAAGTAAAATTTGGAAAAAAGGCTCAACTTCAAAGGTCAAAATCTCAGCAACCACTGAACATAATTCAAACCTGTTTGAGGGAAATGAAAGATATGCTTTAGTAGAATCTTCAGCTAAAGGACATGTGATTTAAATAAACCTAACCCTAATTTGTTACATAAAAAAATGAAATAAAAATTTAAATTGGGAAAAAAAGGCTCAACTTTAACGGTCAATATCTCAGCAACCACTGAATCAAATTCAAATCTGTTTGTGGGAAAGGAAAGGTAGCCTTCAGGAGAATTTTCAGTAAAAAGAACATTAGATTTGAATAAACCTAACCCTAATTCCGAGTCTGATTTTCAAAATTTTACAAAAACTTGAAAAGTGGTAATGAAGATGAGATCAAAAGGAGTTTTATAAGTTCACTGTTATCCAGATAAGAGTCATACATATATTTAAGTATGAAATTTTCATAAAAGGAATGAGATATCATATAGGCATGAAAAAAAGGAGATGAAACTTACCTTGATTGAAAAGTAGGAAAAATAGAGTGAGAAAGATTGATGTTGGAATTGTGGGGAAATTGAATATGGAGTAAGTGAAATGCATAAAGAATTTACAATGTATGTGTTTCAATGAAATGGAGCCAAAAAAAAGTGAAATAAGGGAAAGGGAGGATAATGACCATGCCAAGGAGGGATGAAGAGTAGGGTGATGGAGCTAAAAAAGAAAGTAAAGAGGGAGAGAAAAAAAAGGTTAATTATACCATTGAAATCCAAAATAACCACTTACAAAAAAACTTTAGATAAAAAAAAAAATAAACAGAAAAAAACAAAAAAAATTATAATTAGTAATCAAAAAATCAAAAAAAAAGAATAAAGTGACTTACCTGGAGAGATGAGATGACAAAATGAATGAAACCAAATTTTTTGAGGGATGTTGGAGGAGAATAGGAAAAGGATATGAGGGATGAATGAAAAAAAAAATCACTGACAAAATATGTGATTTCATGTTGAGCTGGTGAAAGAAAACCAATGAGCCATCCAAAAAAAAAAAATTTCACCGTAAATTCCAAAAAAAATGAATATGCAACAAACCAAATTACCAACGCAAGTGAATGAAGTACACAAAGAGGACATTTGGAGAGTACAAAATGGTATGGGAAAGAAAGGGATGATGTGGCCAACATGTGGTTTTGAAAAAGAAATCACGAAAAAAGTGCTGATTTGAGGTCAGAACTGACACCCATTTTTGAAATAAGTGACTTTTTTGAAAAATTTAAGTGCTGATTTGTAAGTGCTGATTTGGTTTGAAATCCGCACTTAAGTTAAGTGCGGATTTGCCTGAACTGACACCCCCTAATATGATTTTTACACCAATATTCAAAAAATAAATATTTAATTTACTAGAAAATATGAAAATAAAAATAATTTAGTTTTTATTGAACAATAAGAATTCATGCATCTTCTTAGATATCTTCCTTATTAAGAATCAATACTTAAATAAGTTACTTTTTATAAAAATTCATTTTTATGGAATAGTTTTTAAATTTTCATTTAATATCAAAAGAAAAAGTTAATGCTGTAAGTAGAAATTATCTTAAAGTTCAAATCTTAGAAAAATTTTTTTTTTCAAAATTTTAAACTATCTAAATTCATGACTTAAGTTTTCAATAAAATTTGAAGTAAAAATATAAGAAAAAAAATTTTCATAATCAGAAGAAGCTAAATAATATTTAATAAATACAAAAAGTTATATCCCTCTAGTTTAGTTTAAACACAAAAAGAAATATTTGTCACTTTCATGTATATTAGGGGGTATCAAAGTTGAGGGATCCACAATTAGGGATCAGAAATTTTTTTTCCTGGGATCAGACATTATTAATTGTAGAAGATTCTTATCCACTAGCCCCAGGGCTAGTGGATAAGGAATCCACAATAATGCATTATCCCGCCTCTTATACCCCAATTTCTTTTCCTTATTCCTGATCCCAAACTCATCACATCCATGATAGAATTTTAAGAAAGTCACATGACTTATAATTCCTGATGCCATCCTGAAATCTTTCCTCACTCTATTCTGCTTAATTTTGGTGGAAAACACTTAAATTTTTTTTCTATCTACACACCCCAACTGCACATTTGGTGTTGAACTCCCACATCCCTCATCAAATATGCCTTCCAACAACAACTTCAACATGAAATCACATATTTTCTGAAATCCCATATTTTTCAGTGTCTCTTTTTTTCATTCATCACTCATATCCTTTTCCTCCTCTCCTCAAAAATACCTATAATATTTTGGTTGAATTTTTTTTAACTCATCTCACCAGGTAAGTAATTTTTTTCATTTTTTTTATTTTTTCTTTTCTAATCATGATTTTTTTTTGCTTTGTTTTGTATTTTCTTTGTTTTTGTTTTTTTATGTTTTTGTTTTTGTTTTTTTTTGTAAGTGCTTCATTTATTTTTTTTCAAGGTTAAACTAATTTTTTTTTCTTTTTCTCTCCCTCTTTTTTCTCTTGTCCTGCTCTTTCCCCCTCCTTTCCCCCCTGATTCTCTTCCTCACCCCTCATTTCTTACCTTTCCTCACCTTTCCCCCTTTTTATCCCCTTTAGGAGTTCTTTTTCCTCCCTTTAGGCACCCCTTTCGCCCCATTTAGGCCCCCTATACCCCCCTTTACCCCCTTTACCCCCATTTAGGCCACCTCAACCCTCTCCCCCCCTCATCCCCTCCACTGCTTCCCCCCTCACCCTCTTCCCCATCACCTCCCCTCCACCTCCCTTTTCCTAACTAATGAATCACTTAGAATTCTTTATCTATTAAAAGGGGGATGGAGGGGGGGGAGGGGTGAGGGGTGAGGGGTGTGGGGGGGTGTTTTATGGGGGCTAAAGGGGGGGAAAGAGGTGCCTAAAGGAGGGAAAAGGCACCTCAAGGGGGGGAAATGGGGGAGGACCTGGTGAAAAATGGGGGTTAAGGGGTTTTGAGGAGATCAAGAAGGGGGAGGGGGGGTTTGAGGACACCAAAAAGAGGTAAATGGGGCAGACTAGGAGGGGTAATATGAGAGTTTTTAAAAGATAATTTTTATTATTTTTATTAACATTATTTTGTTTTTTTTTTACAGAATATTATAAAAAAATATTTTTAAAGCTCAAGTTGATTCAAAAATAAATTTGGTGTGTTTTTAACTTTGATTTTTTTTTCGGGAATAACTTTTCTGTAAAATTTTTTTTTTGGTTTAAATGTTTGATTATCATTTTTTTATCATTTTTTTTCAAGGACTTTAAGTGGTATATCCAACACCAAATACCTTTAAAATTCATTTTTTTGGAAAATAATTTTACTGATATTTGGTTTTATTTTTATTTTTATTTTTTGGTTACTCTTTTTTTTCAATTATTTTTTTTAAGGAAAGTTTTAGTATTTTATTTCTTTTCACTCCACCTGGCTTGGAAACTTTTCAAGAGTTCACACAATTTGGATGTTCATTTCAAATCAGTCAAAACTTAATCCACCAAATAAACAAGGTAAAAAAAAAAGGTTAATTTAACAATTATAAAAAAACTTTAAGTAGATTAAAAAAGTATGGGGATGAGTAGAGTCAACAAATATTTTTTATTTTTTCATAAATATTTTATAAATAACTCTTATATTTCAAATTCCTAAAGTAAAGTAATGGGCCAACGACCTTGTGTTGCATAAATGGTAATCATGACAACATTTATTTTTTTTCATGAGGTTCCTCTGGCCTACACTTGTGGAAAGTCCCAAACATTTGCTTCTAGATTTTATCTACATTTTGGCTAAAGGAATCGTCATTAATTTAAAACTAGGGAAATTGATATATATTAGTTGTTTATATATATTAATATATGAAATTATATTAAATTTTGTTGATTCCCACCCTTTACTTCAATAAAATTCAGGGGGGTATAGCCAAATTTTCAAATATGAGATGCAAAATTGATGACTTGTAAAAATTTTAGTGATACCCACCCATATAATTCAGGGGGGGGTATTGCCAAATTTTCAAGTCTGAAATGTAAAATTTTTGACTTGTAGAAATTTTGGTGATACCCATCCCTTACTTCAATAAAATGCAAGGGGGGGTATTGTCAAATTTTCATATCAAACTTGCAAAATTTTTGAATTAAAATTTTGGTGATACCTGTCCCTTACTTCAATAAATGCAGGGGGAAGTATTGCCAAAATTTCTTATAAGACTTGCAAAATTCTTGACTTGATGGAATTTCAGTGATACCCATAAAATGCAAGGGGTAGTTATGCCAAATTTTTATTATGGTATCACTTACCAGCATCAAATTTCTCCAAAAATTCATGAATAGAAGAAAAAGGGTTTTTAGATGAAGTATCACTTTTTTTTCATCTTTAAGAGTGGAAATTCAGACTACTTGAAGCCCTTTTCTTTTTTTTCAAGGTCACATTTTCCTCCTCATCATTGTTGCTGGCTTCAGACTCAGTTGATTGTGGCTCCTGTGTTTGTTCTTCAGCCTTTTTAGAAATAAGAAAATATAAATAAAAAAATAATTGGTAAGATAAAAGAAAAAAACATACTTGAATTAGATTGGGTTGGTTTAAATTTCCATAAGGATCAATAGAAAAGCTATCTAGATTTGTTGAATTTAGAACAGGGTAGGCTTGAGTGGAGGAAGAGGATGGGAAAAGATTTCTTTTAATATCATGTTTGAAGATAGAATCTACACAATCCAACATGTTTACAGGATTAACATCAGCTTGCTCTCCAAAAATTGAATCCATATATTTAAATTAAGGACATAAAGATTCAAGTTTATCATCTATGGATTTTATGCCCTTACTGATATCAATTTCAGTAGTACCAAAAACAGTGGAAGATGAAAGAGTTTTGCCTTCTTGTATTTGGCTCGATAATGCTTGAAATGTTCAGACATCTGTTTAGGTAAGAGATCTATCCTTTTCTTGGTCTTATTCTGTAATTCACTGGCCATTAGTAGATAACTTTAACCTTTGATGTGGGGAGAGGTCCTACTCTAATTGCATTTTCAGCACCAAAACAAGAATCATAGTTTGATTTAGTTTTCAGCCAGTTGATAAGAGTGAGATTATCATCTTTTTTAATTGAAAAGTGTAGAAAGAAACAGTTCTGTAATGCTAATCTATAGACACAGTCCAAGATGGGTTAGCTCTTCTTTCCCAAAAAAAAGCTATTTAAAAAAAAGTACCTGCCACCCTAATTTTAAAGACAGTGAAAGCACGTATTATAAGTAAAGTTATTTAACTTTTTTGGAGCTGAGAGTAGAGTAACTTTTAGAGATGTTTGTTTAGAAAAAGGGAAATATATATTTTAATATAAGTAATCAAACTGTTGTCTGGATATATTCTCAGTAAGCGCTAGTATTCTCAGTCACTCCCTCTTGAAGCACTCTATTCAATACTATCCTTACTGCAGAAATAAAATAACTCTACAGTGCTACTTCTGGTGTTCCCACCGTTATGTAAAAAAAATCTGTTTTTCCTCTTTATCTATTATACTCTATATTGTAGTCTACACACATGTCTACTCTACAATATTCTTCTATACTTCTACCTACTCACTGCTACTACTCTTTCCACCAAAAGATGAGTTCTTTTAATATACACCTGTATGTTCAGCACTATACCCCTATTCTCTTTTTCCCCACTTGGTTTACTACATAAGTTTAGCACTATACAAGAGTGTCAAAAAGTATCTAAATTTCTCATTAGTCTATGTAAAATTGTTAGTGTAAGTCTTGGCTCTAATAGCGCCTGAAACATCTAGACAAGAACTACTATTAGCACCTGAAACTCCATTCTCCAGTAAACACCCTATTTTTCCTGAGATTCATGACTAAATAATAGGCTCAGTACCACCTTTGTACCTATATTATAACCTATGCTCACCACATGAGTCCCTTCTAGCAGTGAGACTGTCCGCGCTGAGCAAATAACTTCCCTGTTTCAGATCTTATTTACTACTCCTTTCTTTGAGTGCTACTTACAACCTATTTGTTTTCCTTTTTCTACCTTTTTTTTGAGGTGTTCTTCATCTCAACGGGTGAGCACCGCTTTACCCAAAAGGATTCATCCTTAGCGTAATTTTTTATGCCATCACTTGTTGTTGTCCCTTAAATCCGTAGTATGCATCTAGCACTAACTATTGTTCTCAAAATTACATACCATATCCTCTTGTTGTATAGATCAGTACACACTTCCTTCATTTCTTTACTTTCCATGGGTAGTATAGCCATAGTACACAAAAAACTGTGCATGGAGAGTCTACTTTTTCTGCACTCTTGAAGACCCCTTTGTTGCTCTTCCAGTTCCATCCTTCTGGGCAACCCCTTTGTTGTGCTCCTGCTATCTGAGAAATTTGCTGTGTTACTGCGAGATGTGTACCACAGTCTCCCCCTACTTGTGACTGTCCCCAGGCGCTATAACACCAGGTGCATATCTTGCACTTTTTACTCATTCATCCTTTTTCTCTTCTCTCATCTTCTAGTTCCTCTTCTTCTTCTTACTATTTTCTCTTCATCTTCTTACTTGTTTTCTCTATTATCATGAAAACCGCTCACAAAACTGTCAATGCCATCCGCCAATTTTTCAATACCCAAAAACGTTTTTCACCATCACTCCAACTATCAAATCAGTGCTGGCTAGAGCCAAGTGTTGTCAGCGCTGCACCAAGAACAGTATTACTCCATGTTTCTTCTCAAAAGCTTGCAGTGGTAATGGCTTCTTCACTGTAAGATCTATTTATCTTCTCTTTTCTTCCTAAATATTTGGTGCTGATCTTTTACTTTCCTTTTGAAAGTCTTGCAGATTCTGCAAAGTTCACAAAAAAGAAATGCAGCCTAAATGGTTATCCTACCATTACAGCCCCTACCATTGTTCCTACTTTGATTGATCCAAATGCATTAACCTCAAACCTAATGAGGAAGCTGAACATTGAGTGCCCTGCTCCTAAAACCCCAACTCCTTCTCCTAAGAGAGATAAACCAACTCATTGCTTGCCAACGCCAAGCACTGCCTCAAACACAACACTACATTCACTCTTCTCTGAAGAGTCATTTCATACCATAAGTCGCTCTTCCCTTTATTTTTCTTCCTAATAAATTTTCTTGATAACAAAAATCTCTTTCTTCTTTTCTTACTTAGGATTCTCCCAATACTCCTTACGCTACAACTTCTTCAACTCCATGCGTCAAAATCACCATCCCGGATCTAGAAGAAGATCCCTTCTGGCCGGTAATACCTGGAGCCGTCTTTTCACCTGCCATTGAAGACACCATTGCCTGGCCTGAGGGAGAGGCCACTCCACCCCCTTTCACTCCTGCTGATTGGTTCTTGACACCACCCACATAAGCCTCCTCCTTTGAGGAAGAAGCTCATTGTATCAACCTCCCTTTCCCCCAAGACTGGCAAGTCCTAAACCAAGTCTTCAATGCTCCTTATTATTAGACAATTGACAGCGTCAATACTGCTTTTGATGCAGTATTTTCCTATCTTGAAAACACTCCTTCCCTTGACAAGCAGGATGTCCAAAATTGTGTAACACTAGTTGAAACCCTAACTTTGACTTGTAAAAATATTTATAACAACTGGGGGTATGCCTTCTTGATATGCAATAAAGTAAGTTTTATCTCATCCTTTCTCTTTTTTATAATGCTGACATCTCTTCCATTTATTTATTCTCCTCAGAATTTTTTTCTTTTACTTCCCTACTTTTATTTTCATTTTTACTCCTCTGTAAATGTATCTAGTATATTATTATATCCTTTGTAATAATAATTTATCTTTCCAAAAAAATATTCTGTTGCCAACATTACCCTATTATCACTCTTCTGAATAACCTTGAGACAGTAAAAATTTTCCCACATAACTTAATTTGTTAGCACCTCATCTGCCTTGTCCTCATATTCTTGAAGTAAGTTCAGATCTTCTCAAGATCTTGCACTCCTTAGTGCTAACCTGCTTTCTCGTAAACCTTGTTACACTACATTCTTCTACTGATTAGTCTCCCCACTTGGATACTATTCTGTGCTTTCCTCCACTTGTATTTTTAAAGTGCCTATGAGTTTCCCTTGAAATCTACGCTCTTTCCTTATCTGAACCCAGCACTTTCATAAGTCTAATTAGCCATGACTCAATATTGTACTTTACCCAGAGATCAGGCTTTTGGCTTTTTCTGTTGCTTTAATTTTAACTGTACCTTTTATAAGCCTTGTGGCTATTCTGCCTTTAGACCTGCCTGAAATAGCTGTCTTAGATATCACAAAACTTGCACCTTCTCTTATACTTATCCTTCATCCCCCAATGAATTTGTACAGTTTCCCTCTGGAAATACGTCTAGAACCTCTACTTTTCTAGCTAGCTCCAGTAACAGTACCCTTCCTTCTATTGAAACTTTACCTGCTGATAGTGCGTCTCTCCCTGCATACTATCTCCAATAAATTTCCATTAAACCTAAATCTGAATCACCTACACCTTCTGAACAAGACATTGCAATGCAATAATTATCTACCTTCACGCCTAACACTGTAAGAGTACTTTCTCCTTCAGAACGGCCTACAAATTTACTAGCCAGTAAGTCTATAATCTTCATTTTCAAATAATCATCCCTAATTCTTCTTTCTTCAAAGGCTTTAACAAATCTATTTTCTTAGGATGGGTTCCCCAACCCATTCCATTCATACATTCAACGGGAATCTTTTTGCGCATTCACCTTATTTATGATGCCATTTCATCTTCATACAACCATGCTCCCGCATTTTCTGACAATGAGCTAGATTCCCGCTACCATCACATTGAAATTATTGGTCAGTTGATGAAAAAAATCAGTTCTACCTCTATCCCTGGCTTTCCTGCCAATCCCAATAACCTCATTATGCCCAAAGAATGGAAAGGATTCCCCGCCAGTTTTGAAGCAGACTCTGATCAGTCATAACTTTTCTGTTTACCTCAATTTTTTAGCGCTTTAGTTCTTTAGCAGCTGTACATAGCTTCCTTTAAACTATGCTTTCCCTTTTTAATTACAATAAATCATAACTTTTTGTAAAAAATCATAAACAAAGTTTGTAGCACTTTGCAACACAATTTACTTTCCTAAAGACAACAAGTAGTAGAAGAGAGTTCTGCCTGTGCTTCCTCTAATATCTTAAAATATATCTTACCCTCCATAATTATTTGTTATTACTGAGATTTTGAAAACCCAGGTCCCTGAATTGGGCGCTCAATTTTCCAATCTTCTTCAGCTAATTTTCCCGCCTTCTGCTAAGCATGCTGTATCTTTCTGATTTTCCCAGACAGCTGTTCCTCTATCCAGTCTACCCACTTCTTCATTTCTCCTCAAAAAATGTTAATTCCACACAATTTAGCTTGAGCGCTAAGGCCAACTTCTTTTTCAGCCATAGTTGCTTTGCCATTGCTAGCGCCCTATCAATCATAGTTGTGTCATAGCCTCCTAAAAAACATATTGATGATAGTTTATTCTCATCCCAGAGCCACATAAAAAAGATTGTTGTTAGTTTATCCTCATTCCAGAGGTAATTCTTATATTTCTGGTACTCCTCTTAGATAGAGTCTTTTGACCTGATTGGCTGCTACATGTTGCTTCCATTCAGTACCATCCAGCTCCTCCAGTAAGTAAGATCCTCCAGTTATTTGTTTCCTGACCCTATAAAGTCCATTCCATCTGTCTGAAAATATTTTCCCCCATTGAATTTTAAGACTTCTGTTGTATACTAATACCAAGTCCCCTAGTTTCAATGGTTACCTTAATCTGTGGGCTAAGCACTCATCCCAATATTTCACTGACTTGTCCCTAATCTGCATCATTCATTCATATGCATTTTTCCACAAACTTGTCCTTTCTTGCAAGCTGTGCCACTCTTTCTAAAATTAAGTCATAAGTTGAGCACACTTGATCCCAATCACATCCTAGAAAAGATCCGGCTTCCAGATCAATAGGTAATACTGCCCTTTGACAAAACATAAGTTCATAAGGTGAAAAACCTGTTGTTCTTTTCACTGAAATACTGTCTGCAAATAATACTAAAGGCAAATAACTTTTCTATTTTGCCCCATTAGTTCCACATAGATTAACTAGAGATTCTTTAATTACTTGATTCCCTCTCTCAATTATACCTTCCACTTCTGGATAATTGGCGTTGAAACTCAAATTTTGGCACCAATCCCTTTAACGACTTCTTGGAATTCTCCGGAAAATCCAGCACCTCCATCCACTGTTACCATCTTCATCACTCCATATCTATAGACCCATTTGTTCTTTAAAAAATTGACTACATGTCATGCCTTAAGGTTTACCAAAGGCACTGCTTCAACCCATCCTGACAGATCATCCCTGGCCACAACCAAGTACTTAAATTGTCCTTCTTTAATATGAACGGCTTCTAAGCTGATCCTTCCAAAAATATTATCTTCACCCATTGCCTTTCCTTTTTCTTTAGGCTTTCTGTAACTTCTGTGCTGATATTCCGGACAAGGTTGGACCCAATCCTTGACCTCTTCTTTCCTTGACTCTCCTATAGGTCTCATCCTGTGCCCTATATCCCAAATTTTCATGTAATTCTCTAATAATCTTCTCTTTTTTACTCTGTCTAGTATAACAAATTGTGGTGTAGAAGAGAATTCTCACCATACCGATCAATCCTTAATAAAATACTCTTTAGCTTGTTTCCCTATCTGGATCCAAGTATCTTCATCACAGTTTTCCGGTCAACTATCACCTTCTAGATATGCTTTCAACCAGTCTACTCACTCAACTGAATCTTCTATTAAATCTCCACCTTCTGACTGCGTATTAATTTCTCAACTGCTTCTAAAGTCATCCTCTTCCTCCGAATCCCTAATTACTTCATCTAGCACTCCTCTTGTTATCATTTTAGATTTTACATTCTATTATTGCGCTTTTATCCCCTCATGATCAATTCTGTCATGAACATCATTCCTAACTTCTCTTATTTTTATGTCATCACAGACGCCTCTTGGTGATAGTTTAAGGTCTTCCCAGACACCAGTCATTATTTTTACATCTTTGCAGAAGTACTTGTTCCTAAACCTTTGATAAAAAAAATATATTGCATTTATCCACCTTTTATCTTCTTTGAATTTTTCCACCTCAGTCTTCTGTTCACACAATGGTCTCCTAGATAAGGAATCTGGCATTGTGAAAGATTTTGCTGGTTTATGAACTAAATCAAAGAAAACAAATTAATCTGCGCCACACATCTATTCATTGGCCCATCTGGTAAACTTGGAATACTGATCATTTGCACCAAAGATAGTGCATCAGCCTGCAACTCAAAATGTTTCCCCCAAAGAATCCATTGAAACTTCTTAAAAATCTTTGCAACCCCACACAACTATAACTTGGATTGAGATTGCCTAGACTCTACTTTTGTAAAAGTCTTTGACTCATAAAGGACAGGCCTATCATTTCATTCCTCATCCTCCTGCATTAAAGCTGCGCCTACTGCAGACACACTTGAATCTACTGCTAGAGTAATCTTTCCTGCGCCTGGACGATATTCCAGTTTCTTTAAAAGAATATATATTTTTCTACAATCCTTTTTAACAACTTGAATGTTTCTTAACATTCCTCTGTCCAATCCCACACATCATCCTTTCTTTTCAAGCACCTCAAGGGAGAAGATAACAAGTCAAAATCACAAATACACATCCTCACATATGTACAAATACCTAAGAACCCTCTAAATTCAATAGTATTTCTTGGTATTGGCCACATAAGTACCTTTTTTTTCTGTTTTTATGTGATGATTCTTCCCTTTCTACATACAACATGACAAACAATATCTAGCACTGGTATTCAACAAGAAAATTTTAACCTTGAGACCGTCAAACCAGCCTCTTCTATCCTAAAAAGTACCCTTTCCTGAGTAATTGCATATTCCCAAATAAACCTCCAAATTTTTGGGTTATCCTCTAGAACCTCTCCATCATAATCAGATATGGGCCCTTTTATACCGCTGTCATCAATAAAAATTCCTACATATTCCGTAATATTGTCCTGTAATATCCACATCATCTGCACCTGATGCATTGCCACTGAGCTCATAGCACCCTTCAGTAACCTTACTAACCTAAAGCACCCCAATGGAGTTTCAAACATAGTCATGGGTCCTGACAACATATCTAACTTGCGCTCATTGTATACTCCCATGATATCTCCTAATCCATAGCATGCTCTTCCTGAAAAGGATTCAACAAACTCCTCTGGAGTTGGTGGCAACCCTGCAATCTTAACCGTAACTTTGTTCATTTCTCTTAAATTGTGAAAAACCCTTAACTTTCCATTATTATTGACAACACAAAATACTGGGATTGAGTAGCTAGACATTGACTGTTCATACAACCCAGAACTTAACCTTTCCCTGATTAATTTCATATATTCCTCTCTTATTGTGGCTGTTATATAAAATGCTTTCTTTTTCCACAGCTCATGATGTATAACTGGAACAATTTAAGGTTTCCCATAAGAGTGCTTTAATAATCCTCTTTCCTCTTCTGAAAACTAAATAGCTTTTTCCCTAAGAATCATAACATGTAACAATAATTTCTATTCCTCTTGCAACAACCAATCTTGTGGTACAATATTAACCTTCTGAATTCTTTCTAGAGTTATCCTACTTGTAGGCATAAATTACAGTGGAAACTTTGTCAAAGGCATTTCATAAGGATTTCTTGATAGCACCAGCCTCTGAAAATGAGGATTCAAATCTGGAATTTGTACATTTACTGGCTTAACCTTTACTGCTACTGGTTTATACTTTGACACTAGACAGCACCAGCTGCTGCCTTCATTACTTAATATAAGACCTTTTTTAATATAACTCCAAGTTTTACCTACATCATATTTTTGTCTTTACTTCTTAATAAAAGCATAAAAAAATCCATAATTAAAGAAATTAAAAAGTCCAGGCACAATACACTCCATAGTAGTATTACCAAGACACCTGTGAAGCCCCACTTTGCATATCCCCTCTTGTTGGACTGACCGGTTACTATACGGGTTCCTCTCATCTTGGGAGATAGTACCACCTAAAATTCCAGTCCCTAATGGAAATGTTGGCTCCTTCCTGGAAGTCGCCCCATTTCATAATCTGAGAATTCCTCATAAAACTCTCTGTATTTCTCCAATTTCACAGCTCCAGAGTACTTAGTTTCCTGGACACCATCCTTAGGTGCTACTAGGACTGCTGTCACTGGAATACCATCATCACCCATAATCCTAACTCCAATGGTCTTATTCAAGCAATAATCAATAGTTTCAGAATGATACATCAAAAATGGTGTTCCTAAAACTTGTTTAAGTAAACCCATCGGAACATAAAAATGAATATCCCTCATCACTCCTGCAACTCTAATGCATACATACTCTCTTACCCCTATAACAGGTAACCTACCACCACCAACTCTTGTAACAGTTCCTTCACCATATTTTACTGGAATCCCTAGCTCCACATCATCATCCACTGAGACCACATTGATCTGTGAACCTTTATCAACTAACACTCTAATCTGCTTACCATTTACATTAATCATTGAATATTCTAAAGGGCATGCGTAATGTGTCTCCCTTGGAAATCCAACAACTGGATAAAATTAATGCTGTTCTAATTTAAACTCAGAACAATTAGAAAACCTTTGATTCCTGCACTTATCCACAATTCAATTTGCTACATCTGGCGCTACTGCTGTCAGCACCCCCAACGGAACTGAAACCGCAGTTTTCAAACACTGCACAACTAAATTCTTGGCTTCCTTGGGAAAATAAGAGTTAACTGGGAGATGCATCTTCTATTTAGCTTGAGTTGCCTTAGCACCAGCTTTTGCTCTACCTGGCATGTTCTTTGGAGTACTATGTTTTGCTCCTGGCATTCCTTCTTCCATTACTGCTCTTTGTTGCACTACTTTTTGTTCTTCTAATGGTTGTTCTTTAATACACTGATTCATATTGTAATCAATCTTATTCCCAGATTCATCCTCCATTTCTACATCTTCAAGCGGTACTGGTGTATTCTCCCTTGTAGTATATCCTACTTCTTCAATATCCTCAGGATTTGCATACTTAGCACCTGCCCTCCTTGGCCTACTAAAAGTTGGTAGAGCCATCTCCTTATGCTTTGCTGCAAACATTTCCAACCGCACTGTAGTGAGTGGTGCTACAACCGCTCTTTCTTTAACCTTAAAGTCCAATACAGCACAGGTTACTGCAAAATTGACTGATTTCAAGTTTTTATCTACAGACTCCTTGTCCTTACTAGTCTTTACTTCCATAGACTTTTTTTTAATATGATCAATGACTTTGGCTTGCATCCCTTCTGCCTTATTCATCACAAGTTTTGTACTGTCTTCTAACATTAGCACTGCACCCTCTTCAAAAAAAACTTTGTCTTCTTTATCCTTCTGAAGCGCATTGCACCTCATTCTAATATATCCTTCCTTATTACAATAATAACTTAAAATAGAAGAAAATTGTGAAGACTGAGGCATGAATCTAGGCTTGGATTTAGCAGCTTCCCATAAATTTTTCTCCAATACCTCAATCCTAGCCATTACTTAAATTGCATTCTGTGATATTGTCTTGGCTTTTGGGGTCTGCATTGAAGAAGATGATCTATTATTAGGCAAAATATCTACCTCCTCTTCATACTCCAAGGAAACCTTAGCGGTGTGGTGCTCTACCCAATGCAACTTCATCTCTGCTTTCACTGCTGTCTCCACAGCCTCTATTTCAGCGTGTGCTAGTATCTAAGTATGATTTAATAGTAAATATTAATGGTCCTACTACTTATTGTTAAATGATTTAGTGATTAAACCTCAGGGGAAGACTAATAGAATAGTTTTCAGCCTAGATATCCCTAGGACTGAGTATTTCTTATACTTAAAATAAGATAACCTTAATTACATTAAGCTTATATCTTAATAATAAGGTTAAAACAATAATATATATGTTTATATTACATATATATATAATTATTACTCTATTATATAAATTATAGTAGTTTAAATAGCTTATCCATAGCCTAATAATACTTATTAAGGTGTTAATGGAGTCGTGATATACTTATCTTAAGTGATATTAAGTAATTATTGACATACATAGGCTTATATGTATACATAAATCTCATATTCAGTGAAATATGCAGTATATTATGTATATTTAGGTATATAAGTGGGTTTTAGCCTCTTAATATCCTATAAACTTTGTTTTTCTGCTTATTTTAGGTCATATGGACGTATCCAGTGGACTCACATGCCTAAAGAAGCATAAACATCTATTTCAGGGGCATACACTCAGTTTGGACAACTTAATCTGCTTCCTTGGATGGATATTCACAGATTTATGGGTTGGGAGGTCATTGCTGGGTTAATATGGATTCTTGGGGATGTTATTGGGGGCTTGGACATTTCATTTGCTTCCTTTATATGCCTTGGGTTTCATTATATTCTCTTTGGATGAGTTATTTTGCCTGTTTCTTTATAATATCCGCTTTTATCTGGATTGAAGGTCTGTGCACTCCAGTGGATTTTGGTGGTTATTAGACATCACTTACTTACTAAAATTCAAATAAACATTATAATACAATTATTATTATTCAGAGATATATTATAAAGACTTTATAAATTGATATTTTCTTTATATAAGCTATAATTAAATTCTATTTATCTATTTTCCACCACTAGCACGCATTTAAATCCAAGTATTGTGAGTTTTATTTGAGTATGACTATTTTATTAGTCTTCCCCTGAGGTTTAATCACTAAATAATTTATCAATAAGTAGTAGTACTATTAATAAATACTATTAAATCATACTTATATACTAGATACACTGACAATTGGGGGTCTTTCCTTAGTTTTTTACTTATTATTTAGTATAAGCCTTGGGACGTGATTTTTACTTTAGTATAGCTCATAACAAACCAAATATTTAGGTCTGATGCATATTAGTGGGTCATCATAACTCAGTTATTGCGGAAAAGAACCCTTATAATAATTTTACTAATTTTTTCTAATTAAAATTAGGTATTTACAGTAGTAACTTTACCCAATATAAACCCAATTTCACTTGGTATTTGGTCACCAATATAACATCCAATTAAATTGGTATTTGGTTGAAGCTTGGTAAGCTATTTATTCACCCTTATAAAGGTCTAGTTAATCTTATTATTTTCTTTTTAACATATTTTTTCAAATTTATATTACATTTTATTCAAATAAATAAAGATTTAAATTCAGGGTAAGCTCCAGTGCTTTTTATTAGTAATAACATTGCTGATACATTTTAATCTACTAATTCCAAAAGGTTTTCCTTTCAGTAGACATGATATATTGTTATTCTTAGCAATATGAGTGCTCCCCAGGACAATGTAAGTGAAAAGCCTGCTTTTAATATCAGGTCTAAAGCTAACAAAAACATTGCTCCAGTACATAACCATGGAGGGTCAGTCATACCCCCAGGCAGAGCAAATAAGCATGGAGGAAAAAGACACCCTCTTAAAAAAAATTACCATAAATAAGATGTCTCCTCCTCTACAGGATCAACTATCCCATCTGGAAAAACAGGTCTTGAAATTGGAGGAATCAAAGTCTCTCACGCTCAAGGAGGTGGAGCAATTACAGAACAATTGCAAGGTAGGATTCCAGCAGATGAACCAATAATTGGAAGAGCTAAAGGGAGGCCAGCCATGTCAGCAACCCCCTACCCCAGGAGGGTCACATAACTCCCAGGAGAAAATACTGGTAGACAAATGGAAGTGGGATTGGTTCCATCAACAATGGTCCAGTCACAACTGCAACAAGGATCCTCCTCCTCATCAGACTTCCTCTGTTCACCCCTACAAGGGAAAACAAAGGCGCCAAAAATCAGGGCTCACACAAATCCTGTGGTAAGTAGATTACCCTCTCAGATTGAAAAAAATACTAATAATTACAATGTAGGTAATATTATTGATTTTAAATCTGTGCAGAAAATAGAGGAGGACTTAAGAAAATTAGGTTTTAATATAGATACACCTGACTTGTCTTTTGTCAATAACAACAGTAGTATTTATAATACAGTTAATCCTCAGTTTCTACCACTTACTAGTGAGATGAGAAGTTCACAAGAGAGTGAGAGAATTGAGAAGGAAGACTTGGAGTATTTTAATAATAATCCAACTGTTCAAAGAATTTTTTCAGCATTGTGGAATGGAATGACTGATTGTGAGGAACAAACAGTTAAGCTCACAAGTGATACAATTTCATCCTTAAAATTAAACATTTCTCAACTGGCAACATGTAATGAAGAATTAGAGAATGAACATTTGTCTCTAACTCTTAAATATGATTCATTAAGTAATAAATATAATGAACTTTCAAACAAATTCTGTGAGTTGGAAAAATTGTATGAAACACATTTATTAATAACTGAATCAAGAACTAAGTTATCTTTTTCCCAGACCAATCAAAGTGTCTCTGAGTTGCTACAAAGATTGACTAAAGTTGAGATTGAAACTTCCAATCTACTAATGAACCAGGATAATCATAAGTATACTCAGTATAATAATAATCCTTTCATTGGCAAAAGTAAATATCATTCCTTCCCTATACCACTCCAACTAAATCCATCTGGTGGTAGTGTCAAATCTGAAAATGTAAGTCACAAATACGTACAGGAGGAAATACAAGACCATTTATCAAGAGTAAATTAGTTGTTGAATTTACCTAATATTAGTGAAATAAAATCCAATCAGAAGAACTGGCCTAACACCACACAATATGGGGGGCGGACTTGCTAGCAAGTCCGCAACCTTGGACCCAAACTCACCATAGATTGAACACACATTGAGCTATTGATAAAGGAACCATACAATCAGGGATGAACACCACTCAGCAGAACAGTTTTAGGTGGGTGTTCAAGTAGAGTTCAGTATGGGTTCAGTTTGAGTTCAGTCTGAGTTCCATCTGAGTTCCATCTGAGTTCAGGTTGAGGACTTGCTAGCAAGTCCACCCCCTATATTGCGTAGTGTAAGATAGATCAGTACCCAACTTATGATGGGGAAGCCAGCTCTGATTGGCAACATTTTATCCAAAGAATTGACAACTTGAAATTCTCATATAAGTTACCAGATGAAGAAATAACATCAAAATTGATCTCTTTTTTAAGGATGTTGCTTTATTATGGTTTGAAGCTGTTTTGAATGAGGGTAAAGATTACTGTTGGGCTGAATGGAAATAACTTATTGAAAAACAATTTGGAGGTTCTGAATTCAGACTCACTCAGCAGAGAATTTATGAGAAAACTAGGTATAATCCATTGAATGGTGACAAACCTATGGTATTTTTAATGAATTTAAATAAAATATTAAAAGCCATTGAGCCTAAAATGGATTTTAACTTATGGAAAGATAAGATAATATATAAATTACCTATCTCTGTCAGAGACATTTTTGTAGCTAGAACAATTAATGTTACTGAATATTCTGACTATATTAATATTTGCAATGAAATATTACTAAACCATAAGTATGAAGCAAGGTATTCCACTTATAAACAAAATTTTTAACCTGTGAAAAATCAGAATTCACAAACACTTCAGGAGAAGCAGAAAAAACCTACTGCACCTGTAGTACCAAAAAAGTATGAGACAAATACTTGTTATAAGTGTAACAAACCTTGGGTTAAAGGTCACAAATGTGAGAAGAATATAAATATTGTTGAAAATCAACATGAATCTGAAATTGAAACAGAGAAAAGTAAAGATTCAAGTGATTATGACAGTAATATCTCATATAGTGATGAAAATGAAGTCTGTATGTTGGAAGATGATTTGTCCATCTTTGAAAATCCAATATTAAATATGGACTCAAATGAATCTTTAATGAATTTTGAGGATGCTGAAATCATTAAAGATATACAAGCTGATAACTTTAGAATGACACCTATCACATTTCCAGCTATCATTTCTGGTGAAAATGTTAATAAAGTATTTGACACAGGAGCTGCTGGTTCTCTTGTTTCTACTAATACATTACAGGAAATAGATAGTGAATATAATTCTAAGCTTGAACCCCCTCAAAGTAAAAATTGGAGAGGTTTTGGATCAGTACTACATCCCATTGGTAGATACAAAGCTGCTGTTTTCTTTAAACATCAACATGGTTTTGTAAGAGTAACTTGTTGCTTTGTAGTAATGGATAATACTAACTGTAGTAACTGTTTTATCATTGAAAATGATATTCTGACTAAGTTTGGTGTGAAATTAGACCCTGATAATAACAATTTTACAATTGGCATGAATGGTAAAAGGAAATTTAAAATAAATACTTTTAACACAGTCTTACACATTGAGTCAGCAACAAATAATCCATGCAAAGGAAGAGAATCCAATAAGGTGGAACTTCTGGAAACAGAAATTTCTAAAGCATCATTTGGAACTCAGATAAGTGAGCCTGAGAAAAATAATATTTTGGACTTAATTAAAGCATTTCCAATGGCTTTTGCACATGGTACCAATGAACTTAGCCTTGTAAAAGATCATGAGATGAAAATTACTTTAACCTGTGATATGGATAATATTCCTGCTAGTCTTTAAAAAGAACCACACCCTGCTTCACCAATGATGTCACCGGACGACCTACGCACAAGGTCGAGGATGTTCCTGAAAGTGAGATGAGAGATTTAGAAACTTCTTTGAAGCACAGAGGAATGATTCGAGGAAGTGATTCGAAGGTCACTTGAAGTAAGAGATACAGGTTCAAGGTAGGTTCGAGAAGAATTATAAAATATTTTTAAAGGTAATAGGAATTCTTAAGATCTCACGAAGGGTTGGAAACTCAATAATCAAAGATTTAGGATTTAGAAATGAATATTGAGAAAATAAAAGAAAGATACAATAACAATGATTTAGCTTAAAGATTTTACCACTATTAATGTAAATACGTTTTATAATTTAATTCTAAAGAATATTGAACCTAATACCCAACCCTTTTATATATTTTATTCCTCCTCACATTGACCTCCCTTTAATCACACCATTCCCATACCATTGACCATTACTAACATACACTTAATCCCTCTTCGCTAATATCCGTCCCTGCTCAATTTACCCCTTTTAAATTAATTAACAAACTTTCAATGAAAACTACTACTGTACTATTACGTTGATCCTAGCGCTGTGTGTCGCTTATTGAAAATGAGACTAAGGCACCCTATTGAGAGATTGACTAATTTAGATTTAGAGTTTAGGCTAGCGCAGTTAAATAGTAAGTACACAAAGGGGAATCGCAGTTGCTATGGGGAATCGCTTTCTGTGCTTCAAGTATAGATTTAGAACTCGATATTATTGATTTAATGAGCTGCTTTTGCCTCGAGTGTCACGTGGCGCGTGACAGATGCCCAGGTATAAGAATCGCGAGCTCCGTTGAGCTTGAGCCATCTTCTCACACTAGTTTCCCTTCTTCTATATATATTTTTTCCTTATTTACTAATTTCCCTATTATAATGAATTGTCCTACTCCCACACCTACGCCTCCACACCCTCTCCACACCCTAAAGCGGATGGGGGAATGATTACGCGACAGTTTTCCCAAGCTTGCACGGCTTGTGAAAGTATGGAATACTTCGGTGTCGAAAGTAGGGCGACTCGAGGCCCTCGCCAGAAATGCGAGTTTTGCCGTTGGCGGAAAGTGGCGTTGTGGTAGCCTAAAGTTTAGTACGGCACATAAATATGTAAATGGAGTTATTACGGCGGGCAATATTGGCGTTATTATTTTTTATAAAAGGGTTTTATTTAATTTATTGGAGTTTAAAATATGAAGAAATTGGTCACGAGCGAATGCCTACACAAATACAATTTATTTTACGGAGAAAACTTATTTTTATGGTCTGAAAATTTATAAGTATCAAGTCGAGTTACTCAAGAACCTTGTGAAATTTTCCCAGAATTTTTACTATTTTTTTTATATTTTTAAATGAATTTTAAAGTTTTATAGTAATATTTACGTTTTCAAAAATTACTTAACTTTGATGAATTTTCACGGGGTAATTAGAGCTGCGCAGACTACGAAAATTAGTTTGGTATGTAAAAGGGAAGTAGCTCTATTATGTGTAATTTTTTCTAGATTTTTTATTATAGTTTTAAGGTTCTAATTGAGTCCGGAAGTCCGGACGGACTCCGTACGGACTCCGTTTTGACTCCGTACGACTCCGTAGGGACTCCGCTTTGACTCAGTACGGACTCCGTACGGGCTCCGGATTGACTCTGGAAGAGCTCTGGAGGGGAAAACTTAGGCACGTGACTAGGAATACTTAAGCGCTTCTCAAACTCGAAATTGAGAAGGGGGGACACATCATACAGCTTAATCTTTAACCACCACAGTCTCATTTTTTTATTACTCAACAAATTAAAATAACTTGTAATACCCTTATAACATTTATTATTTATACATAACATTTTAGAAATACAATTTAACAGTTTAAATAACACTTCATTTAGGGTATCTTTAGAAAGGTCTTCATCGCTGGGACTTGATTATTGCTGTCTCATAAAAATTCAAATTATTATAAAAACATAAAAGTCAATCTTTACAGATCTTTCACTGGTACACCTTAATTGTTGTTATCAGTATTTCTTTTATCAACAGCCACTTTCTTTAAATCTCAATAAGCGATAAATATTTTAGAGTTTCATTATTTTTATCAATCAGATCTAAGTAGATTGGTTAGCTTAGTGATTTAGAATTCCCATTTTGTTATTTTTATTGGAAGGACGGGGTTTTCAGCTAAATCCACATATCTCCTCTGGATTCTGCTTACAGCAAGGCAACTGTAAGAGTTTACCTTACCATAGTTGGCGCCCAACGTGGGGTTCGATTTCTCTAGCTTTCTTTAAAGACTTACTTGGATCAAGAACGTTCTTAGTCTGAAAGAGGCTTATTTTCTGGAACTCTAATTGGATCTTTGTTATTGGCCTGCAAGAGGCTTGTTATTTTATCGATCGTTAACGCTTTTCATTACTTATTGGGATGTCTTCTTCTGCTGTTGCTTCTGGATCTTCTAACCCTCTTACTCCCTCAGTTAGAATTGTTTCTTGGGATGGCCCAAAGTTTGATGGGGAGGAGGTTAAATGGTTCATTAGCAGGTATGAAGCTGCTGCTGCTGTTGATGGTGCTTCTCATGTGGATATGGTGAAGCAAGTTAGATTTTTTATTGCTGATAGGGAGGTGGAAAAAGAGGTTATTGCTATGCAGGCATTTAAGGACAAGGATTGGGTTAAGCTTTCTAAAGCTATGGTTGATAGATGGGGTGTTAGGTTTACTATGATGGACCTCAATAAAATTGTTGGAGATTGGCAAGCAAAAGGTGGAGTTTCTTCTATGGCTGACTTCAAAAAGCTCTGTGTTCAGTTTGATGAAGTGGTGGAATATCTCATACTGGTGGATGAGTTAGTGCATGAGAACCAAGCAAAAGATTTTTTTTGGACAGCATGCAGCAGGGATATTCGTATGGACGTCTTGAAGGATCTTTCAAGAAAAGATTTGATGAAGGAACTGCCTAATGGTGAGCAGAAACTGCCGGCTCTGGAGGTTATCAAAGAGAACATTCAGGCCCATCTCAAGTTATTGGCGTTGGACAAATATCAAGAGTCATGCACTCAATATTTTAGCAAGGTTAGCGAAGTTTTGGCCGAAAACAACGATATTATGGTCAAAGCCCAGGAGGCCAAGAAGGCTCAAATGGGATTTCCTGCTGCTAAAGTTGAGGGCAATGTAGATAATAAGATGGTCGATCACCTGGCCGATTTAACTAAACAATTAAAAATATTTGTTCAAGAAACCCAGAAGGCCAATAAGGCCCCAATCGCTTCTTCGTCGACGTCAACTTCTTATCAGTCTAGAGGGTATGAACGTCGAAATTATAATGGCAATAATAATGGTAACCGCTTCCCAGGCAATGGGAGAAATGGTGGGAATGGTGGTAGTAATTATAGAGGTGGCTATGATGAGCCAAAGGTGTGCTCCTATTGTAATAGGAGGGGGCACAGAGCAACAGTTTGTTTTGCTCTAGATAAGGATATGGATGCTGGGCGAGTTTTATTTGATGGTAAAGTTTATAAATTTCCTGATGGTTTGTTCATCAAGCCCAGTGATGGACAGTCTCCTTCTGATTTGGTCAGAAGAAGTTTAATGGCTGAAAGGAGAGCCAGATTTGAAGAGGTGACAGATGAAGATGTTAATGCCAAGAGTGGCAAAAATGGTAATGGTAATGGTGGTAAAGCTGACAAGGGCAAGGAGAAAGAGGTCAGTAAAGCCACATTTTCTACTTCTTTTGGTGGTTTAGAGCTGGCGACGGTTGCCCAGGTGGAGGGTAGCTGTATGGCTGGCGAATACGATGTTAATGCTGCTAGAAGAGCAGCTGCTACTAAGGCGAAAAGTAGCATTCAGAGCCAATTGAGGGCTAATCCTGGCAAGGCCAATAACAAAGTGAACCCTTACTCTAAGGACAAGAATTCTAGTGCTCAAACTGCCGCCAACAAATTGAACCCTTACTCTAAGGACAAATTATATAAAATGCAGAAGGGGATTGCTGATATGGGGCCCCCTAGTTATGGCAAGTTTGATTTAAATGGTGAGCCTATGCCAGAGGATGATTCGGATTCTGAGGAGGACGTACCGTTGGCGTCTCTACCCAAACCAAGTTTTAGCGGTCCCATCCCAATAGAGGGAGTAAGAAGGACTAGTGATGGATCAGGATTAGTGCAAGAAGCTGGTGACGGAGTTAGGGTTATAGAAAGTGAAGATGTTATTATGGGGGGTGAAGATGGCTTGGTTGGACCTCAAGAGGTACCCAGGGCCAAGGTTGTTAAATCAAAGGTCCAGTATGAGCGGCCAGTAGTTTCTGGTCAAGCTAATGCAATGGACGCAGTTTTGAATAGGGTGAATCAACTGCAGATTCCCTTATCTTTGGGGGAGTTATTTACGATTAGTCCGGCGCTTGCTGAAAAGCAAAAGAAGCATTTGACGAGGCGTCGGGTTTCCACTGGAGAGGTGGAATATATTTGTGAAAATGCTGAAAAGTTTGGTGAAGATGTAGATACGCATTTTTCCGCTCCCCTGGGTTACCTGGTGGTAACTCTAAATGGTAAAGAAGTAAAGGCCTTGGTCGATTCAGGTTCTCAAATTAATTTAATTTCATTGGAGCAAGCGACGAGTATAGGCTTGCCAATTAAAAGTGGAACTGGGGGAAACCTCAGAGGTATCGGAGGGCATGCAACAGAGCTGATGGGTACAGCTGAGCATGTCAGGTTAGGCATTGGTGGATCTGTTGGTAAGGTTCACTTTTATGTGGCCAGAGGAGCAGTCAAAACTGTTCTTGGTGGTCCTTTTTTGATGGATTTTGAGGCCAGGATAGGGTATCAAGCTGGCATGGGGATTAGTTTGGAGATCACTGGTGAAGATATGCGGAGGTTACATATGCGGTTAGCGCCTCTTGGAGATGAAGGTTGGGAAACACGGCCAGGGATTACTACTCTGTGCCAGTGTTGTGTTTGCACCAAGAAGCGGCATATTAAACGGACAGCTTCTGGTGAATTATGTTTGTTGGAAAGGGATGGATGCCCTCATTTTTTGGGGTAGCAGGGGCTGATCACTCTAATGTTGTAATCTCTCCTCAGGATGAGATCCCGGATTGCAATAGGTCAGCTCACTTGGAGATAATTCAAGTGGATTCTCAATTATTTTCTGTTAATATTACTTTGGAGTGCAAATACGTTATGGACTTTTCTATATGTTTATTGGATTTACCCTATTTTTCTATTAAATTTAAAAATGGTGAAAATGGCAAAATGGGCCAAATTAGGTTGGATAAAGGTTGGAAGGGTATGTTTTATGACCTCCAGCAAGAGGGTAAACTGCGAAAAACTCATTAAAACCAAATTAAAAATCTCAGTATAAGTAAAACACAAAAAAATAATTTTTGTGAAAATGTTATTTTGGGCCTCCAGCAAGAGGTTAAACTGCAATTATCTCCTTCTATTTTGGACCTCCAGAAAGAGGGTAAACTGCAAATATCACATCAAAATACGATAAAAAATCTCAGTATAATTAAAACTCAAAAAAATAATTTTTGTGAAAATTCAATTCCGGTCCTCCAGCAAGAGGTTAAACTGCCGACTTTCTTTACAGGTGATTTAATGTTGGATAAGGGAAGAAAAGGTGTTGGAAAATCTGTTTATAAATTAGACGAGGGAAAGGAGAAAAGGGTAAAATTTAAAAATGAAATAAAATATTTTTCTAATTTTTCTTATTCCGATTCTGACGATGAAGAATATTCATTTGATGAAAGTTTTAATGGCGATGTTTTACCTCAAGTTTATTTAGATGTGGACGCAGCCAAATATAAGAAGGTAGCAAATAAAGTTCGACCTATTAATGAACCGCTACCTGCTGAATTAAATCCACCTTTGAGAAGACCAAGGTTATCAAGAGATCCTTATGAAAGTCCCTTGGTAAAGAATCCGCCTGAATTTTCTGAGACGTCAAGAATCACTTTTGAGAGACTGGGTGTTGTTAATTTTGGACCTGATGGTTGGTTGTCTGGAGAAGAGAAGAAGTTGTTGTTGGATGTGATGGTCAAGCGAGAGAAGGCCATTGCTTTTGTAGAAGAGGAGAGGGGTGTGTTGAAGCATTCCTATGGGGAGCCTTACAAGATTCCTGTGGTATGTCATGAACCGTGGCAGCAGAAACCGATTCCTATTCCAGCTGCATTGAAAGAAGCTTATATCGAAGTTGTCAGAGAACGGATATGCACTGGACTGTATGAGCAATCAACGTCAAGTTATTCTAGTCCGGTATTTTGTATCAAGAAACCAAATGGCAAGCTTAGAGTTGCTCATGATCTTAGGGAATTAAATAGGGTTACAATAAAGGATGCTGGGATACCACCTAGTGCTGAGGAGTTTGTTGAAGCGTTTGCAGGGAGAGTGTGTTATGGTTTGGGAGATATTATGGGTGGATATGATGAGAGAGAGTTACATCCGGACTCAAGACCTCTCACTACATTCGATACACCACTTGGACGTTTACAGTTAACAAGATTACCTCAAGGAGCAACAAATTCGGTTGCAGTTTATCAAGCTCAGATGGCTTGGATCCTTCAAGATGAAATTCCACAATATGCTGGAATCTTTATAGATGATGGAGGAATTAAGGGACCAACAACTGACTATGATAACCAGGTGTTGGAAGAGAATCCCGGGATACGCAAATTCATTTGGGAGTTTGAAATTACTTTAGAAAGAATCTTGTTTCAAATTGAAGAGGCTGGTTTAACTATTTCAGGTTCAAAATTTTCATGTTGTGTGCCAGCCTTAGAAATATTAGGCCATGTGGTATGTAGAGAGGGTAGGATTATGTCCAAGAAGAAAGTTAACAAAATTCAGTTCTGGCCAAGACCCAAGAATATGACCAAAGTTAGAGGGTTTTTAGGCGTTTGCGTATATGTTAGAATGTTTATCAAAGACTTTTCTTCATTGGCAGCTCCATTGAGACGGTTAACAAGAAAGGATGCAGACTGGGAGTGGGATGAAGAGTGTGAGAAGGCGTTTGTGAAGTTGAAGGAGGTTGTGGGGAAGGATTTAGTCCTGCACAAGTTGGATTATGGAAAAGAAGCTGGCAGAATTTATTTAGCAGTCGATTCAAGTCAGGTTGCAGCTGGGGCGGTTTTGTCTCAGATGGATAAAGCTGGTTACATCAGGCCAGTTAGGTATGAATCTGTAGTATTTACTGAGGTCGAATCAAGATATTCTCAACCAAAATTGGAATTATGTGGTGTGGCGAAAATACTGAAGAAACTTCAGCATATTTTGTGGGGGCAACATTTTGAGTTGCAAGTGGATGCAAAATCGTTAATCCAGATGATTAATTTCCCAAGTTTACCAAACGCACCCATGATGAGATGGGTAGCTTTTATTCAACATTTTTTGTTCGATTTAGTTCATAAGCCTGGCAAAACTTTTACTATGCCAGATGGTTTATCAAGAAGACCACCCACTGAAGAAGATTCAGACTCAGAAGAGTTCGATGAAGATATACCTATTATCAAAGCCAGCACTAAAGGAGCTGAAGATTTTCCATACCTCCCCCATGAGGTTAAACTGGCAGGACTATTGTGTTTAGATTATGATGATGATGACCTCCACCAAGAGGATAAACTGGAAAATAGTTTTTATGTTAATAAAGGTGTTGGAAAAGGTGTAGATAAATTCGGCAGAGAGGAGGTAGAAGAAGATGTAGTGTATGTAGAGGAAGATGGATTGGTAGTGTGGGATAGTAGTAAATTAAGGAATGGTGTATATGTTGGAGAATTAGAGAATTTAAATAAAAGGGTGGATAAAGAGAAAGAGGTATTTTCAAATACGGTTTTCGAAGGATCCAAATGTTCAGAAGAAAAAAGTCGACATAGCTCGATTAAAAATTTATTTAGGGGTCAACGATTATTGGCTCATTCATGTGCAGGTGATATTGGTGATAGAGAAGTCCCTATTGATGTTATATTAATCGATTTTCAAGATGAAGTCTGGGGTCAGACTGGTTTTTATTTTTTGTTAGTCAAATATTTGTTGACTTTAGAAAGGCCAGAAGATTGTGAAGACGATGAATGGGTGGCTATCAAGAGGAAGTCATCTACGTTTTACCTATCTGGTCGACGTTTAATGAGGAGGAGGTATCCAAATCCTCAAGTAGTTATAACTCAACAGAAGGGGCAAGAATTAGTTTTGAAATCACTGCATGAAGATCTCATGCATAGAGGCGTTGGAGAAACGTTTAGAAGAATTTCTGATCGATTTTGGTGGCCTGGAATGAAGATGGCTGTTAAACAGTGGGTTCAGTCATGCGAAGAATGTCAAAGACAAAGTTATTTAAGGCCAAAAGAACCTGGACGCGCGACCGGTGAATATACGCTCTTTGGAAGAGTTAGTTTAGATGCCGTTCATATAAAAGAGGGACGGTATAAATATTTAATTGTGGCCAGAGATGATTTATCTGGTTGGGTAGAGGCAGCGCCTCTTATTAATTTAACTGCCAAAAATGTGGCAGAATTTTTTTTGAATAATTGGGTATATAGGTATGGGGTGATGAAGTTGGTAACGGTAGATGGAGGTCCTGAATTTGGGACAGAGTTTAAAGAGGCCGTATTGAAAGTTGGATCAAAGGTTAGGGTAGCAACCCCATATTATCCTGAAGCTGAAGGCATGGTTGAAAGAGGGCATCAAGTTATTAAGGATGCTTTAGTTAAAATGTGTGGGACAAGTGCCGAAAAGTGGAGGCACTATTTACCTTTAGTTTTATTTGCTGATCGAATCACTGCCAAAAGGACGACCAGATTTTCACCTTATGAACTTGTTTTTGGACAGAAAGCAGTTTTACCGGTTGATTTAGAAGCTGAATCATATCTTGGAGTTGACTGGGACACGGTCAAAGCTACTGAAGAATTATTGTGTGCAAGAATGATGCAGCTAGAAAAGAAAGAAGAATATTTAGAAAAGGCATATTCGTGGATGATGAAGATCCGAAATCAATCAGTTAGATATTGGGATGGGCGGTTGGCACATCAATTAAGGAAACCTTTGAACCCAGGAGATATGGTCCTGGTGTATAATAGGAGTTTGGAAAGTCAGTGGGGAAAGATGTTTGCAGATAGGTGGAATGGACCGTATAAAATCAAGGAGCAAGTTTCCGGCGGTTCATATGTGCTAGAAGAGTTGGATGGAGTAGTATTGAAGAAGAGGGTAGCGGCCAATCAAGTGAAACGGTTCTATCCTAGAGGCACCAGGAGTGCCAAAGTCTAACTCCGAAATGAGGATAAACTACAATTTTAATGACTTTTATTAAATTTATTCCTCCGCAATGAAGATAAACTATGATATCGACAATATTTTATGACGACCTCCGCAACGAGGATAAACTATCTTCTTTTTTTATCAAAATACTTTACTATCGTTACACTGTATATGGTCAACGAAACTGTGATGAAACATAACGAAATGCGAGAAAACCTTCATTGAAAATTTTCAAAATTAAAAATTCTTAAAATATGGGTGAAGATAGTGTTGGAAATTTTTAAAAATTTATTGGAAGAAGTGTTCACAGGGGAACCTTCTTAATTTAATATTGGCAAGTGTGGGGGTAATTGATGGGCTGGCTGCTCTATACACAATTACCCCATAATGTTCGTTTCCAAAATTTTCCCTGTTTCTAGTTGAATCCTGGCTTTGTCTTTTAATTTTAGGAAGTCCACTAAGACTATAAATTGGAACGAATCAAGAGACACCGCTCTCAACGCCGGATTCAAGATTCTTTTTATTTTATTTTGTTTTTGATTTTTTATGTTAGATTGTGATTTCTTTTCTTTAATATATATTATGAATTATTGTAAAGGTGATGCTCACTGGTGGTCTCTAATCATTTTTATAAATTGGAGGGAGCCCACCCAGTGATCATCATTATAAAAATTATCTTCTAAAAACTTTCATTTATTTTCTTTTCTTTCAATTTCTCAAAATTGTGTAACCACATCAAGTTGCACTTGGATGTGGGTATGATGTCGAGGGTACGGCTCATCAAATGGCCGGGGGACATCTTTTAAAATTTTTTTTAGTACTTTTTTTATCTTTCTTTTCACATTCATTTATCTTTCTTTAAAATTAAATTTTAACTTTTATTTCAAAACTATCTTTTCTAAAATCTTTTATTTTAAATTTAAAAAAAAAAATAAAATAAAATAAAATTAAAAAAAAAATAAAATAAAAAAAAAAAAAAGAAAAGAAAAAAAAAATAAAATAAAAATAAAATAAAAAAAAAATAAAAAAAAAAATAATAATAATAATAATAATAAAAAAAAAAAAAAAAATTAAAATTAAATTTAAAATTTATTAATTAAATCAAAATCATTATTATATTTCTTAGTTTTATTTTTTTTAGTTTTCATTCTTTTTAGTTTTATTCATTTAGTTTAGACAGGAAACAGGGTCTAGGAGAACTCAATACCAATGGGATTTTACTTCAACATATCTGTTAGTCCTCCAAGACTTTAAACTGGCTACTGTTCAAGACGTTCTTTAAAGTTTTTTTATATACGTATTTTGGATCTGTTAGTCCTCCAAGACTTTAAACTGGCTACTGTTCAAAACATTCTTTAAGGTCTTTTTTATACGAATTTTGGAGCTGTTAGTCCTCCAAGACTTTAAACTGGCTACTTTTCAAGACGTTCTTTAAGGCTTTTTTTTATACGTATTTTGGATCTGTTAGTCCTCCAAGACTTTAAACTGGCTACTGTTCAAGACGTTCTTTAAGGTTTTTTATACGAATTTTGGATCTGTTAGTCCTCCAAGACTTTAAACTGGCTACTGTTCAAGACGTTCTTTAAGGTTTTTTTTTATAAGTATTTTGGATCTGTTAGTCCTCCAAGACTTTAAACTGGCTAATTTTCAAGACTGTCATTAAAGATTTTATATTGGAGCTGTTAGTCCTTCAAGACTTTAAACTGAATTTCAAGGATAATCAAGATTTTATTGATATTTTTGGAGACGTATTTCTTTTATATAAATCAAATGTTAGGTCCACCAAGACCTTAAACTGGACTATTATCAAGTGTTGGGTCCACCATGACCTTAAACTGGATTTCTTTTCGATTAAATGTTTGGTCCACCATGACTTTAAACTGGTAGTTCATTCATTGTTTAGTCCACTATGACTTTAAACTGGAAAATTAATATCTGCAGGATAATTCAACATTCATTGGACCACTATGGCCTTATACTGGATTACTTGTCAATCAAATGTTTGGTCCACTATGACATTAAACTGGATTATCAAATTTATTCAATCTTTGGTCAAGCCTAGGCCTTATTTAGGAATATTTCAAGTTATTTATGCAACTAAACGATCTTTGGTCCACCAAGACCATAAACTGGCAATCGATTATATGTTTGGTCCACCAAGACTTTAAACTGGAATGTCAATCTTGTTTGGATAACTCAATTCAATCTTTTAATTTATCACTGTCCACTAAGACTCTAAACTGGTTATTCAATTATTTCTGGAATTGGGTGCTGATAAGCTTTAGGAGGTTAAAATTTTAGGTGGTGATGATGCTATGGAAAGCATAATGGTTAATTAGGTGAAATTTGTGGCGCTTTAACATGGTCTAAAGTTAAAATTATTATTGGAAGCCTGGCAAAAGTATTTTATGGGTTTTCTGTATAGCAAAGTTTGAAAATTGTGATGAAAGAATCAGAAGTTAGGATGGTAGTTGGATTTTAGGGAATGATTTTTTTTAGTGCCTCATAGTTAGGCCATTTTTTTTTGGTGTGAAGCTTGGAGGACCTTATGGCGAGATTGGAATCATAGAATTCGGCTCAGTGGGGGGCCCTATGAGGTTGGAATCAGGAGTATTCGGCTCATAGGAAGATCCACTCTCTCAATGCTGTGACAAGAAGGAAGACTGGTATATGGGAGTCTGAAGGGATTCAAACCTTGCTCTCAGTAGTGGAATCATCACAAGATTTATATTATTTTATTTTATGTTATATCAAGCCAGAGAAGAAAGAAAACATCATTTATGTTGAAAGTTTAAGAAGACCAAGCAAAAACAAAATTTTATCAAGTTATACTGTTAGAAAAGATAATTTCTTTGAAATTTTTCAACATCATTATCAAAGCTTTGCATTAAAATTCTTCTTTTCATGAGGTCTTCATGGTTATTAGCTGGAGTTTCTTGAAAATAGGCCAGCATTTTTTGTTTCAACTCATTAGTAAAGTCAAGAAAAAGATAGCGATGAAAATTTGGGTAATGATTGATAAAGTCCGTCTTCACTCTACCAACATCATCAGTGTTGGTTATTTCGACAGCTAGAAGTTCAAATATGTTATTAAGTCATAGGTTTAGTCAATTTTGATTAAAAGTTTTTTTTAGTAAGATAAATAGGGTCTTACATTTAGAGCCAGGAAACATAGTCTCAGCAAAGTTAGTTGGGGGTACTGGCGTTATAGGATTAGGATCTTGTGAAGGCAAAATTAGGCCGGGATCCTTTGATGAAGATTGAACTCTTGAAGCTGTTTTTGATCTTATTTGTTTTAAGAAGACAGGAATTTTGGATCGCTTTTTAGAAGTTGAGGGATCAGGGAGAGCTGCTGGTCCTAAATATACGTTTGTTTTAGAAGGAACTATTGGCCGGTTGCATTTGACTTTTTTCACACGGCATAAGTCGCAAGCTGTTCTGCCAGGAAGATAAGGGTTGGACATTAAACAAGGTACCTGGTATCGAGTGCAGAGTTCACATGGAGCGACAAGTTCTTTGGAAGACATATTGAAGAAGATGAATTTTATAGTTGATTAAAGAAGATGGTGGTTGAAGGTTAAAGATGAATATTGTGTTCGACCACTTATGCAAAGTTTTAAGAATGGGGACATTCTCGATTGGAGGGAGGATGTGGTAGCCTAAAGTTTAGTACGGCACCTAAATATGTAAATGGAGTTATTACGGCGGGCAATATTGGCGTTATTATTTTTTATAAAAGGGTTTTATTTAATTTATTGGAGTTTAAAATATGAAGAAATTGGTCACGAGCGAATGCCTACACAAATACAATTTATTTTACGGAGAAAACTTATTTTTACGGTCTGAAAATTTATAAGTATCAAGTCGAGTTACTCAAGAACCTTGGGAAATTTTCCCAGAATTTTTACTATTTTTTTTAAATTTTTAAATGAATTTTAAAGTTTTATAGAAATATTTACGTTTTCAAAAATTACTTAACTTTGATGAATTTTCACGGGGTAATTAGAGCTGCGCAGACTACGAAAATTAGTTTGGTATGTAAAAGGGAAGTAGCTCTATTATGTGTAAATTTTTATAGATTTTTTATTATAGTTTTAAGGTTCTAATTGAGTCCGGAAGTCCGGACGGACTCCGTACGGACTCCGTTCCGGCTCCGTACGGGCTCCGGATTGACTCTGGAAGAGCTCTGGAGGGGAAAACTTAGGCACGTGACTAGGAATACTTAAGCGCTTCTCAAACTCGAAATTGAGAAGGGGGGACACATCATACATCTTAATCTTTAACCACCACAGTCTCATTTTTTTATTACTCAACAAATTAAAATAACTTGTAATACCCTTATAACATTTATTATTTATACATAACATTTTAGAAATACAATTTAACAGTTTAAATAACACTTCATTTAGGGTATCTTTAGAAAGGTCTTCATCGCTGGGACTTGATTATTGCTGTCTCATAAAAATTCAAATTATTATAAAAACATAAAAGTCAATCTTTACAGATCTTTCACTGGTACACCTTAATTGTTGTTATCAGTATTTCTTTTATCAACAGCCACTTTCTTTAAATCTCAATAAGCGATAAATATTTTAGAGTTTCATTATTTTTATCAATCAGATCTAAGTAGATTGGTTAGCTTAGTGATTTAGAATTCCCATTTTGTTATTTTTATTGGAAGGACGGGGTTTTCAGCTAAATCCACATATCTCCTCCGGATTCTGCTTACAGCAAGGCGACTGTAAGAGTTTACCTTACCATAGCGTGCGATGCGTTGACGAAGAACGCAGAGATCGAACAACGGTTTACCAAGACCAAGTTTTGGGTGATCCCTAAAACAAAAGAGGTGGTTGAAGACATTTGGGATGTCTCGGTTGGAGATGATCAATCGGTGGGGGAGAATGATAAGGAGCTCAACAATGAGATCACAACCTGGGTAACCCAGGCCACAAGTTCGAAACGGGGTGTCGGAGAAGAGGTCAACGAATTGGTGGAGGAAGATGAAGATGAAGTCCCTGTTCCAGGGCGGGCACCCAAGAAACGACGGGTGGTCATTGAAGATGACAAGGAGGAAATTGAAGCAGAGGTAGAGGTGGCACCAAGGTTATTCTTAGAACCTGACCCCATCTTCGAGGTAAGCTTTTAGTTGTTGTTTTTTAAGGATGAGGTTACTGATGAGTTTTGTTTAGACATCGAATACCATTGAAGACCCGATCGGGGAGCCTGCGTCGCTTTTACCAACTGAGGCGAACCCTCCGGTCACGGGTGGAAACAAAGAACCTGAAGACACACTGGACCAGGTGTGGTTGAAGAAACCTCGTCAGGGTCAACGAGTAAGGTTTGCAGAAGAGTTGTGTGGGGAGGTCGACACAATTATCAACACTGCTTCCTTCGACGTGGCAGAGGAACTCTTGGAGATTGGAGAGGTGGTTCCGGTAGGAGAGGAGGAGGTATTTGAGAAATGCAGGAAGGAGATAAGGGTAGTTTTGGAGAAGATGAAAAGATTGGTTTGAGAAAAATTAAAAGAGAAAAATTTGAAATGAAAAGGAGAGATGTAAAGAAGTAGAAAAGTAGAATTGTATTTTAGTTTTATTTTATTTTATTTTATTTTTATTTTTATTTTTTTTTATTATTGTAGGTGAATATTATTATTTTTATAAGATTTGGGAGAGAGAGAAAAAAAAGAAGTTTTAAATAAAATTTTGCTTTAGAATTTGAAAGAAGAAATTTAAATAAGAAAGAAAGAAGTTATTTAATTGAAGGAAGTTTTAAGTTTTTAAAAGAAAAATTTATGTAAGAAAAGAGAGAGGAAAAAAAAACAGTTGGTGATTGAGATGAGTTTGTTGAATTTAGAATTTAATGAAAGAAGAATTTGTTTTTTGCAAAAAGTTTTTGATTGATTTTTTTAGGAAATTTTAGTTGAAAAGAGAGGAAGAAGAAAGAAAAGAAAAAAAACAGAATTTAGAATTTAAAGAGAATTTAAAAAGAAGAATCATTTGTTCGAAGAAATTTTTATAGGGAGATTTAGAGGTTGAAGTTAAGTTTGAGGAAATGGTCGTGTCGTACAAGATTTGATGATTCAAAGGAAAGAAAGTTTTAAAGCGAGAATAAATTTTTAGGAAAGAAAATTTTACAGAGAATTTTAAATTTAAGAAAAGAATGTATTTAGAGAATTGAAAAAGAAAAAGAGAAAGAAAATATTTAGAGAGATTTAAGAGTTTTTTATTTTACTTTATTATTTATGTTTTTTCTATTTATTTTATTTTATTTTATTTTATTTTATTATTTATATTTATTCTATTTATTTTATTTTTATTTTATTTTATTTAATTTCAATTTTGATTTTATTTTTAGTTGATTTTGGAGAAAATTTTATAGAAGGAAAAGAAAGAAAAAGAAGAGAAAAAAAAAGAAAACAAGGCTAAGAAATTTAAGAGGTGTTTTAGATTTTTTACGAGAAAAAGAAAGAAAGAAAAAGAACAAGAAAATTTAAAATAAAAGAAATTTTAAGGTTTTGGTTTTAAAGGATATTTCAAATGAAAAGATTTTAGGAGTTCAGGGGCGTTAGAAACATTGATGGCTGGTTCCCAGGATGTTTTGTCTGAGTCATTGAGGAAGCCTTCCCATTCCATGAGGTATTGAAGTTTCCCCTTGCACATTCTTGAATCAAGGATAGGACTTACTTCCCACTCTAGATGATCTTCTACTTCGACCTGTTCCGGAGGGGGTTGGTTCTTGCCCGGGTATCTTTCACGAGCCAGTTCCAGGAGAGATACATGGAAAACAGGGTGAATCGCCTGCCATTTAGGATGTAACTTGAGTCGAAATGCAGTTTTAGAGACTTCAGAGTCAATTTCAAATGGTCCCAAGTGCTTTTCAGCCAGTTTCTTTGATGGTTGTGTTGTTCGAATTTTTCGTGCGTCGAGCCATACTTTGTCACCTGATTTAAAGGAAGGAGCAGATTGTCGATGTTTGTCGGCCTTTTCCTTGTATCTTCGAATCGCTGATTCCAAATTTGTTTTAAGTTCTTCTTGGAGTTGTGATATAGTTCGAAGATAATGTTCCGCAGGATGATTAGTTCCTACATGGATTGAGTTGAATCGAGGATGTCGTCCATAAATGGTTTCGAATGGAGATTGTCGTGTCAAAGAATGAGTCGAGTTATTATAAGCAAATTCGGCCAATGGTAACCATGTGGTCCAATCGTCTTGTTGGTAACTGACATACATTCGAAGATATTGTTTGAGGATTTGGTTAACTCTTTCTGTTTGACCATCGGTTTCAGGGTGATAGGCCGTGGAGAGGTTCCTCGTGATATTGAGTTGTCGACACAGTTGGGTCCAGAATGTGGATACAAACAATGAGCCTCTATATGAAATAATATCATTTGGTAAGCCATGTTTGGAAAATACATATTCTAGAAACAATTTTGACAAATCTTCTGCTGTAACAGTAGTAGTGGTTTTAATGAAAATAGAAATTTTTGAAAATCTATCTACTATTACTAATATAGCATCAAAATCATTAGAAAAAGGAAGTTGAGAAATGAAATCCATCAATAAAGATTCCCAAGGTTTAGACACCACACAATATGGGGGGCGGACTTGCTAGCAAGTCCGCAACCTTGGACCCAAACTCACCATAGATTGAACACACATTGAGCTATTGATAAAGGAACCATACAATCAGGGATGAACACCACTCAGTAGAACAGTTTTAGGTGGGTGTTCAAGTAGAGTTCAGTATGGGTTCAGTATGAGTTCAGTCTGAGTTCCATCTGAGTTCCATCTGAGTTCAGGTTGAGAACTTGCTAGCAAGTCCACCCCCTATATTGCGTAGTGAGAGGGAATAGGAAGTGGTTGAAGCAACCCATGCTTCCGGTGACGGGGAGCCTTATTCCTATTACATTCGTAACAAGATTTTATATAGGCCTTGATTTCCCTGGTCATACCTGGCCAGAAAAAATCCCTCGCTATTAACTGGTAGGTTTTATCAACCCCAAAATGACCAGCTAATGGAGAATCATGTCCACTGTTGAAAATCCATAATTTTATCTCATTGTTGTTGGGTATGACTACTCTACCTTCGAAGACTAATAGACCTGATTCAATACTAATTCTTTTGGCCCCTTGCTTCGAGAGTATTTTGTCTTTTAACCCTAAACAATATTTGTCCTTTGACTGAGCTTCAAGGATGTTGGATAGTGGATTTTGAAAAGATTGAATTGTCATCGAATTAAGTTGATGAGTCGTTAACATTGATTTGTTGAAGATTGATTGCACATTTTCTGGGTTCTTGTCAGCAAATGCGTCCCCTCGCTGTGGGTAAACGTCGTCCCGACGTGACAAGATATCTGGGACAATGCAGTTTTTACCTGGGCGATAGGAAATAGAGAAGGGAAATTCAGACAAAAATTCAGCCCACATGGCTTGACGCCTGGTTAACACTTTGGAAGACATGAAATATTTTAAAGTATTATGATCTGTTAAAATTTGAAAAGGACTATCTAGGCTGAGAAGAAAAGAACGCCATTTTTTAAGACAATGGAAAATAGCTAAAAGCTCTTTGTCATGAATTTCATAATTTAATTCTGTGGCTATGAGTTTTTGTGACTCAAAAGCAACAGGATGAAACAAATTTGTTTCAGGATTTAATTGGGAGATAACCCCTGCAATAGCATAATCGCTCGCATCTGTCTCAACTATTGTCGAAGCAGAAGGATCAAAATGTCGAAGAATTGGGGGTGTGGTGAACGCTGTTTTTAGTGCTTCAAATTCCTTTTGTGCTGTAGAAGTAAAAACAAAAGGAATGTCTTTTCTAAGAAGAGAAGTAAATTGGAAATAGTTTTAGAGTAATCTTTAATAAATATTCTATAGAAGTTTGCAAACCCAAAAACCCTTGGAGCGATTCAATGTTTTTGGGCTCAGGCCATTCCAGGATTTTCTGGACTTTTTTGTCATCCATGACTAAACCGTCAGTGGACAACGTAAAACCCAAAAAATCAATTGATTTTAGGTGGAATTTGCATTTATTATGCTTGGCGTAGAGACCATGTTCTCGAAGACGATTTAGGACCTGTCAAACATGATGAATATGTTCATCTAGTGTTTTCGAGAATATTAAAATATCATCTAAATAGACGACTACAAATTGTTCAACAACATCTTGAAAGATATCATTAACAAAAGTTTGAAAAGTTGAAGGTGCGTTACATAATCCAAAAGGCATAACTAAATATTCAAAACTACCAAATCTAGTGCGCATTGCAGTCAGTGGTTCATGACCTTTTGCAATGCGAATCAGATTGTAAGCGCCTCTAAGATCAATTTTAGAAAAGAAATTAGCACCATTGAAAAGGGTAAGAAGTAATGAAATAGGAGGAACAGGATATGCATTCTTCTTAGTGACTGTGTTGAGCTTTCTATAGTCAACACACAACCTAAGACTACCGTCCTTCTTTTTTACAAAGAGGACAGGGGAGCCGGATGGAGATTTACTGGCTCTGATGAAACCTTTGGCTACATTCTCTGCAATGTAGTCTTGAAGAACTTGAGATTTGTCCTTCGACAAAGAATAGACAGGACCTGCCGGAGGTACTGGGCCTATTAACTCTATTTGATGGTTGTAGGGTCGATGAGGTGGTAACTTATCGGCCTTGCGGATTGAGAAAACATTGAGGAAATCATGGTAGATTTCTGGTAGAGTTGATTTAATGGCTTCAACGTTGATTTGGTTGTCCTCTTCATCTTCGAGAGAATCTGTCGAGGGGATACCTGTATTGAGAGAGCAGAATTCGATTACTTCGAGGCAATTTAAATCCTCTTCGAGTGAAGTTATTGAGCTAGAAGGGTTAGCCAATTGCTCATTTAGAGAAAGATCAGATGCTTGCAAGTCATCTGGCAGAGATTTGTCCTCTAGCAGGACATTGTCAGGCGGGTTGTTTAACTCCCTATTGACCTGCATTGAAGAATCAGAAATATACTTAGAGCGTGGGGTGATCAATCCCTTAGTCCAATCAATTTCGGGATTCCAATGCGTTAAAAAGTCATGGCCAAGAATGGTATCGTCCATCCTTGGGGCGTCCAAGACTGATAATTCCCACTCGAAGGGGGGAAAGTTCGGAAAGTTGAAAACCCATAAAACTTTCTTACTTACCCAATATTTGGGTTCCTCTGATTTGACCAAATAGATTGGAGTTCGATCTACATCTGTAAATGTTAGTTGAAGCTTCTCAGAAAAAGATAAACTAACAAAAGAAATTGAAGCTCCAGAGTCTATAAGACAACTGAAGGGGATATCCTTCTTAAAAAGAATGAATCTCAAGCGGTTTAAGGCAACTCCAGTCCTTAAGACATGGAGGTTCTGTGCACTGGGAGAGATAAGATAGTTTGCTTTGCACACAAGTAAACTATCTACTAGTTTTTTGACTTCGAACTAGTACCTTCTCTTTCCTTCAACTTTACACAGTCTTCCAACTTGTGCTTACCCCCACAATACATACATAACCCATTATCTGCTCGTATCTTCCTCTCAGCTTCTTTAAGTTCCCCTTTAGGATCCAGTACTTTTCTGATATCGCCTGGGGTCAAGCCTTTTGGTCGAGGTTTATCCTTTCCCTTATTGGGTTTGGATTGAGTCGAGGAGGATTGATTTGGTCGTGGGTGTGAAGAAGTTCCCGATTTAAAATTTAAGCCTTGAGATTTGTTGGCATATCGATGATGTTGAAGTCGTCCTTTATAAACGCCGTCAAGTTCGAGGGTTTGATCCATTAAATCCGTTAAAGTAGTCATCTTCTGACCGTGAAGATTTAATTGATCCAGAATCCTTGAAGGAGGTCCTTTCTTGAAATGATACTTAAGGGCAGCATCATTCCAACCTACTCGAGTTTGAAGTGCTCTGAAGTTCAATATATATTCAGAGGCTTTACCATTATCACTCATGTGAAGAAAATCAAGTTCAATTTCTGCGTTGTCAGTTTCATTAGGGTCCCCAAACAACATAAAAAGTTGGTCTTTGAACTTTTCCCAATTATTGATAAGTAAGTGGGTTTCTGTCGAAGAAAGCATGAGCAGATAAGGTTTGAACCATCTTGCTGCTTTCCCGGCTAGGAATGAAGAAGCATAAACAACCTTTGATTGGTCGCTGTTAAAGGTTCGAGGGTCATTATGGAACAGTAGCTTGCAGGTTTGCAAGAAGGGTCACAATCTGTCGGTATGATCTCCGTCGAATTTGTCAGTAGATTTCATAGAAGGAGTTTTGAACTTAGATCTCTCTGAAGATGTTGGATTTGAAAGGGTTTTCATGAAAAGTCTCATGAAATCTTCCAGAGAGTTAGATGGTCCAGGTTCTGAGGATTGACAAGAAGGGTGATTGGCTGGGGCTGATGGTGCCTCGTGCATTGTATCCTCTCCTTCTTCTTCATCACTAGAATCCTCAAAATCTTGTGGGATGTCTTCTACAGATTGAACTGAATGTTTCTGTTCCCTAAGGTCGAGTGGTTCCAAAGAGTGAGTGCGGGAAACAGACCTTGTGGCTGTTGGCCTGCCCCTAGCGCAAGCTCTAGTAGTAGCGCCCGTAGGAGGAGTGCGTTGAACAGGTGCCATTTTAAAATTATAAAAACACCTAAAAGGACGTAGTAGTGCAAAGAATGAGAACTACGGAGAATTAAATTATACTGTCACCGGACGACCTACGCACAAGGTCAAGGATGTTCCTGAAAGTGAGATTAGACATTTAGAAACTTCTTCGAAGCACAGAGGAATGATTCGAGGAAGTGATTCGAAGGTCACTTGAAGTAAGAGCTACAGGTTCGAGGTAGGTTCGAGAAGAATTATAAAATATTTTTAAAGGTAATAGGAATTCTTAAGATCTCACGAAGGGTTGGAAACTCAATAATCAAAGATTTAGGATTTAGTAATGAATATTGAGAAAATAAAAGAAAGATACAATAACAATGATTAAACTTAAAGATTTTACCACTTTTAATGTAAATACATTTTATAATTTAATTCTAAAGAATATTGAACCTAATACCCAACCCTTTTATATCTTTTATTCCTCCTCGCACTGACCTCCCTTTCATCACACCATTCCCATACCATTGACCATTACTAACATACACTTAATCCCTCTTCGCTAATATCCATCCCTGCTCAATTTACCCCTTTTAAATTAATTAACAAAATTTCAATGAAAACTACTACTGTGCTATTACGTTGATCCTAGTGCTGTGCGTCGCTTATTGAAAATGAGACTAAGCCACCCTATTGAGAGATTGACTAATTTAGATTTAGAGTTTAGGCTAGCGCACTTAATTAGTAAGTACACAAAGGGGAATCGCAGTTGCTATGGGGAATTGCTTTCTGCGCTTCAAGTATAGATTTAGAACTCGATATTATTGATTTAATGAGCTGCTTTTGCCTCAAGTGTCACGTGGCGCGTGACAAATGAAGAGGAAAGACATAGAGGATAATATTAAGATGTTATTAAAAATGAAAATTCTTGAGAAGGTTGAAACTACACCAAAATATTGTGTAATATCCCCAGTGCTAATTTCTTATGAACAAGATAAAGCAAGACTGTGCGGTGATTATAGAGCATTAAATACATTTACAGTAGATGATATTTATCCCTTGCCAAGGATTGCCTCTATACATGCTACCCTTCAAGGTGCTAAGTATATAATTTGCTTAGATGTAAATAAAGAGTACCATCAAATTCCTGTTGAAAAGAATTCAAAGAACATTTTGTTGATAAAAACACACATAGGAATTTATAAATATGTCAGGATGCCATTTGGACCAAAAAATGCTCCATCAGTATTTCAGAAGTTAATAGATATAACATTCCATAATGAAATGATTGAGGGATGGTTAATGGTATATGTCAGCCTTTATATCTCCAGGAATGAGTAAAAAGTGATTATAAGTTATGTTAAACACATGAACTATACATGGGAACAATAAATAAGAGTACACAAATAGTATACATAAGTAAAATTATGATAATACACAAAAAATGCCATTATAACACCTTATATACACGCATATATCCACCTTTTATAGGTCTTATGTACTTAATATTAAGTTGGAATATGTTAGGGTAATCTTAAGAACCTTAAGTATAAGGCTACATAATTTTTAAGTACACTTAAAGCTGTTATATTCATTGTTTTATGCAAAAAACAAGAAATGCGCTTTATTTCACTTAAAAGTTGACTATATGCGCTATAAAATTGAGAATATCAAAATTGCGCTTTGACAGATCAATTGGGCTCATTTAGAAATATTGATTTGGCTATTTAAATGCATAAAAATAACACTTTTCAAATTTGGTGTTTTTTATGCCAGAAATGGCTTCTGTGTACTGGCCACATACTGCCTGCTTTTTTCCCGTGTGAATAGCTTCATTTTTAGTAAAGTTAGCTTTTTCACACTATAATTACCCCACATTTTACGCCCACTGTGGGGAAACACACTAAAATAGGCGACAGGCGCTTATTTAGTGTCCTAGCTTAATTAATAATGCATTGACCTTGTTTATATGCACTAATTTCATTAATAACCTCACTCTTGGCACTTTATTTCATCACCACGCTTAAATTTGCCTAATTTTAGTCAAGGATTTACCCGTGCAAGCGCCTGCCAAGAACTGCATGTAGTTACCCCACATCTCACGCTCTTTTTTAAGTTTTTGGGTGGTCTCTCAGTCAATTTTGGTTATTTTTGAATGGGAATTTCACATAGTATAATGTCAGGATTAGCCCCATTATTTCTACAGTAAGTCCCCCTTATTATTAAGCTATTATTAACCTTAAAAAGTCTCCTTTAGTCTTTAATATTATTGTTTTATATGCATATACTCTCTTTTTGTCTTTTTCTTTAATTTTGATGGATTTTCCTTATTATTACAGTATTTTGGCAGTTGTTACTTGTTTAATTATGTCATGGGTCACTGGGGATGTTGATGGGAAGGTCTATTAGTTGTTTTGAGGCGTAATTAACTGTGTATTGGATGGTATATCAAGGGATTTATTGGGGAACTCAGTGTGTATAAAAGGAGGAGGTTTTTGGGTCTTGTTTCTACATTCTTTATCATTACAATTTAACCAATATAACCAAATCAATTACAATACATATCAATTAGTACTTTTTTAAGACTTTTAAGTAGTATCTGAATTATATAATCTATTTTTCTACCAACTACAAAGATTGTAAGCCATATATAAGAATAGTGAGAATTATATTACTGAGACCTTTATATTTGATTATATTTTACAACTTAGTGGATTAAAACTACAGTATTCATATAGGACCATTAAAATCTTCTAGACAACTGACTTTTCAAGCTAGTTCACGTCCTTGTACTTGACCTTAGCCTGACAATTGGGGACCTTTCCTCAAGAATTCTGTTATAATCCAGTAAGTGAAATTTTCAAAGAAGGTACACGTAAATAATATCCCTATAGAAATATTTGGATAATTACAACAGGTTGGGGTCACTTATATAGTGATTTCAGAAAAAGAAGCCCTGTTATATAATAAAATTGTGATATTGAATCATCAATTTTACCACTAATTTAACATATAGTTGTTCTTAGTGGGAGTCTGTCAATAGACCAATTAAATTTGTGATCTTTGCAGATGATAACCAATTAAACTGATTAATTGTTTTCCTTTTACAGGACTCTTAATCCCTTTTTGTTGGTTTGTAAAATTCATTTAATATTTGGAAAGAATCTTACTAACAATTTTTCTTTTTTAAATATAAATACACAGCTACATATTGTAGACCAGTTAAATAAAGTGACCACATAAAAGCATATTTGACTTTTGGCACTTAAAGATTTACTTAATACCAATAAGTAAGCAATAAAATTGTCTTCAGTGGTATTAATAAATACTGATTAAACTCCTTTTTGAAGTTTTTCAAATCTAAACTTTCAATTCTCTAAAATTCCACGTGAAAATGTGTGACAACAATGACATTGTAAGTAATAAGGCAAAACCTTATAACTTAAGAACTAGAGCTGAAAGACCTGTTACAGGACATCCAAATGGAGGGTCAAGAATCACAGTAACAATAAACAACGCCCCACCAATGTCCATGGAGGAAAAGGAAAAGCTCTTAAAACAAATGTCAATAAAGAAGTCCAAAAACACCTTACAAGAGCAAATTCACTCCCTCTCAACCCTACTGAATACACTAACAATAAGAGTAAACAATATGTTAGACCAGATCAACAATCTGGAGAAAAGGGCGGCACAGGGCTTTATAGAAGTCAACCAGGCTCTAGTGGATATAAGGTCTCATCAACAACCAGTGGCACCAAATACCACAGCAACACCTCCAGTCCCAGAAGAGGACCAAAAGATAACTGTAAGCAAATGGAAGTGGGATTGGTATGCCCAAAACTACAACAGTCCTCCTCAACAGGGATCCAGCAGTCACCCTTACAGGGGAAAGCCAAGGAGAGGCAGGGGAAATGGAATAAGACCGTGGTAAGTCAACCATCTTCTCAGAATCAATTATATAATCCTAACAATGAATTACTTATAGGTAATGAAATTGATAGAGAGTTATTAGATATAATTGATAAGGATTTAAAAAATTATTCATTTGAAAATAACATGTTAGACTTGTCATTAAATGAGGACAATGTACATAGTTTTATTGATCACCAGGAAAATACTATTAATATAAAAATGGAATCAAATGAATTAAAAATTGACCCTGATGATGAATCTTCTGAATTGGAAACAGAAAAAATTGAATATTTTCTAAAAGAAAATCCAATGGAATCAAAAATAATTAGTAAATTATTAGTAAGAATTGAAAAATTGGAAGAATTCTCAAGAGAGTCCAACAATAATACGGAAAGTGTATTATTAAACATCACACAATCATTGAGTACAACAGCCAATAAGTTAAAAGTTATTGAGAATTCAAATAATGAATTGATCAATGAAAACAAAAGATTAAATTCTGAGATTAAAAATTTAGAAATTAAATTAGAACATTCTCAGAATATTATGGCCACCATAGAGGGACGTGTAAAATTGTCTTTTTCAAATGTAAATGATACCTTAACTCATGTACCTGTGATAAAAGATAGTTTACAAAGAGTAGAAATTGAAGTAGCTAACATTTTGAAAAATACTGAAACAATAAAGGATAATACCTCTTATGTAGGAAGAGTACCAGTTTTTATGAAACACTCTGATGATAAACCAATGATGGAACATGAACATAGTGTCATGGGCTCTGAGAATATAAAATCAGTAAAAGATGAAATAAATGATCATCTTTCTAAAGTGAGTGAATTACTCAATATTCCTCAGGTTAGGGAAGCAAAAACTAGCCAAAAGAACTGGCCTAAGTTAGACCAGTACCCTTCTTTTGACGGGGATTCAAAATCTGATTGGCAACAATTCATACAAAGGATTGATAACTTAAAATTTTCATACAAACTACCTGATGAAGAAGTTACTTAAAAGTTAATATCTTTATTTACAGATGTGGCCTTATTATGGTTTGAATCTGTATTGAGTGAGGGAATTAATTACTCCTGGAATGAATGGAAGGCACTAATTGAAAGGCAATTTGGTGGCCCAAAATTTAGAATCACTCAACAAAGATTGTATGAAAGGGCCAGATATAATCCAAATGCTGGAGATAAACCCATGGTCTTCTTAATGAATTTAATAAAAATCATGAAAGCTATGGACCCAAAAATGGATTATGAAGAGTGGAAAGAAAAAATAATATACAAGTTGCCTATATCAGTTAGAGACATTATTGTAGCTAGAACTGAAAGTATCAGAGACACCTCTGGATTCATTAATATATGCAATGTGATATTATTAAACCACAAGTATGAAACCAAGTATAGTAATTACAGACAAAGTGTTGACGTGGTAAAACCTACTACAAGTAAGTTACCAGTGGAAAAGAAAAAACCTTCAGCTCCCCTTGTCCCTAAGAGACAAGAAAATAACACTTGTTACAAATGTAATGAACCTTGGGTTAAGGGTCACACGTGTAAGAAGAGAATAAATGTTATTGAAACCTCACAGAATTCTGAACCTAGTAATCATGAAGATGAGAACGTGGAATCTAGTGAGGATTGCAAAAGTAACATATCTTACAGTGATGATGAAAATGAGATATTTGTATTAGAACAGGATATAATGTTCCTGAATGATGCTATACCTCATACAGACACATCTTTAACTTCCATAGAGGAAGCTGAAATAATTAAAGATGTATCTCATGACACTTACAAAATAACACCTATCAGAGCACCTATTATCATATGTGGAAAAGAAATGAATGCCATTCTTGACACTGGGGCTGCAGGTAGTGTAGTTTCACTTAATACATTAAGGAAACTTGATAGTAAGTACCAGGAAAAACTAGAACCTGTTCAGACAAAGAACTGGAGGGGTTTTGGTTCAGTATTAAATCCAATTGGCAAATACAAAACTGCTGTATTCTTTAAATATAATAATGGATATGTCAGAGCAGTTTGTGAATTTGTAGTAATGGATAATAATAATTGTAGTGATTGGTTTATTATTGGCAATGATTTATTGACAAAATTTGGCATTAAACTAGATCCTGCAAACAGTTGTTTCACCATAGGCGTGAATGGTAAAAGAAAATTCAAAATATGTTCTGAAAATTCAGTATATGCCATTTCTCCTAGAGAAGAACAACTGCAAGGTGGAAGAACCACCAATGAAGTGGGTGAATTGGAAAATGAAATCCAAAAGGCCTCTTTCAGTCCTCAACTCTCAAAAATTGAAGAAGAAAATATTTTGAGATTGATTAAATCATATCCTATGGCATTTGCTCATGGTTCAAATGAATTAGGATTGGTCAAAACCCATGAGATGAAAATCTCTCTAAGCTGTGATTTGGACAATATTCCTGGCAGCCTAAAAAAGAAACCTTACCCAGCATCTCCTGCAAAAAGGAAAGATATTGAAGACAATATAAAAATGTTGTTGGAAATGGGTATTGTTGAAAAAGTGGACGCAACACCTAAGTATTGTGTCATTTCACCAGTATTGATCTCCTATGAAAAAGATAAGGCAAGATTATGCGGTGATTATAGAGCTCTGAATACATATACAGTAGATAATATTTACCCTCTTCCAAGGATAGCTTCTATCCATGCTACTTTACAAGGAGCAAAATATATTTCCTGTCTGGATGGAAACAAAGGTTACCACCAGATTCCTGTGGAAAGAAATTCTCAAAATTACTTATTAATAACCACACATATGGGTATATATAAGTATGTGAGAATGCCATTTGGCCCAAAGAATGCGCCTTCAGTCTTCCAAAAATTGATGGATAGTGTTTTTCATCAGGAAATGGTTGAAGGATTGCTATTGGTCTATATTGATGACATCATAGTCTTTTCAAAAACATATGATGAACATTTAAGTCACCTGAAAAGAGTCTTTCAAAGAATGGATGAAATTAATATGACAATTGCATTAAAGAAATGTAAATTTGGATTCCAATCTTTGAAAGTACTTGGACATGTTGTATCTGGATTACAAATTTGTGTTGACCAGAATAAGGTGGCAGCAATAAAAAACATTGGTATACCTAAGAATGTAAAAGAAATTCAAAGTTTTTTAGGTATGTGTGGATATTATAGACAATATATAAAAAATTACCAATCTATTGCAGCCCCTTTGACAACATTAATCAGGAAAAATGAAGCTTTCATTTGGAATAATGAAAGACAACACGCCTTTAATAAATTAAAGGAATGTTTAATGACAGCTCCAATTTTGGGACTGCCTGATTTCACCTTACCTTTTATCTTGTACACTGATGCAAGCTTCATAGGTTTAGGTGCTGCTTTACATCAAAAACAGATAATAAATGGAAAATTATCTGAAGTAGTTATCTGTTATATATCCAGAACCTTAAGAAAAACTGAATTAAGGTATGGTGCCACACAGTTAGAATGTTTAGCCGTGGTGTGGGCTTTGGAGAAGCTTCATTACTATCTGGAAGACCAGAAGTTTGAACTTATAACAGATTGCAGTGCAGTAAAATCATTGCTAAACATGAAAACACCTAATAGGCACATGTTTAGATGGCAACTAGCTGTACAAGAGTACAGAGGAAGAATGACAATCACTCACAGAGCAGAAACATTGCATTCTAATGTGAATTTATTATCTAGAAGTCCTTTGCCAAATGATGCTGACAACCCAGCTTATGTACCTGAAAATGAGGTTATACATATATTTGGGATTTATATAGTGGATTTAGAAGAAGAATTTATGCAAACTATATTAGAAAATTATTCATCTGATAAAGATTTGTCTAAACTACCTACCATTCTTAATGATCCAACAAATGCCTCCATAAGTGCATTAATTAAAACCTTGCCTCCAAAGTATAAAAATGCATTGGAAAAAGGTAAATTATCAATTGAAGATGGATATATATATTACAGAAAAAAGTTAAGTAATGTTATAGTAATACCACCTTCTATGAAAGAGTTAATGTTGAGTACTTGCCATGATGACATCTTAGCTGGTCATTTTAACTTTAACAAAAAATTAACCAGAGTTAAAAATACAGCCTGGTGGATAAACATGAAAGAAGATGTACAAAAATACATTGAAACATGTGACTCTTGTCAGAAATCTAAAAGATTAACTGGTAAGAGAGCTGGGTTGTTACAACAAATAGAGCAGCCAAAAGCTCCATGGGAAATTATAAACATGGATTTTGTAACTGGCTTGCCATTAGCAGGAAAGGAAAGTTTCAATTCTTGCTGGGTAACTGTGGATAGATTAACGAAAATGTGTAATTTTATCCCTACCCATAAAGAGGTATCTGCAAAAGACTTGGCATTATTATGGTGGACTCAGATGATGAATACTGCGGGGTTCCCTAAAGCCATAATCTCTGACAGAGATCCTAAATTTACTTCAGAGTTCTGGACATCCTTGATGGAAGTATCAGGTTGTCAACTAAAATTTTCTACAGCACACCATCCACAAACTGATGGGCTGGCTGAGAGAATGATACAAAATCTCAAAGACATGATCAGAAGATATTGTGCCTTTGGATTAGAATACAAAGACAATGAGAAATTCACACATGACTGGGTAACATTAATTCCTGGCCTTTAATTTGCTTATAATAGCACAACTCATTCTGTAACAGAGAAGAAACCATTTGAACTCTGGCTGGGATACATACCAAATACCCCAGTAAATCATTTAAATAAATTACCAAGGTTAGATATACACCCTGGCACTAAATCCTTTATTCATATGCAACAAATGTGTAGAAAGCCTGCAGAAGAATGCATCCAAAAAGCATTTGAATATGAAAAGAAAAGGTGGGACAAATCTCATAAAGAATTTGAATATAAAAAGGGAGATGAAGTCCTCATATCAACACTACATTTTAACTTACAAGGTAATGTTAAATTAAAGGATCCCTTTTTAGGACCTTTTGTAGTAAGTAAGATGGTTGGGAATAATGCAGTGGAAGTCATATTATATGCTCCATATGATAGGAAACATCCAGTTTTCCCTATCTCATTATTGAAACCTTACCATGCAAATGATCCTGACTTATTTCCAAAAAGAAGGGGAATGCCTAAAAAGCAACCTGAAGAAATTGTGGAAAAAGCAGAGATTGAAAAAATACTCAAGAAAAGAATCCTTACTAAAGAAAAAGGAACTGAGTATTTACTAAGATTTAAAGGGAAATCAAATGAATTTGATAAATGGATACCTGAAAAAGAAATTTCTAATTTATCCACCCTTCTTAAAAAATTTAAACAGAAATAAATTTCTGTTCCACCAGCTGAGGGGTTAAAAACCAGTACTCATAATATTTTATTATGTTTTATTTCTTTAAAGTTTAATCTTTAATGCTACAGATTTATTCTGAATACCTGAAAATTACAAATTAATAAAATAAAATGTATAACTTATCATTTTTTTTATTGTTTTTTTGGGTAGGAGAGTGTCAGCCTGTATATCTCCAGGACTGAGTAAAAAGTGATTATAAGTTATGTTAAACACATGAACTATACATGGGAACAATAAATAAGAGTACACAAATAGTATACATAAGTAAAATTATGATAATACACAAAAAATGCCATTATAACACCTTATATACACACATATATCCACCTTTTATAGGTCTTATGTACTTAATATTAAGTTGGAATATGTTAGGGTAATCTTAAGAACCTTAAGTATAAGGCTACATAATTTTTAAGTACACTTAAAGCTGTTATATTCATTGTTTTATGCAAAAAACAAGAAATGCGCTTTATTTCACTTAAAAGTTGACTATATGCGCTATAAAATTGAGAATATCAAAATTGCGCTTTGACAGATCAATTGGGCTCATTTAGAACTATTGATTTGGCTATTTAAATGCATAAAAATAACACTTTTCAAATTTGGTGTTTTTTATGCCAGAAATGGCTTCTGTGTACTGGCCACATACTGCCTGCTTTTTTCCCGTGTGAATAGCTTCATTTTTAGCAAAGTTAGCTTTTTCACACTATAATTACCCCACATTCTACGCCCACTGTGGGGAAACACACTAAAATAGGTGACAGGTGCTTATTTAGTGTCCTAGCTTAATTAATAATGCATTGACCTTGTTTATATGCACTAATTTCATTAATAACCTCACTCTTGGCACTTTATTTCATCACCACGCTTAAATTTGCCTAATTTTAGTCAAGGATTTACCCGTGCAAGCGCCTGCCAAGAACTGCATGTAGTTACCCCACATCTCACGCTCTTTTTTAAGTTTTTGGGTGGTTTCTCAGTCAATTTTGGTTATTTTTGAATGGGAATTTCATGTAGTATAATGTCAGGATTAGCCCCATAATTTCTACAGTAAATCCCCCTTATTATTAAGCTATTATTAACCTTAAAAGGTCTCCTTTAGTCTTTAATATTATTGTTTTATACGCATATACTCTCTATTTGTCTTTTTCTTTAATTTTGATGGATTTTCCTTATTATTACAGTATTTTGGCGGTTGTTACTTGTTTAATTATGTCATGGGTCACTGGGGATGTTGTTGGGAAGGTCTATTAGTTGTTTTGAGGCGTCATTAACTGTGTATTGGATGGTATATCAAGGGATTTATTGGGGAACTCAGTGTGTATAAAAGGAGGAGGTTTTTGGGTCTTGTTTCTACATTCTTTATCATTACAATTTAACCAATATAACCAAATCAATTACAATACATATCAATTAGTACTTTTATAAGACTTTTGAATAGTATCTGAATTATATAATCTATTTTTCTACCAACTACAAAGATTGTAAGCCATATATAAGAATAGTGAGAATTATATTACTGAGACCTTTATATTTGATTATATTTTACAACTTAGTGGATTAAAACTACAGTATTCATATAGGACCATTAAAATCTTCTAGACAACTGACCATTCAAGCTAGTTCACGTCCTTGTACTTGACCTTAGCCTGACAGTATACATTGATGACACCATAGTGTTCTCTAAGACATATTATGAACACTTAATCGATTTAAAGAAGGTATTTCAAAAAATGGATGAATTAAAAATGACCCTTGGATTGAAAAAATGTAAATTTGGGTTTGAATCTTGAAAAGTGCTTGGTCATATTGTATCTGCCTTACAAATATGTGTAGACCAAAATAAGGTGGCTGCAATAAATAATATTGGCATTCCTCAAAATTTTAAGGATGTACAATCTTTTCTTGGTATGTGTGGCTATTATAGACAATATATAAAAAACTACCAATTAATTGCTGCACCATTGACCACACTGATAAAGAAATCAGAACTTTCAGTTGGAATAATGAAAGACAACAGGATTTTGATAAGTTGAAAGAATGTTTGATGACAGCTCCTATCTCAGGATTACCAGATTTCCAATTGCCTTTTTTATTATATACAGATGCAATTTTTATTGGTCTGGGTGCTGCTTTGCATCAAAAACAACTTATTGAAGGAAAAATGTCAGAAGTAGTAATTTCCTATATTTCAGGTACTCTAAAAAGTAGTGAATTGAAATATGGTGCTACTAAACTTGAATGTTTGGAAGTAGTATGGGCTCTTGAAAAGATAAATTATTACCTTGAAGACCAAAAATTTGAGTTAATAACTGACTGTAGTGCAGTTAAGTCACTCTTAAACATGAAAACTCCTAACAGACACATTTTTAGATGCCAATTAGCTGTACAAGAATACAGACGATGGATGACTATTACACATAGAGCAGGAACCTTACACTCTAATGTAGATTTATCATCTAGAGTTCCTCTGCCTAATAATGATGATAATCCTGCTTATGTTCCTGAATCAGATATTATTAACATTTATGGCATTTATATTGTAGATCTTGAGGATGAATTTATGAAATCAATTCTTGATATTTATGCTTCAGATCCTGACTTGAGTAAACTCACTACAATATTAAATGATCCATCTAATGCTTCAATGAATGTTTTAATAAAAACATTACCAATTAAGTATAAAGAGGCATTAGAAAAAGGAAAATTTTCCATTGAGGATGGTTTTATATATTACAGGAAAAAATTAAGTAATGTAATTGTTATTCCCCCTTCAATGAAGCAGTTAATGTTAAGTATATGTCATGATGATATATTAGCAGGCCATTTTGACTACCATAAAACATTAGCCAGAGTAAAAAACACAGCTTGGTGGATTAACATGTATGAGGATGTTCAAAAATATGTTGAGACATGTGATTCTTGTCAAAAATCTAAAAGATTAACAGGCAAAAGAGCTGGTTTATTACAAAAAATTGAGCAACCAAAAGCTCCATGGGAAATAATTAACATGGACTTTGTAACAGGTTTTCCAATAGCAGGGAATAAGAGTTATAGCTCCTGCTGGGTAATTGTAGATAGATTTACAAAGATGAGTAAATTTATTCCTACCCACAAAGAGGTTTCTGCAAAGGACTCAGCTTTTTTATGGTAGACACAAATTTTAAATATAGCAGGTTTCCCCAAAGCAATAGTTTCTGACAGAGATCCTAAATCTACTTCTGAGTTCTGGACATCACTTATGGATGTTTCAGGGTGTCAATTAAAACTTTCTACAGCACACCATCCACAAACTGATGGGCTAGCAGAAAGAATGATACAAACTTTAGAAGATATGATAAGAAGATATTGTGCTTTTGGTCTTAACTTTAAAGACAATGACAAATTCATGCATGATTGGGTAACCCTTATCCCAGGTTTAAAATTTTCATACAATAGTACAGTACATTCTGTCACTGGAAAAAAGCCATTTGGGTTATGGTTGGGTTATGTACCTAATACCCCTGCTAAAACTCTTAATAAATTACCTAGATTGAATATTCATCCAGGTACTAAATCTTTTCTTCAAATTCAAGAATTATGCAGAAAACATGCTCAAGAATGTATAAATAAGGCGTTTGAGTATGAGAAGAAAAGATGGGATAAATCCCATAAAGAACAAATGTTCAAAGAGGGTGATAAAGTCCTTATTTCTACACTACATTTCAATTTAAATGGTAATTTTAAATTGAAGGATTCATTGATTTGACCATTTGTAGTTAAAAAGATGGTTGGTAACAATGCTGTCGAGGTTATTCTATATGCACCTTATGATAGAACACATCCAGTATTTTCTATTTCTCTTATAAAACCATACCATTCTAATGATACTGCTCTATTTCCAAGAAGATCAGGAAGGTATGAACAGAAACCTGAAGAAATAGTTGAAAAGGCAGAAATTGAAAAGATACTATAAAAGAGACACCTTACTAAAGAAAAGGGAGTTGAGTATCTATTAAGATTTGAAAATAAATCAAGTAAATACGACCAGTGGATTCCAGAAAATGAAATCTCTGATCTTAAAAATCTCTTGAAAAAGTTTAAATCAAAATAATACTGTTTAATCAGTATATTTATTATAGAAAATTTAAAAAAATTTCTATTCACTCCTTACTTTTAATTAAAATGTCTTAACATTTTTTATTGTTTTTTTTGGGTGAGGGAGTGTCAGCCTAGATATCCCTCCAACTGAGTATTTCTTATACTTAAAATAAGATAAACTCAACTACATTAAGCTTATATCTTAAAAATGAGGTTAAAACAATAATATATATGTTTATATTACATATATATATAATTATTACTCTATTATATAAATTATAGTAGTTTAAATAGCTTATCCATAGACTAATAATACTTATTAAGGTGTTAATGGAGTCATAATACATTTATCTTAAGTGATTTTAAGTAATTATTGACATACATAAGCTTATATGTATACATAAATCTCATATTCAGTGAAATATGCAGTATATTATGTATATTTAGGTATATAAGTGGGTGTTAGCCTCTTAATAGCCTATAAACTTTGTTTTTCTGATTATTTTAGGTCATATGGATGTATCCAGTGGACTCACACGCCTACAGAAGCATAAACATCTATTTCAGGTCCATACACTCTATTTGGACAACTTAATATGCTTCCTTGGATGGATATTCACGGATTTATGGGTTGTGAGGTCATTGCTGGGTTAATATGGATGCTTGGAGATGTTATTAGGGGCTTGGAAATTTCATTTGTTTACTTTATATGCTTTGGGTTTCATTATATTCTCTTTGGATGAGTTATTTTACTTGTTTCTTTATGGTATCCGCTTTTATCTGGATTGAAGGTCTGTGCACTCCAGTGGATTTTGGTATAAGTAAGGGAGGATTTTGGCAGTTATTAGACATCACTTACTTACTAAAATTCAAATAAACATTATAAAACAATTATTATTATTCAGAGATATATTATAAAGCCTTTATAAATTGATATTATCTTAATCTAAGCTATAATTATATTCTTTTTATCTATTTTCCACCACTTGCACGCATTTAAATCCAAGTATTGTGAGTTTTATTTATGTATGACTATTTTATTAGTCTTCCCCTGAGGTTTAATCACTAAATCATTTATCAATAAGTAGTAGGACCATTAATAAATACTATTAAATTATACTTATATACTAGATACACTGACAATAGTTATTCTCAATGTAAACTCACAATACTTGGATTTTTATGCATGCTAGTGGTGGAAAATAGATAAATATAATATATTTATAGCTTATATAAAGATAATATCAATTTATAAAGGCTTTATAATATATTTCTAAATGATAATACTTGTTTTATAATGTTTATTTGAATTTTAGTAAGTAAGTGATGTCTAATAACCGCCAAAATCCTTCCTTACTTATACTGAAATCCACTGGAGTGCACAGACCTTCAATCCAGATGATGTCACTGCTATCCCTGGCAATTACAGCACTGTGAGGGCCCATAGCCTCCCCATGGTGTCCACTTCAAGCAGATTCAACATCCAGACCTCCAGTAAGGACCCTCCATCACAATTAATGATAACACAGACCCATACCATAAATAGAAAATCCAGATAAAAGCAGATACCATAAAGAAACAGGTAAAATAACTCATCCAAAGAGAATATAATGAAAACCAAAGCATATAAATGAACCAAACTAACTTTCCAAGCCCCCAATAACATTCACAAGCATCCATATTAAACCAGTAATCATATCCCAACCCATAAATCTGTGAAAATCCATCAAAGGAACCAGATTAAGTTGTCCAAACTGGATATAGGCGCTTGAAAAAGGTGTATATGCTTTTGTAGGCATTTTGAATCCACTGAATACGTCCATATGACCTAAAATACACATAAAAATAAAGTTTATAGGCTATTAAGAGGTTAAAACCCACTTATAGACCTAAATATACATAATATAACTACATATTTCACTGTATATGAAGTTTATGTATACAGATAAGCTTATGTATGTCTATAATTACTTAATATCACTTAATATAAGTATATTATGACTCCATTAACATCTTAATAAGTACTATTAGGCTATGGATAAGATATTTAAACTACTATAAGTTATATAATAGTTCAATAATTATCCATATATGTATTATAACAATATATATAAGTATTTTAACCTTATTTTAAGTTATAATCTTAATTTAATTAAAGTTATCTTATTTTAAACATAATAATAGATCTGTACTGGTGATATCTAGGCTGACACTTTAATCCTGGATACTTATAATCCCCTTTTTTCTTCCTAACCAGTTTACCTTTGTTATCAAGGCACCTTTTTGCCCAATATTCAACCTCATGTGCTAGTGCCTCAAAAAACCAAGGTAACAACAAACTATAATCACTAAAATCTTAATTAGTAACCAAATAATCCACTACCTTTTCAAATTCTTGAGGAAGTTTTTTTTTAATTTTTAGGGTCTCTAATACCCCCTCTTGCCTTTACTCTTTTCACCAAGACATCTAGGTCCTTAATTTTATACCTTGTCTCCTGAGTAATTTTAGGCCACATTTTCAGCATCTTCCATTTTAATTCTGTCCAGTTGCGCTTCTCATGACCATCCAGTTCCTCTATATTTTCTTTACATTCATTTACAATGAAAAATAACACTTGACGCACCATATCATAATCTGATGCTCCATGTACTTCAGCTGCTTTCTCAAAACTCCTCAAAAACTTCTGAGTGTTGATTCCAGTAAATTGAAAGATTTTATCCTTGCACCTAATATTATTTGAAACCCTAGGCAGTAACTTCGCTGTAGAATTAAGTGATTTTACCCTTTGCTGAGTGACTTTAGAAGTAGTTGCTGTAGGTTCCATACTAACTTTTCAAATAATATAAAAAAACAAATAAAAGAAAACACCAACAATATTATTTTAAAACATCCCTATGCTAACCTTTAATAACGGCTTGATCCACTCATTGTAGACCCTACGACTCTTCCTCTGAAGTGCTGGCTTTATTACATCCTCTTTGAAAAACCCCTGAAAAAAAGTAATGAAAACTATACTTATAATCTGGCTTCCACTTTTGGAACACCACCTGTATAAAGAAACAGTTCTGTAATGCTAATCTATAGACACAGTCCAAGATGGGTTAGCTCTCTTTCCAAAAAAAAAGCTATTTAAAAAAAGTACCTGACACCCTAATTTTAAAGACAGTGAAAGCACGTATTATAAGTAAGGTTATTTAACTTTCCCGGAACTGAGAGTAGAGTAACTTTTAGAGATGTTTGTTTAGAAAAAGGGAAATATATATTTTAATATAAGTAATCAAACTGTTGTCTAGATCTATTCTCAGTAAGTGCTAGTATTCTCAGTCACTCCCTCTTGAAGCTCTCTATTAAATACCATCCTTACTGTAGCAATAAAATAACTCTACAGTGCTGCTTCTGGTGTTCACACCGTTATGTACAAAAAAAAATATTAAAAAATAAAATATATCTGTTTTTCCTCTTTATCTATTATACTCTATATTATAGCCTACACACACGTCTACTCTACAACATTCTTCTATACTTTTACCTACTCACTGCTACTACTCTTTCCACCAAAAGATGAGTGCTGTTTATATACACATTCTCTTTTTCACCACTTGGTTTCCTACATAAGTTTAGCGCTATACAAGAGTGTCAAACAGTATCTAAAAGTCTCATCAGTCTATGTACAATCTTTAGTGTAAGTCTTGGTTCTAATAGAACCTGAAACATCTAGACAAGAACTACTATTAGCACCTGAAACTCCACTCTCCTGTACATACCCTATGTTTCCTGAGATTCCTGACTAAATAATAGGCTCAGTACCACCTTTGTACCTATTGAATAACCTATGATCACCACATAAGTCTCTACTAGCAGTGAAAAATTCTGTGCTGAGCCAATAACTTCCCTGTTTCAGATATTACTTGCTAATCCTTTCTTTGAGTGCTACTTACAAACTAATTTTTTTCCTTTTGCTAACGTTTTTTTTGACAGTTTTTTCATCTCAACAGGTGAAAACTGCTTTACCCAAAAGGTACCATCCTTAGTGTAATTTTTTATGCCATCTCTTGTTGTTGTTCCTTAACTCTGTAGTATGCATCTAGCACTAACTATAATTTTCACAAGTACATACCATATCCTCTTGTTGTATAGATCAGTACATATTTTCTTCATTTCTTTACTTTAGGCCGCTAGTATAGCCATAGTACACAAAAAACTGTGCACAGATAGTCTACTATTTCTGTGCTCTTGAAGACCCCTTTGTTGCACTTCTGTTTCCATCCTGCTTGGCAACCCCTTTGTTTCACTCCTTCTATATGAGACATTTGCTGCATTACTTTGAGATTTTTATCACAACAGTCTTTGATTTCTTAGCTGAGAAGTGGAAAAAGGGAGTAGTGCAATTTTAAGAACAACTGGGGGAAGGCTCCCTTTGAGAGGATCTATGATGATAGGGCATGTTAAGATAATTGAAGATGAAAAGGAGCAAAAACAAGCAGATGAGATAGCAAAGTGTTCTTAATGGAGAGAATAGACTGGATGAGATGTGAAAGGGAGATCACAGAAAGGTATAAGGCATATCCAGAGAGTAGTCAAATATGTGGTTATAAATGAAAGTAGGCCAAGATGTGGTTATGACAGAAAGTTGTCCAATATGAGGTTATGAAAAATTGAGTAGAAAAATGTTGGATAAGAGGTCAACTTTGAGACATAAAATGTCTAATAACCCAATTATTAGCAAAATAATTGTGGAAGATAATTGGAGTATAAGGATTTTTATCTGCTATTAATTTAATTGCGGATTGGTCAACTTTGATACCCCCTATTGTAGATACAAACAATGGAGTTTAGAAGTTTTTTTAATCTATCATATGGAAAAACTCATATTATAATAAATAAAAATAAATTTAATGATTTTATTATTTAAAAAAAATTAGAATAATTCACAACTTTCTCTTATGCTCAGCATTTCATAGTATTTGGTATAAATCTTTTCAATAAAAAGATAAACCTGGGAATGCATTAAGGAGTTTGCAATCAATTTTTTGAAAAAAAAATCCCATTGTTTAACTTATCTTGAAAAGTGGTAAAAAAAAGATCTCATTGGGAGTTCAATTCAAGTTCTATCACAACTAAGATGTGTATGTTTTTAAAATTGTAAATAATTTTTTGGGTGAAAAACTGTAATCAATGAAAGGGCTTAAGGGGCTTGATATTTTACTAAATAAATATCATTAAATATATTGGAAAAGCTTTATTATTTAATGTTCTTAGATTTTTATTTATTAAGTATAATTATTCATGTATCTATAGTAATCATAAAAAAACATAATCAATCTAAAAGGTGAAATATAGAAATGAATTTTTTTTTCAAGTCTCATCTGCACTCTATAAGGAAAGTGATAGCTATTTTTCATCTCACCAACAGCATTTAATATTAAATTAATGATAAATAAATTCACCTCATATTATAGAAAAGAGACTTTTTTTTAATATCATAGGTACTCTTTTCCATTTTTCAATTTTTTTCTAAAATTTACCAGCAAAATTGATTTTTTGATCTTGTGTATAACTATCACAATCATTCCATGAAGTGATTCTTCAAAAAATGTACTAGGGATTTATGGCTAGATTTTATATTTTTATAATTCTTCTTCTTCAAATATAAGTATGTATTACAAACAGCCAATATATATGTATTTTGAATTATTAAAGGATGTAAAATAGCCATACAGAAGGTGTAACTATTGTTTTTCTGAATGAAAGCAAAACATCACATTATTTCAGGGTGGACTCTATTCTTCATTCAAAAAATAGATTTCACCTTCTGTTTTTCACCATCTTTTTTGATGCTCACTCCACCCCTTTGTACATTATTTTCTGACTCCTCATCTGTTTCATTTCTATCTCCTCCCCTTTCCTTTTTCTTACCATCCTTTTACCTTTTTTTGATTTTCATGCCTTCAGCACTGAACTTTTACTCTTCTTACCCTTCCTCACCTGTTTCTCTCACACTCCATCATCTCCCCTTTCACCCCTTTTTCTCTAATCAGGACCCTTCCAAATTTTTTTTCTCTTCCTACCCCACCCCACCCCTTCCGATTGCCACATTACCCCACCACACCCTTTTGGCTCCCAGTCCACACCACCATACCCCACTCACTACCACTTCCACCCCCTTGCTATCTTTTTTTATCCCTCACCATTTCTTTTTCTATATTACCCACCCTAACTCTATTGCTCTTCAATACAATGCAACCCTCACACTTTCCACCCCCTCCCTTTTACTTTTTACTTTACCTCTTTCACTCTAAAGGGATTAAAAGGGGCTAAAGGGGGGAGTTAAAGGAGTGAGCTCAAAGGAGGTGGGATGCGTAAGGATGGATAGGCAAGCAAAAGGTGTGAAGAGGAAATAGAAAATGTAAGAGAAAAGTAAAATGAAAATAAGGGAGATTATTTAAAAGGGGAAGAAAATGAAAGGAATGGAAAGGGTAATATCCTAAAACTTAAAAAAACCAAATTTCAGTGTACTAATTATTAGACATATGGTTTATCATCATAAAATTCCACCCTTAATGTTTTGATTTATTGATGAAGAAGGAAATTTATTATTTAAAAATATTAGTGACCATATCATTTTTTCACTTGATTGAAAAAAATGATATGTATTAATTATAAAAATGATACCTCTAACTTAATGTATATTAATTAAATTTGAAATTGATTTTTAACTTTTACAAATATTTTAAAGCTTGAAAAAAATTAATAGTTCCTGATCATAAAATAAGAATAAATGTATATATTTATAAAAATTTTAATTATTAAATCCAATGAAAAATATCAGTCAACTACATATTTTCTCTTCAAAAACTTCTTATGATATTAAGTAATTTATCTATATAATGATAGCTCCACAGACTTATGTAATTATGTAAAAAAAAATGATTTCATTTACATGAGAAATTAACTATTTTGTATGAATTCATAAATCAGAAGCACAATATTTTTAAAATCTTATGCATTTTCCAGTCTTTTAATGTTGTAGACTTCCCTCATATCAATATTCCTTTAATAATTACAGTAAGTCAGATTACAATAATTTTCTTAATAATGATCAACTGTGCTTCAATAAGTCTTCAACTTGTCCTTGAGTTTATTTCAGAGAGGTTCCAAGCTTGATTATTGGCTGCTTCATCACTGCCTCATTATGTGCCAAATCAGATATGAATTAGGCTTCAAGGTTGCAGACTTTCTAGCAAGTCCACCCCCCATATTGCCTGGTGAATAACTTTAGTAAGTCTGGGATTTTAAGAATAGGGCATGTCACAAATTTCCTTTTCAGGTGGTCAAAAGCATCTTGTTAGCTACTTGTACAATTGAATTTTACTTCCTTCTTTATGAGGCCATGAAGTGGGCAGCAAATGTGGGAATAGTTTTCAATAAAGCAGAAGTAAAGATTTTCAAAGCCTAAGAATGACTGGAGCTCCTTTACTGATGCTTTTTTTTGTTCACTCTTTTACTGAATTTACCTTCTCCTGGCTCATTTGCACTCTATCCTTTGACATGATCATACCTAGATAGGGAATTTTACCTACTGAAAAGACACATTTTTCTGATTTTAACCATACTTGCACCTCACTCAAGAGCTGAAAAAAATCTTTCACACGTAACTGATGCTCCCCTATTGATATGGAGTAAATAAAGATGTTTTCTAGATATACTTTAACATCTATCCGTAGCCTATCTCTGAATATTATATTAGTGAAGTGTTGGAAAGTTGCAGGCATGTTACATGGACCAAACGGCATTAAAAACCATTTAAAATGACCAAATTTAGAGCAGAATTCCAGTCTATTTTCACAACCTTCTTTCACACAAATGTTATGGTAACCTACCCTAAGATCAAGGGATGTGAAAATCTCTGCACACTGAAGATTGTCTATCAGCTCACTAGTCAGTGGAAGGGGATATCAGCTCTTAACTGTTAGTGCATTCCCCCTTCTGAAATCCATGCATGGTCTTAATGAACCATCCTTTTTACCTGAAAAGATCACAGTGGGCGCCCAGGGAGACTTTGATTCTCTTATGAAAATTTTTATTATATTTTCATCAATCATTTCTTTTAGCACTGTTGACTCCAAGGTTGACAATGAGATTACGCAGCTGAATTGAGGAGTTGCACCAGGCATCAGATCAATGGCAAAGTCATACAGTCAGTGAGGTGGTAGTGTCTTGACTTCTCCATCTTCAAACAGTGGTAAGAATTACCAATAAGCTTTGGGGGCCATGGTCTTGAGTATTTTTTTGGCTTTGAGGTCTGGATCTTAGCTTCAATCTTGGAAGACATGTTCCATGCTGTTGCATCACATTCCAGTTCATCCTCTTCCTCCAGTTTCCCCTCCAAGTTGTGAAACTTAGCATCAAGAGAAAGTTTCAGTTCTTGTGGCAAATATACTGATGAAAATAAAACACTAGAATACTTTCCAGAAGGTGAAAGGGGGCCAATTCTTTATCTGTGCCATCCACCTTTCCATCTTCTGCCTTCCCCTTTCTCAGTTGTGCCTTCTCCTTCTCTTGTTGCACTTCACCTCCTTTCTGGTGCATTCTGGTGCTCCCCATTGGTGACCCATCCCCAGTCTGCTGATTAGAATCAAATGATGACCGTAAAACATTAGAAGAGCTTACAGGATGGGCCCCTGACCCCTGAAGGTGCCAGGGGGCCAACACTTTAGTGCCAGCATCCCCTTTCCTTCTCATCTGAACCTTCCCTTTCTTCAAGTCAATGTGTGGGTTATATTTTTCCAGCCATGTCATCCCCAGTACCATTTCATACTGCCCCTTCTGGTTTGTCACATATTTTTTTCATTGAGACTCCCTTCCATTGCACCAGAATCTGTAAAAGAACTTCACACTTACTTCTCCTCCCCCATCTTAGGCTCTATCAAACATAATTAGATGCCTGGGATTTTCCAATTTTTCTTTTTAATCCTCTGTAAAAACTTGTTGGAAATAAAAAAGTCTATGACCCCACTGTCCAGAAGGGCTCATATACTTGTTGTGGCATCAAGGGTCATTAAATTCAAGTTCACTATAATACAATTATCATTTACTTCAAGTGGTTTACACACTGATAATTCTTCCACTGACTCTCATTGATCTCTTCCCTCTAATTAGCTTGAGGAGGACTCGACCTTTATTCCTGGGTGCTGTCTTTTACCTGTACCTTTCCTGCACTATCCTCTACTTTTCTAAACCTTATTTTTTCTCTACACTCCCTGGCCAAATGACCACTACTCTCACATCAAAGGCATATACCCTTTCTCATACTCCTCTGGTATTCCTCATCAGATAACCTCCTCCTCCCACTAGTGCCATGTGTTTTTGTTGCATTGATGTCCATAGAATTTGGGTCCCTGGAGCTGGCCTCACTTTGTGAGGCATAGTTGCACCACTGACAAGCACCACTCCCACCATCCATTTTCTGATGCCTAAACTCATTATAGATCTGGATAGCCAGCTTCATGAGTGCTAGTAGAGAGGTTGGGTGAGGGTGACTGACTAGGGAATTTCTGATTCTTGATGAAAGCCCATTCTTGAAGTGAAACATGAGGGCCCCTTCTCCCCATGTTGTGACATAGCTAGTGTGGCCCCAGAAATCCAAAATTTACTTGGACACTAAATTTTTTTGGAATAATTGGTTTGAAAAATGTCCTGAGGTTGTTTCCACATTAGTTTCACCAAAAGATAGCTCAAATTCTGACATGAACTGGCAAAAAGTTGTTGCCGCATTGGAACCGTCAAGAAGTTCTTTTGTATATGTCCTTTCCCAGTGTGCCACCTTGTCTGAAAGGTAAGATATTTCAAATCCAATTTTGGATTGCTCATCTGGTAACTGATGACAGTTGATCAGGACATAGAAGTTTACCTGAAATGCATACTGATCCACCCAGGGCCTTGCTTTCCATCAAAGATCTCTTGGACTGCAATCTTTGGGCCTTTGATGGGTGGCACTAATGTAGTGGGCAGTGCCTGTGCTTTGGCTTAAACAATGTCCAACTCTTCCTCTGTGAGGCCACAATATGAGGGGTTTTCCTCTGCTAGACATTCCATAATTCTGGAATTCTGTTCTTGCAAGAATGCCATTTGCTCTTGCATTGAAGCAAGGAGAATTGCATTGGATTGTCCTGGGGGGTTCATGATTCTTTTGTAGTGTGCTGGTTTCAGATTGGACAAAATGCTAGGACTTAGGAGGGGGGACTACTACTAGCACTAACACTAGTCTGAGACAAGAATTACTATGCTGATGCAGCAGTGATACAAACTAGACTTACTATGTTGGGGCTGCCATCTGTGAGGATTACAACTATGGGAGACTAAGAAGTAACTGAATTACTAAATAAGTTTTCCAATGAGGAGCACCCCACAGCACTTGCCCCTTAAAACCCCCTTATGCAATATTCCCTTCTCCCAACTATTACAATGCATAGCACCCATAGCACTCCTCCTCCTTGTCTCTCAACCTGAATCCTAACATCTTCCATGGTATGAGGGGGGCATTTTATACAACATGTAAGTTCCTCTGGTTTTCATACCCACCAAAAAAAAAATCTGTAGTATCTTTTATTAAAAATTTCAAACTTGCAATTCTTCTTCCATTTCTTTCAACCAAAAAAATTCTAAAATAATTGATTTTAATGGAAGATAATGCACATATTCATACCAAAAAGCAATATAAAGAGTTTTTAGAAATGGTCAGGCACACCAAGATTGAAAACTGGTGCCCGCCAACCTCCAGATCTCAATCCAATTGAAAATTTGTGGCTTCACAAGAAGATATCTGTAAAAGGAAAAAAACCCCTAAAACTAAGGAAGAAATCATTGATGCAATAATTTTTTTTGGGGGGGGGTAAACTGTATGGCTGAATTGTTAGAAAATTTGGTGGCCTTGGTGCCTTTGCAAAAGTAAGCTTTTGTTGAGATATCAGACAGAACTACCAGCTGGTAACTCATCACATAAAAAATGATATTATTTTCAAAAAAAAAAATTCCTAATTAATTTTGGCTATTGCTTATATTTCCTCTGAGCTATTTTTTGATGCCAGTAGAATTATATAAAACTCTCTATACTCCAAGATAAAAAAATTAAATTATTCAAAAATTCAAATTTTTTTAAAATAAAGGCCTTTTTTTAAAAAAAACATTCAGAATTCATATTTGAAATTAACAGGTTGGATTTGACCAGAATATCAAAGAAAGTACCCATTTTTATTAATTTTTCCTAGTAATTTCAACTTCTGGAGATGCCAATTGACCTTGAAAAATATTTATAGGGCAGTTATCTGGCAAGAACCTACATTTTCAAAAACAAGTAACTAAATTAATATTAAACAATCCTCTGTTACGCACAACCTAGTATGTATTTAGCCATGCATTGTATACAACTTACCACATTAAAAGCATCTTTTTCCCAAAAAAGTTAACAGTATTTCTCCCTTAAGAAAGTCAGAAGTGTCACTCACTCATTCTCTTTATTCTTCAAATTCAAGGTTAGAAACCCATTATTTTTGTTATAAATGTTAATGTTGGATAGCTAAGTATATGAATCACAGGGGAAAAAAAGTAACAGCCAGATATCAGGTTCTGTTCACATACTGAATTGAATCAATTTGGTAAATGAACTGAACCCAACATCTGGTTGCCATTTTTTTCACCCTGTGCATGGTTGGTATTATATGACACAAAATATGTAATCCATGTTGTTGCTTGATAAAATAGGGGGTGTCAGTTCTGGCAAATCCGCACTTAAATTAAGTGCGGATTTCAAACCAAATCAGCACTTACAAATCAGCACTTAAATTTTGCAAAAAAGTCACTTATTTCAAAAAAGGGTGTCAGTTATGACCTCAAATCAGCACTTTTTTCCCGTTTTTTTTCACAACCACATTTTGGCCACAAAACATCCCTTCCTTTCTTACCCCATCCCTGTCACATGTGACACACTGACCTTCCTCGCTACCTACCCATCAATCCTCGGCACACACCCCTTCCTGACATTTTCAATATTTTGACCAGGCATGTTTACATTCTTTTTTACTTATTTCTTCTACTTTTTAATCTTTTTTCTTGTTATGTGCCAGTTTCATAATGCCTCCCAGACATTCCAAATCTCAAAAGGTAACTCAAAAATCTGCTTCGTCACAAAAGTCTCCTCGTAAAGCAAGGATTACATAGAAAAAAAATCAGTGACTTTTTCTATTACTTACAACTGTTTTTACAGAATTGAAAACTATGTTTCAGCTAATATTTTATGGAAGTGAACTCTGTTCTTTGCCCGAAGAACAGAGTTCATCCTCCTATTTTCACATTCTGTTTGCACCAATCTCCAACATTTTCAATATTTTGACCAGGCATGTTTACATTCTTTTTTACTTATTTCTTCTACTTTTTAATCTTTTTTCTTGTTATGTGCCAGTTTCATAATGCCTCCCAGACATTCCAAATCTCAAAGGGTAACTCAAAAATCTGCTTCGTCACAAAAGTCTCCTCGTAAAGCAAGGATTACATATAAAAAAAATCAGTGACTTTCTCTATTACTTACAACTGTTTTTACAGAATTGAAAACTATGTTTCAGCTAATATTTTATGGAAGTGAACTCTGTTCTTCGCCCGAAGAACAGAGTTCATCCTCCTATTTTCACATTCTGTTTGCACCAATCTCCATCCCTTTCAATTCTATCAACACATGCTTGTCTTCCCTCCCCATGCCTTTCGCTATCCTCCCAGCCCCATTGTATGCCATCCTCTTTTAAAGGTAATTCAAAAATCTGCTTCGTCACAAAAGTCTCCTCGTAAAGCAAGGATTACATATAAAAAAAATCAGTGACTTTTTCTATTACTTACAACTGTTTTTACAGAATTGAAAACTATGTTTCAGCTAATATTTTATGGAAGTGAACTCTGTTCTTCGCCCGAAGAACAGAGTTCATCCTCCGATTTTCACACTCTGTTTGCACCAATCTCCATCCCTTTCAATTCTATCAACACATGCTTGTCTTCCCTCCCCATGCCTTTCGCTATCCTCCCAGCCCCATTGTATGCCATCCTCTTTTGATCCCCATTTCACCCCTCTCAACCTCTCCCAGACCCTTTTCTTCATTTAAAATGCCTCGGAACCCTTAATCTTCCCTTCCAACTCTTTCCCAACCTTTGAGTGACTGAAAAAATATGCGTTTGCTGAAAATATGCGATTTCATGTTGAGTTGATGAAAGAAAACACAGAGAGAAAAAAAAATAAGACTTTAACAGCAAATTCAAAAACCAAAAAAATATGCAAAAAAATTTACCATTCTCAGTGAATAATACATGCAAATTGATAATTTGAAGAGAAAGAGAAAAAAATTAAAATTGCGTTGAAAAATTTTGGAGTGTTATTGGAAGGATTTTCGCCCTTATACTAGTTGATTGAGAAATAGAAGTGTTGGATATAGTCGGAGGTGAATCAACTTGTTCATCTTCATACAGCTCTAACCATTGATCTTTGAGGTCAGCAAGTAGGTTATGAAGTATAGTGCAACACAGAATCCAGTTGATCACCGCCTCCATTTCAGATTTATTTCTAAGAGGACTTCTTAATTCCCTTAAACTAGAAAAACGGCCTTTCAAGATTCCAATAGAATGTTCAATACGGACTCTTGACTTTGCCAAATGATTGTTGAATTTGGCATTTTGACTGTCTTCTGAAGCTGCTCCCCGAAAAGCAGGAAGTACATACTTTCCATTCACATAAGCAGAATCTGCAAGAAGATACTGATTTTCATCAAAGAATTTTTCAGGTTCATTTGAAATATGCATTCTTTGGAAGACGTAGGAGTCATGACATGAGCCAGGATAGCCAGCAAAGAATGATATAAATTTTTTGTTTACGTCACATATAAGCTGAACGTTAATTGAATATCTATAAAGAAGATATATTTGTTTGTGTTAGTTTCAAGGAGGATGAAAGGAGTTAAAAATAATCTACCTCTTTTTACGGTCAAAGTAATTGTTTCCACCTTGAGCAGGTTTCTGGCTCAAAGGAATAGTAGTACCATCAACAAAACCAATACATCCTGGAAAGCCCTCTGCTTGCATAACCTGAGATGATTCAAGTCGCTCTTCTTTTGTTGGCCAGGTGAGAAGTTGAGATTCCAAGGAGTTGATGGCAGTGATACATCGTTTGGTATAAGTGTTAACTGAACCATACCCTAAATCAAAGACATTTTCTAAACGTTTCAAAGCGGCTCCATTACCATTTGAACCCAAACGACATAGTGTGATGGCCAATTGAATTGAAGGATGTCATTGTTCTTTTTGAGAATTATTGTGAAATATGGGATGATCCTGAATAAGCTCAAGCAATTTAAGGAAACATTCCTGAGAAGTCCTGAACAGCTGTCTAAAACTGGGTGTAGATAGGTTAAGAAGTGTTTGGATGGTGTACTTGGGGGTATGAAGTACTTGAGGCTTTCTGGGAAGAAGGTAACGTTTCCTGGCCATTTTTGATAAAACAACAAAATCTTCTTCTAGATCAGAATCGGAATCAGAGTCCAAGAGCAGTTCAAGCGCCATGAAAGTCATTGCTTTATGTAATTTATCACGATTTGAAAGTGAGGAAGGCATGACTCTTATATGATATGATATGAAGATGTAAGTGATGTACGATGTTTTGAGTTATGAAGTGTTATTCTGCGGAGTGCTGCGTATGAATGGGATGATGCTGACAAATCAGTGAAATGGGACTTGATGGTGAAATCAGCACTTTTGGTTGAGAAAGTGCGGATTTGAGTGAAATAAGTGACTTATTTCATTTTGAAATCCACCAGTATTGGGGCTAGTGTGTTTTGGAAATCCGCACTTATTTAAGTGCGGATTTGGTCAAATTTAAGTGCGGATTTGTAAGTGCGGATTTGCCAGAACTGACACCCCCTAATATATATTTAATGTATGTCTAATAGTTTGTGTGTGGAAGAAGGTCATATAATATTCATGGATATATAAGTTGTCACCAGATAACTGCTTTTATTGTACAAGAGGTTCTTAAGATTTAAAAAGTGGCCAAAATATCTGGCACCCCACTCCACTTATTTCTACTTCAGAAATTCTGTAACCAACATTTACTTTCATGTATCTTCTTTCTCACAACAAAATTTGATCATCAATAAGAAAATCCTTGATGTATGATAATTGTTATGGAGAAAAAAATTATAATGACAAAAAAGCAATATTTTGTATAAGTCAATCAAATATCATATTCTCATAAAAACAAAGAATATCTTGGAATAAATATTTTGGTACTTGGGAGCTATTGCATTTTTAGAGCATAAAATTTTTCCATCATCTAATTTTTTTAGAAAAAGCCATGGATAATGTTTAGTTATTCTTTGAGCACCTTCACCATTTTATTTGCAATCCCACATTTTTGTTTGTATCCGTAGTTTTTTTAATCCATTGTGAAGCTACATTCATTCTAAAATTCCCATCACTATCATTGCTGCATTGACAATATTTTCTTCACCTTTAATAGCCACTTGTTGCACAGCTACGGGTGTGATTGCATATTCATTTCGAGTACCCAGTACACTTTGTGCATCTAATAAAGCTACACGTTGGAAATACAAAATATATTATCAATTTAAACATGTCTCGCATTCAAGAAAAAAAAAAGGTTTACCTTCTTTAGGAGACATTGTTTCTTGATGAAATAATCGCACTGACAAAGGCGTAAAAGTTGGTACAATGTCAAGGTTTACTCCTGATTCAGTGTCCATATAAAAATAATACAAAAAATTGTTATTCAGTATTATAAGCCCAAAGCCCAAATTTATATTACAGTATGTCACAAGGCAATAATAAACTGAGTGAAAGATAGACAAAGTAGTCTCACCTGACTCCAATGCAGCAACCAAACATATTGATTTTGTCTTGATGCTTTTACAAAAACTAATATTGCCTGTTGAACTGTCTTCTAATGCATTTCGATAACATGGGGATGGATTTCTGTCAATTTCTGAATTATCTTCTCCGGAGGCAGTTCCTTGCGCAGTGAACTGCCACTCTACCAAGGCATCTTTTGGAAGACCTTTTACGGTTACAAAAACAGCTGGCACTCCTGCATCCCATAATAGAGATTTTTCCCAAATCAATTGTGCCCATTTCAAATATTGGGCATCGTTTAGCCAGCAAACCACACTTTCGATTTTCAAACTATCATTGTTGGCGGTACATCGATTGATAATTCTTCGAACATGTTGCAATGATAGAATAGCTTCTTCTATAAATGATTTTGGAATCGGTAAAGTAAGAGAGGCAGGAATTAACCCTATTTGCCCAGAAATAAAAAGCCGTCCACCACTCTAAAATCAAAAGAAAACAAAACCATGCATAAGCCTCAAAAAATTCTGGAAATGATTTGATTCTTCTATAAACTTCATATCTTCCAGAGCGAGCAAGGAAGATTGGAGCTATTTTGAGCCCACCCAGACAGCTTGAGAATACGGACCAATATTTGCAGGGGCCCAGTAAGAGAGACTTTGAACATGCAAATTTGATCGGTTGCCACTTCCACCCTTAGAAGTTGAAAAAAAGCGACAAGCGATGATATCCATCATTACTCGAACTCCAACAGGTAATATCACTGCTACACAAGCCCGAGTGGGTGGCGAAATTCTAAAGTGTTTCCTATATGCTACGTTTGCACGTCCAAAATCTTCCATCGTTTGGAGATAAAAGTTGACATGCAGGATATCTCTTAAATTTGCAGAATAGGATGACAAAAGTTCTATAACCAAGTAAAAAAAAAACAAGATTAATGGTCCTTTTTTAAATAAAAAATAGGGAAAAAAACAATTAAGATGACTACCTTTTAGGCGGGTAAAGCAAAAGTCTAGCTCCTCTTCAAAAGAAATTAAATGATTTTGAGAGATAGTTTTTTGAAACCCTGTTATCGAGCCAATCGCAATCCAGTTATCGTGCATAGAAGTGGTAATATTCAAAGAATCTTGACTGGTCGAACCGTTGCATAAAGAAGATAGATGCTCGTGACTTTTCAGAGAGAGATGTGGTGTGGATGGTGGTGAGCCAAACTGATTTAATGATTCAAGAATTATCTGGCTAGTTTCGTCTAGCAATGGAGGAACTATAAATCTTTTTGAGGCTATTCCAAAAGTCGTTTTTTTGGTTAATTTGGCGTTTTTCAAGCGTAAAAATGCAACTGGTGCCATAGGTGAACTTTCTGGGTCGTGGACAACTTCAGTCTCAATTCTGCAAAGCCATAGAATAAGGTTAGTGAGAAAAAAGTTATGATTATTTGTGACAAACACTGGTAAAATTAATCATAATTAGGAAAGGTTCTACCTACAAATCAATGCAATGTTTGAAAAGGGGACAGTCAAGGGTGAAAGTTTCATATTCTCCTCCTTCACCACATGGATGGACACCATATTTGTTTTGCTTTAAGCCAGTAAAACACATATTTTGAGCATCATAGTTGTTCAATCATTGTTAGAAGATATTCTTGCTAACCAATTGTTCCAACACAGCACGCATCTCCCCAAGAGATTTACCCAAATGTTCGGGTTTAAGTCCCGCACCAGCAACTTTAATTAATATAGCCGTTAATGGTGCACTGACAATTTCTTCCAATAGTTCTTTTTGATCGCGTTCCCACAAATACGCCAAGCAAGTTAATCCAAGACGAGAACAACTGAGGAGTAATGTAAAAAGGAAAGTTAGAAAGCGATTAGAATATATTTAAAAGCTGCCCAGTTCCTTACACATTTTCCACTCTGACACGCTGATAGTTAGATAATATGGCCCCTACAGATACGCCTTCAATTTGCGGGTGTTTTTCCTATTCTGAAGATAGATCAGTAAAAATATAACTGATTTAATGCCTGTTAGCCTACCTTGATTTGTGACAGTAACTGAAACAAGTCCTCGGTTTCATCAGTGGTATCATTTGAGTTGATTTCATTATCATAATGGCTATAGTTAGTGGTTAAATCAACGGGTTTGCCTGAGATTACCCTTCGATAAAGCGGATATTCTAAGCAAGAAGCTATCAACTCAATTAAATCTTGGCCAACAGTTTGGAACATATATGAGTCAAGTTCCTCTGCACATGAAAAATCAAAATGTGTCAGCACATAATATGAGATAGACGTGAGGATACTTCCGAGAGAAGACAAAATTGAGCACAAATGAGACCTACCTACTCCAATTGGGGGACCCAATGTCCCAAGAGCTAAAATTTCATGTTTTTGATAAACGCAGTGACACAAATTATAGCAACTGTCCTTTCCTCCACTGATCAAGCCGACAATCTTCATTCTTTCCTTTTTAAAGCGTCTAGATAAGATTCAGATTTCATCTAAGTACATGGGAATCAACTCATTCTAAAAAGTACTTTATTGCTCACCTCAAAGCTTAATTTACCACGTTGTTGGTATTTTTGAGCCCTAAAATATGAATGTTTTCGATTACGAAGTGTCAAGGGCTATAATGGGTAATATCCGAAATGTGAGCAGCTACCATTATTAATAGAATTCTTGGCGAATAATTTGTTCAAAATTAAAACATTCAACTTACTGATGCTGTCAGTTATACTTTCTACAATCAAGCCCAATATTTTATTGTCCTTCTACAGGCTGGGCTACTCATAAAATCAGGAAATGCTACTGAAATATAATGTTTCCAGGCCCTGTTCATTCAGTAAAGCAACTTGGTAGGAAAAATTACTTTATTGAATATGACTTTGCATACGGGATATAAGTATTGAGTGTCCAGTGGCTGACAATTCTTTTAACCACTTTTGATTCCATTATAGCCTCTTAAAAAATAGTTATTCAATTAAAGAGTAATCATATTTTGTGGTCCTGTAGCGTCTTTCAAATATTAAATCAAAAAGAAAATCTACAAGCAATGAGTATTTCTTCATGGTTCAAGATTTTGTTACACCCTCAGTTATGAAATAGAAAAGCATCCAAAAGAAGTGTGCCCTTAGTATAAGAATATACCTAAACAAAAATTGAAGGCAATTTAAAAAAAACTTGTGAGTATTAAACCCAAGTTGATCAAAAAAAATGAGAAACAAGTTTGGTGAAAATGGCTGGGGATACACTTTATGGAACTTGATTCTGTGGGTTTAGCAGGGATTTGTCACTCTTTATGTCACGCGCCATGTGACACTTGAAGCAATAATACCTCAATTACACCACTATTCCAGCCTAACTCCTAGTGATACACGAAAAGCAATATTGAAAAGATTACATTCTTTTGTGTTCTCAAATTAGCTGCGCCATTCAAACTACTAAGTATCCTAAATTTAAATATGCTTATAATTTTCAAACATAAGCAATCTACGCGAACTATAGCGCTAAAGTCAAGGAAATATGCAAAAGGGGTAATTATGGGTCTGAGGGTATTTAGGAGGTCTGGGAAGTAGGAACAGGAAAGAAGGATTATAAGGTTAGATTAGTTAGTAATTGGGAACTCTGGTGGATTAAATGGGTCTGTGAGTAATATGGTGAATGGTTGGTTAATGGGTCAGTGCAAGGAGGAATAGAATATTTAAAGAGAGTTAATTTGGTTCAACTTTCTCTAGAATTAAATTATAAAACATAATTGTGATAGTAGTTAAACTCTTGTTGGGTTATTATTATATTTGTCCTTTTATTTCTTAAGAATCAATTTTATTAAAATCCTAAATACTTAAATCTTCCCTTTGATTATTAAGTTACAACCCTTTGTGAGATTACCACAATAGTTACACCATGTGCAAACAGCCGACATATCCACCGCTACGTCAGCATGACATAGCTTAAAGGTATTTCAAAAGCTGGCCTGCTACGTTGGCTAATTCTTTCTCACAGTATCCAGGCATTCCTCCCCCCCAAAAAGTGAGATCCTAGTCACCTGACACAGTACATTGGGTCATTGGATATGCAATATCTTTTGCTTTTGGCTGCCCTCCACTGTGATTGTGTAAAATTACCCTTGCATTCTCCTGCTGTAAAGGTTAGTGTTAGATTGCTATCACTATTTCATTGCCTAAAGGTTAGCATTAGGCTAACCATTACTTTTTTTCATCATACTTTAAGTCAGTGCTATTGCTCTGGTATCTGGTTAAAGTGAAATTGGCCAAATGAAGCAAAAATAGATAGGTGATCTCGGAAGCATCCAAAAAGGTAGAGCCTTTAATGCCTCACCCTTGTTTTTGCTCAAGTTTTAGTAAAAGTTTTTAAAAAATTATTTCAAATTAAATTTAATGTCTTTTATAGTCAAAGATGGGTTTGGGCTCTGTTTTCTAAATAAAATGACTAGGTAGCTAAAATAACAAAAAATATAAAATTATAAAATTAAAAATAATATTTTATGATAGAAGAAAATTGGGAAGAGCTAGATGAAAAAAAAATTGCAACAGTCAGTTTTGAAGTAAAGAAATTTGAGGTTAAAAAAAATATAATGAAAAAATGAAAAGCTTACAGAATAAACCGGGTAGCTAGATAAAAAAAAGGAAAAACAGAAAACAAAAAAAAATTAGTCAGTTTGGAGGAAAACAAAAGTGGGGAGAATTTTAAGAATAGAGAAAAGGAAAAAGAAAAACTTACATTAATGGCCAGGACCAACAAAATGGAAGAGAGGAAATTGAAGACAAGAGTGGGGAAAGGGGGCAAGAGGAGACTGGTTGGGGCACTGATTGCATATTCAATGATCTGATGCACTGCATCAGATGACCAGAATCTCACTTTTGGGGGGGGAGGAATGCCTGGATACTGTGAGAAAAAATTAGCCAATGTAGCGGGCCAGCTTTTGAAATAACTTTACGCTACGTCACGCTGACGTAGCAGTGGATACATCGGCTGTTTGCACGTGGTGTTAGTGTTCTTACATTACACATTAAACTATTCCTTGAAGAATATTAGAAACCAGTCTAACTACTCAGTTCTATCTTCGAATCACTTCCTCAATGTAATCCTCTGTGCTTTGAAATTGTAGTCCCCTTCATCCTTTTATCTCACTTACTTTGGGATCATCCTTGAGCTTGTGCGTAGGTTGTCTGGTGACACTTTATAAATAATGATATTTTGACAAACTTAATATCAGAGACTTATTGATTTAGAAAAGAGAGGATTCATATGAGCAATGAATGATATTTGATCTGTCATAATTCAATTGATGCATTCTATTTTGGGAGTGATATCCCACTTGCGGCAATTGTAGAAATTTCTGCATCTAATACCTGACCTACTCCTTCTCCAAGCTCTTTTCCACCTGTTTTCCTCATTCTACATGCTCATATTGTCTTTTCCTGCCTTTTTTGGCCAAGGAATAATCAAGATAAGAGATCCAGCGTTGAGGACAACTATTCTTTCCCACCTGGAGTCATATTCCTCAACCTGGACCTTGACGGTGTGTTTCTGTACTTGGGATGTCAACCTGTCACTGTGTGGGAACTGTGCCTTTGACAATTTTGTTTTCTTTTCTGTTTCTGTATTGTAGTTTAGTAGTTTCTATTGATTTCAAGTTGTTTTATGTTGTTTTGGATGGTGGACTTTGTCATATAATCAAGCCTATGCTTTCTGTTTCTGTTTTCCCCATCCAAATCATTTTCTTTCTATTCTCTTTGATCCCTCCATTGCTTCCTACTGTCCCTTGCGTCCCCTTTGGCTGCTTCTGACAGTCATTGCACTGTGTGGGGAGAATAGAGTCTTTTGTACAGGTTCTTTCCTTTTATTTTCTGTTTCCTTTTCTACTAATAATGTTGATCCTAATCATAGAATCTCACACTTGTGCCCCTTATAGTTTTAGAACACACTTTGTTGTAGTTACTTTTTGTTGTAAGGTTCACAGTTTCTGATTGACCTGTGTTTAGGTATGTTTTATTCTTGCAATACATCCAAATCTTTTTCTTTTTATGTGCTTTTCTCCCTCCATTGCTTCCTCCTGTCCCTTGCTTCCCCTCTGGCCACTTCTGACAGTCATTGCACTGTGTGGGGAGAATAGAGTCTTTTGTTCAGTTTTAGCACATAATTTGTTGTAGTTACTTGTTGTTGTAAGGTGTACAGTTGCTGATTGACCTGTGTTTAGATTTCCCCTGCACTAAAACTTCTACAGCAATGATACTGAGCAAAAGATGAACTGAATTGTAAAAAAAAGAAGCTTTTCCAAAAATTTATCAACCCATTATTTTTGTAATAAATGGAGAATAATCCTACAAAGTGGGAAAGTGGAAGTAGAAGAATGTGATAGACAAAAATATTGGTGGTTTTGGTGAAATGATGGTTGCAAAGAAGAGAGCTAAAGTAAGATAAGAGAAGAGATGTATGTAAAAGTTTCAAGGCTAAGGCAGTTGAAAAAGGCAGTGAGATCATTTTAAAGGGAACATAACCAAGTGAAGTAAAAGTCACTTGGGACCAAAAAATGATGAAATTGATGATCACAACAGTAAAAAACAAGAGCAGTTATATCATAATAATTCAGTTGTACAACTTGTGGTCTATATTTATGTGATAAGACTATAATGAGATAGTATATAAGTGATCAGATCATATCATGTCAATAAAGATTAAACAATATAGTGTTCAGATAACAATGTTGTAGTCATATAACAAATACACCACACAATATGGGGGGAAGACTTGCTAGCAAGTCCACAACTTTGACCCCAAATTCATATCAAATTGAGTAAAAATTGAGGTAGCAATGAAACAACAATGGTTAAATAGTGAATTTTATTTGAAAACACTTTAAATCTATTTTGAAAATTTATTGAAGCACAGGAAATCATTGGTAAGAATAATATTGAGGCTTGAACTACAGGAATTTTTGAAGGAATATTGAAAAAATTGAACCTCATTACCCAACCAGGCTGGCACATGCAAAATATTTAAAAAAAATCATTCTTATAAGATAATAAAAATCTCATATGGATTGAACTAAGAAACATTTTGAATATTTTTATAATATTTTTTAGCTATAATTATATATATAAATTATCCAATATTATAAAAATTTATCCAAGAAAATAAGCATTTAATTGATGATGTTAATCAAATTTATATCAGTAAGTGTTTTCAAAAATAAATATTTGTTCTTATTATAGATATTCTTGAAGATTTTTCAAGCTTGAAAATATTTGTGGGATATGCAGAGCTCTTTAATACAAATTTAAAACAGATTCAGTTAAATTTATAAGTTATAAAATTTATTATTATACATACTTCATAATTAATAAAAATATATTAGTACTATTTTTTGAAAAAAATAACTTACCGTTATTTTCATTATATCAAACAAGTAAGTCTTAAACATTTATTCAAATAAAAAATATGGCTATTAAAAAGTGTGCAACACTTATAGGTTACTTTTTTGTTTTCACACCATTTCACTTTCCATTCCTTATAATATAGTATATATTTATATTATTTTATTTTTTTAAGATTATTCTTCTCACTTCTTTCTTTTCTGCTCTTGTGCATCCCATGCTCCTATCCTCTAGGACCCCCTCCCTCTTTAAAATCCATATTTACTCTCCCCATTCCTCTCCTCTCCACTACCCTTGTTCCCCCTTTCTATTCCCCTCTCCATCCTAACTCACCCCACCTTGTGTTTTTCAACCCATTCTACCCATTTTGATACCCTCTACTCCCCTCTCTATCCCATCTCACTAAACCTCACTTTTTTATCTCTCATTTCCACCTGTTTTACTCCATAGGGAGCAAAAATAGTTATCTATAAAGAAAAAGGGTAGTTTCAGACTAAAAAAGGCTTGATTTTGGTGGGGAAGAAATGGTTTGGGTGTGGAGTATAAAAAGTGCATATGCAAACAAGTGGAATGAGATGGGATACAAAAGGGGTATTATGGGGTAAAGGAGTTAATAAAAGGGTGAGAAACGATGAAAAAGGGATGTTTTGGAGGTGCAAGGCATTTGAAAGGGGTTAGGAAGGATGATAAGGAAAGAAAAAGGGGTTGAGTGGGTTGAAAAGTAAATGGGGAGGGGAGGGGAGGGATGAGAAGTGTTATAAAATATTGTGGGAGGGGTTGAGAGTGCAACAAGATTATAAGAATAGTTTTTGAAAGGGAGGGGTGAAAAAGCAGCAAAACATGAGAAAAGGTGAAAAGTGTGTCAAAGGAGGCAGCAGAAAACTGAAGGTGGACTCTATTCTTTGGCCAAAAAAACAGAGTCCACCCTTTCAGTTTTCAGCACTTTTGTTCTATCTTATAAAATAATCAATACCTCTACTGTCATGCTATATGTACACCTCCATCCACAAAAAATACAGCTTTATTGTATGATGGCATTAAAGGCTTCAATTTATGACAGAATATTTATTAATATACAGATATTATCCATAGAATACTATTTTACTTTCTTAGAAATTATTTTATGAAATTCTTCTGATAGCTACAAATAAGATAGAAAAAAAATTAGGAATATTTTTATAAAAAAGTTGAAAAAATGAACATAAACTATGTCAAAATTTTCAATTAATGCTCTTATTAATTTCATAAGATGAATTTATTTGAATTTAAACTTAATGATTACTTATTTTGATGAGACTACAAAAATCTTTGAATTAAATTATTTAATCAAAATAAAGATTTAACAAAACATACATTTTAATTTTTCAACTTTTTGCTTGTTATTTTTTATGATTACTATTAATACATAAATAAGTACCTGTAATAACTATTAATTTGAGAAAATAAAATAAGTAAGATTTCTTAACATATGTACCATTATCAATTCAGTAAAAAAATAAACCACTTGAGTCCTTTATTTTACTACACTATTTTAACTCCAATGACTATACAAGTTTTTACATCAATATATAACTTATTATTTACTGAAATTTGATTGAACTACCAATGAGATCTGTTGTACAACTGTGTTGAAGACAAATTTAAACTGTGAAAAAAAAAATTAATTTAAAAAAAATTATATCAGATTTTCTTACTTAAAAATTAAGTGTATTTTTTTATCAAAAAGTTATAAATTAAATAATTTTCAGTTCCAAAAATAAATAGAGGTTATTGATCATTTTGAAAAAAATATCATATGAAAATTGATTGTGATTCTATTTTCTATTATTATGATATGACTTTTTTTTTTGTATGATATGTTAAGAAAATCAATAAGATCAAGACTCAAAAATGATAAGATTTATAAAAGGTAGCAGATCTTCTGCCTAATTTAAAAAAAAATTAAAGATGGATTTTTTTTAAATACAAATTATCTAGGTGCTTCTTATTATCTTTTTTTTGGATTTATATATATAAGCTCAAGTGAAGCCTAAAAATATAACCAGGGTAGTTTTTTTGTAAAAGGGAATAAATATCATTACATAAATTGATATTTGTATACAAGAGAAGTATAAAACCAATATTAGGGGGTGTCAGTTCTGGCAAATCCGCACTTAAATTAAGTGCGGATTTCAAACAAAATCAGCACTTACAAATCAGCACTTAAATTTTGCAAAAAAGTCACTTATTTCAAAAAAGGGTGTCAGTTATGACCTCAAATCAGCACTTTTTTCCCGTTTTTTTTCACAACCACATTTTGGCCACAAAACATCCCTTCCTTTCTTACCCCATCCCTGTCACATGTGACACACTGACCTTCCTCGCTACCTACCCATCAATCCTCGGCACACACCCCTTCCTGACATTTTCAATATTTTGACCAGGCATGTTTACATTCTTTTTTACTTATTTCTTCTACTTTTTAATCTTTTTTCTTGTTATGTGCCAGTTTCATAATGCCTCCCAGACATTCCAAATCGTTGATCAATAAAGATTGATTGACAATATTGCAATTCTTAAATACAATAATTTTATTAAAAAATTTCAGATTACATATAAAAAAAATCAGTGACTTTTTCTATTACTTACAACTGTTTTTACAGAATTGAAAACTATGTTTCAGCTAATATTTTATGGAAGTGAACTCTGTTCTTCGCCCGAAGAACAGAGTTCATCCTCCTATTTTCACACTCTGTTTGCACCAATCTCCATCCCTTTCAATTCTATCAACACATGCTTGTCTTCCCTCCCCATGCCTTTCGCTATCCTCCCAGTCCCATTGTATGCCATCCTCTTTTAATCCCCATTTCACCCCTCTCAACCTCACTAATATTTTATGGAAGTGAACTCTGTTCTTCGCCCGAAGAACAGAGTTCATCCTCCTATTTTCACACTCTGTTTGCACCAATCTCCATCCCTTTCAATTCTATCAACACATGCTTGTCTTCCCTCCCCATGCCTTTCGCTATCCTCCCAGCCCCATTGTATGCCATCCTCTTTTGATCCCCATTTCACCCCTCTCAACCTCTCCCAGACCCTTTTCTTCATTTAAAATGCCTCGGAACGGGGGGAAAAGGGGGATGTATCCATTCCAAGGAGAGGGTAAAGGTGGGAAAAAGACCAGGCCAAGGGGGGATAAAGAGAGAAAAGAGGGAGAGAAAGAGAGAGAAAAAAAAAGGTTAATTTTACCTATAAATTTAAAAACAACCACTTACAAAAAAAAAAAAAAAAAAAAAAAAAAAATTAGCAAAAAATTAAGTAAAAAGAATAAAATGACTTACCTGGAGAGATGAGTTGAGAAAAAAGAAATATAAGTGAAATTGATTGAGTGATGTAGGAAGAGAGGAGAAAACGGATATGAGTGAAGAAAAAAAAGAGAGTGACTGAAAAAATATGCGTTTGCTGAAAATATGCGATTTCATGTTGAGTTGATGAAAGAAAACACAGAGAGAAAAAAAAATAAGACTTTAACAGCAAATTCAAAAACCAAAAAAATATGCAAAAAAATTTACCATTCTCAGTGAATAATACATGCAAATTGATAATTTGAAGAGAAAGAGAAAAAAATTAAAATTGCGTTGAAAAATGTTGGAGTGTTATTGGAAGGATTTTCGCCCTTATACTAGTTGATTGAGAAATAGAAGTGTTGGATATAGTCGGAGGTGAATCAACTTGTTCATCTTCATACAGCTCTAACCATTGATCTTTGAGGTCAGCAAGTAGGTTATGAAGTATAGTGCAACACAGAATCCAGTTGATCACCGCCTCCATTTCAGATTTATTTCTAAGAGGACTTCTTAATTCCCTTAAACTAGAAAAACGGCCTTTCAAGATTCCAATAGAATGTTCAATACGGACTCTTGACTTTGCCAAATGATTGTTGAATTTGGCATTTTGACTGTTTTCTGAAGCTGCTCCCCGAAAAGCAGGAAGTACATACTTTCCATTCACATAAGCAGAATCTGCAAGAAGATACTGATTTTCATCAAAGAATTTTTCAGGTTCATTTGAAATATGCATTCTTTGGAAGAAGTAGGAGTCATGACATGAGCCAGGATAGCCAGCAAAGAATGATATAAATTTTTTGTTTACGTCACATATAAGCTGAACGTTAATTGAATATCTATAAAGAAGATATATTTGTTTGTGTTAGTTTCAAGGAGGATGAAAGGAGTTAAAAATAATCTACCTCTTTTTACGGTCAAAGTAATTGTTTCCACCTTGAGCAGGTTTTGGCTCAAAGGAATAGTAGTACCATCAACAAAACCAATACATCCTGGAAAGCCCTCTGCTTGCATAACCTGAGATGATTCAAGTCGCTCATCTTTTGTTGGCCAGGTGAGAAGTTGAGATTCCAAGGAGTTGATGGCAGTGATACATCGTTTGGTATAAGTGTTAACTGAACCATACCCTAAATCAAAGACATTTTCTAAACGTTTCAAAGCGGCTCCATTACCATTTGAACCCAAACGACATAGTGTGATGGCCAATTGAATTGAAGGATGTCGTTGTTCTTTTTGAGAATTATTGTGAAATATGGGATGATCCTGAATAAGCTCAAGCAATTTAAGGAAACATTCCTGAGAAGTCCTGAACAGCTGTCAAAAACTGGGTGTAGATAGGTTAAGAAGTGTTTGGATGGTGTACTTGGGGGTATGAAGTACTTGAGGCTTTCTGGGAAGAAGGTAACGTTTCCTGGCCATTTTTGATAAAACGACAAAATCTTCTTCTAGATCAGAATCGGAATCAGAGTCCAAGAGCAGTTCAAGCGCCATGAAAGTCATTGCTTTATGTAATTTATCACGATTTGAAAGTGAGGAAGGCATGACTCTTATATGATATGATATGAAGATGTAAGTGATGTACAATGTTTTGAGTTATGAAGTGTTATTCTGCGGAGTGCTGCGTATGAATGGGATGATGCTGACAAATCAGTGAAATGGGACTTGATGGTGAAATCAGCACTTTTGGTTGAGAAAGTGCGGATTTGAGTGAAATAAGTGACTTATTTCATTTTGAAATCCACCAGTATTGGGGCTAGTGTGTTTTGGAAATCCGCACTTATTTAAGTGCGGATTTGGTCAAATTTAAGTGCGGATTTGTAAGTGCGGATTTGCCAGAACTGACACCCCCTATTATTTGAAATAGTTACTGAAGAGATGAAAGATCCTCTTTTTAAATTAACTTTCATAAATATAAATTAATACTGTTATATATTTTCCATTATTCAATTACTATAAATATTAATATTGTCTTTTTTCTAATAAAATTTCATATTGATTTTATATTATATACATTTGCATTGGATAGCACCATAATATAATATTAAACTATCAGTGTAAGTATCATATTTCTAATAAATGATTGATAAATCCTTAAGCCATATACTTTTACTTGAGAATAAGTTTTTAATTTTGAGTTTTGAATTAATTCTGATAATTTGTTTTTCTAGAAATTATAAGCGTATACCTGATCCAGTTTATTTATTTATATTAAAACACTATGAATTTGATGAATTATGTCTATTAACTTAGAATATGAAGTAAGGTTTATATTAACCAAAATTTAATCTTTTTAATGCTATTATTTTCCCATAGGGATATTTAAAAATACCTATTAGGGGGTGTCAGTTCTGGAAAATCTGCATTTAACTTAAGTGCGGATTTCAAACCAAATCAGCACTTAAATTTTTCAAAAAAGGGTGTCAGTTCTGACCTCAAATCAGACCTTTTCTTGCTCACCTACTTCTCACCACACATTCCCCTTGTTAGTTTGTGCTTCATAGATCATGTTCTCACTATTTGTTTTCCAATTAAAACATTGTTACCTGACCAATGGTAAGTTTTTTTTACTTCTTTTTCTCTTTTTCTTCTTGATCATTTAGGTATGTTTTTTGTTTTAATTTTGGTAAATTTTTCCACCTCTTATGCAACCACTCACACCACTGCCACCACCTTCTTGCTCAATACCACTGCCACCACCTCCACCATCTCCTCCTTGCTCACTACCACTACCATCATCTCCACCTCCTCACTCACTACCACCTCCTCCTCCTTGCTCACTACCACCACCACCTCCTTGCTCACTACCACCACCACCACCACCTCGCTCACTACCACTACTACCACCACCACCACTCACACAGCCATCACCAACTTGCTCACCCCCTCAACCACCTCACCCACCACCACAACCAGCTTGCTCACCACTACAACCACCTTTCTCACCACCAGATACAGCATTAAGAAAAAGAGAAATGATAATTTCACTATACAACTGTGTAAAAAAGTGCACTAGCCTAATTAACTATTAAAAAATAATAATAATGTCCTTATAGTTAGGAAAATGGCTGTACATGCTCTAAAATTGTAGCTAGGTGAGAGAAAATGAACTTCAGAAGTTTGAGATACTTCTAAAATCCTCTTTTTTGAAATTTGAAATATACTAAAATATTTGAGACATGAGCAAGCAAATTTGGTGACTTGCTCATTAGTGTTTTGTACATAAGGAGCAAGAAATTTCACTCCTTCCTTTTTTTATGCAGTTAGTTTTGGATGTTTTGGATGTTTGGTTGCTTATAAATCAATCATGAGTGAGGGGAAAGGGGTGTAATGAAGAGAAGGAGTGGAGTGAAAGATGGGAGTGAATTAATGAGAAGAGAGGAGTGAGAGGAAGAGGGGAATTGAAAGGGGAGGGGTGATAGGAGCTGCAAGTGGAGAATGTTACAAAAGGAAAGGAGAGGTAGTGGGAGGTGAGAGAGAGGGAGAGTAGTGAGGATTGTAAAACCAGCACTTTTGGTTGAGAAAGTGCGTATTTGAGTGAAATAAGTGACTTATTTCACTCAAATCCACACTTTCTCAATCAAAAGTGCTGATTTCACCATCAAGTCCCATTTCACTGATTTGTCAGCATCATCCCATTCATACGCAGCACTCCACAGCATAACACTTCATAACTCAAAACATCGTACATCATTTACATTTTCATATCATATCATATAAGAGTTATGCCTTCCTCACTTTCAAATCGTGATAAATTACATAAAGCAATGACTTTCATGGCTCTTGAACTGCTCTTGGACTCTGATTCCAATTCTGATTCTGATCTAGAAGAAGATTTTGTCTTTTTATCAAAAATGGCCACGAAACGTTACCTTCTTCCCAGAAAGCCTCAAGTACACCATCCAAACACTTCTTAAACTATCTACACCCAGTTTTAGACAGCTGTTCAGGACTTCTCAGGAATTTTTCCTTAAATTGCTTGAGCTTATTCAGGATCATCCCATATTTCACAATAATTCTCAAAAAGAACAACAACATCCTTCAATTCAATTGGCCATCACACTATGTCATTTGGGTTCAAATGGTAATGGAGCTGCTTTGAAATGTTTAGAAAATGTCTTTGATTTAGGGTATGGTTCAGTTAACACTTATACCAAACAATGTATTACTGCCATCAACTCCTTGTAATCTCAACTTCTCACCTGGCCAACAAAAGAAGAGCGACTTGAATCATCTCAGGTTATGCAAGCAGAGGGCTTCCCAGGATGTATTGGTTTTGTTGATGGTACTGCTATTCCTTTGAGCCAGAAACCTGCTCAAGGTGGAAACAATTACTTTCACATTCTCGTCAAAAATTTTCACCAAAATATTTACAAGTCAAAAAAATTCTATATCTGTTTTAAAAAATTGGCAATACTCACTCTCCCCTGCATTTTATTGAAGCAAGGGGTGGATATCACCAAAATTTTTCTAAGTCATCAATTTCACATGTCAGATTTGAAAATTTGGCAATACCCCCCCCCCCCTGCATTTTATTGAAGTAACTGGTGGAAGTCATCTAAATTTAATATAATTACATAAATTATTAAATAAATATCTAATATATATCAATTTCCCTAGTTTAAAGTAATGACAATCCCTCAAGCCAAAATGCAGACCAAGTCTAGAAACAAAAGTTTGGGACTTTCCACAGGTATAGGCTAGAGGAACCCCATAAAACAAATAAATGTTATCATGATTACCATTTATACAACACAAGGTCGTTGGCCCATTACTTTTGTTGAGGAAATTGATACATAAAAAATATTTATTAAAAATTTACGAAAAAATATAAAATTTTCAATGACAACTCTAATCCCCATACTTTTTGGATCTAAATAAAGTTTTTTTAAATCGATTAACTTTACCTTCTTTCATTACCTTATTGATTCTTTGAATCAACTTATGAATGATTTGAAATGAGCAACCAAAATGTGTTAAATCTTGACAGGATTCCAAACCAGGAGGAGCTTTGGTCATTTGATGATTATCCTTAGAAGAATTCCAAATAGTTTTGATGATACCATTTCCCAAACCAAAATCAATGATGCACCGGTGGTCTGGAAAATATAAACCATGTCATTTGATTTTAGCTGGAGATGGTATTGGTTGGCCAGTAATCGGTTTGATATATGAGAATATACCAAAAGTAAGAAAATTGGTGTCATTGGTATCGGTGTGAATTTTATTGTGAAATCCAGAATGAGTGATAATAAAATTAGAAAATAAAAGATATTCGTGGCTGATATCTTCCCATTCGGAGTCACACCAAGTCGGTATTCCAACTTTGGTTGCAAGTTCATGATTTTTTTTCAAATGCTTTATTACAGTGCTTTTTGAGTTGAAGAGCAAGAAAAGAGTTAAAGGAAGGTAGAGTGTCCCATAAGCAAAAATCTTCATCTTTTTGAGCTTTAGTGATATTCTTGAGCAACAAATATATGCCTATATAATTGAAATTCCTAGATAATAATCATATAAGAGTTTCAGAATCCTTATCCTCTAAATATGCAATTTAAAAATGTGAAATAAGACAAGTGAAATTTGGAAAAAAGGCTAAACTTCAAAGGTCAAAATCTCAGCAACCACTGAACCTAATTCAAACCTGTTTGAGGGAAATGAAAGATATGCTTTAGTAGAATCTTCAGTTAAAGGACATGTGATTTAAATAAACCTAACCCTAATTTGTTACATAAAAAAATGAAATAAAAATTTAAATTGGGAAAAAAAAGGCTCAACTTTAACGGTCAATATCTCAGCAACCACTGAATCAAATTCAAATCTGTTTGTGGGAAATGAAAGGTAGCCTTAAGGAGAATCTTCAGTAAAAAGAACATTAGATTTGAATAAACCTAACCCTAATTCCGAGTCTGATTTTCAAAATTTTACAAAAACTTGAAAAGTGGTAATGAAGATGAGATCAAAAGGAGTTTTATAAGTTCACTGTTATCCAGATAAGAGTCATACATATATTTAAGTATGAACTTTTCATAAACGGAACGAGATATCATATAGGCATGAAAAAAAGGAGATGAAACTTACCTTGATTGAAAAGTAGGAAAAATAGAGTGAGAAAGATTGATGTTGGAATTGTGGGGAAATTGAATATGGAGTAAGCGAAATGCATAAAGAATGTGCAATGTATGTGTTTCAATGAAATGGAGCCAAAAAAAAGTGAAATAAGGGAAAGGGGGGATAATGACCATGCCAAGGAAGGATGAAGAGTAGGGTGATGGAGCTAAAAAAGAAAGTAAAGAGGGAGAGAAAAAAAAAAGGTTAATTATACCATTGAAATCCAAAATAACCACTTACAAAAAAAAATTAGATAAAAAAAATAAAATAAACAGAAAAAAACAAAAAAAATTATAATTAGTAATCAAAAAATCAAAAAAAAGAATAAAGTGACTTACCTGGAGAGATGAGATGACAAAATGAATGAAACCAAATTGTTTGAGGGATGTTGGAGGAGAATAGGAAAAGGATATGAGGGATGAATGAAAAAAAAAATCACTGACAAAATATGTGATTTCAGAAAATATGCAATTTCATGTTGAGCTGGTGAAAGAAAACCAATGAGCCATCCAAAAAAAAAAAATTCACCATAAATTCCAAAAAAAAAAAATGAATATGCAACAAACCAAAATACCAACCCAAGTGAATGAAGTACACAAAGAGGACATTTGGAGAGTACAAAATGGTATAGGAAAGAAAGGGATGATGTGGCCAACATCTGGTTTTGAAAAAAAAAATCACGAAAAAAGTGCTGATTTGAGGTCAGAACTGACACCCATTTTTGAAATAAGTGACTTTTTTGCAAAATTTAAGTGCTGATTTGTAAGTGCTGATTTGGTTTGAAATCAGCACTTAAGTTAAGTGCAGATTTGCCAGAACTGACACCCCCTATTGTATCTCTTGTACAAAATAAACATCATATAGTAGATCTTCAATGAGAAACTGATAGAATGATAAAAAACACCACTTCCACCTACTACAGAGAGTCCTTGAAAAATATTAAAGTCATAAAATTAAATTTTAGACACCTCTTTTCACACCTGATATTTTTTTTTAAATGTGTGATTTATATTGCCTGGTGAGCACTTTAATTTTCCAAAAAAAAAAATAATATTCAAGCACACTTTACATTTAGAATTACATTTTGAAGAATTTTATATTTTTATATTTATTTTATCTTTAAGATGTATTTTAGTTTATATGTCTTTTTGTCACATTAAAAATTTACTTAGTGGTGATTAATTTTTTCAATTCATGAAATAACTCTACCAACTCATAATATTCTTATGAAATGTTGATAAAATATATTACAAAAATTTCCATAATTTCAGCTATGTATTTCTTTTTATAAGGTTATAATATGATATTCTTAGTACTTGAGGAATATATAGAACTGTAAAAGGCAGAAATTAATTTTATTTTACTTTTAATCATCTTTTTGAATTTGAAAACCTCAAAAACTGGATTAAACTCTACTATCATAAGAAATGGACTTCCTTCAAGAAATATATATAAATAATATTTAAAATAATAGTTCTTAGTATAAAGAAGGTGTGAGACTCCTTTATTGATTCAGAAATCAGGAAAAAACACATTCCTGTATTTGAGCTCTTTAGTTGTGTCAGTTTTCCACTGAATTCTAGGATATAAAATTTAAGAATTTTGATGGTTCAATGGGTTTTTCAGATAAATTAATTTAACTGAAAATAATTATAATGCATAATCAAACATTATAAATTTAACTCAATGAGAAAAATCAGTTTATACAGTCCAAACTTAAAAATAAAAAGTTTAGTTTCAAATTCTGAGTTGAGAGGAATGTTCAACAAAATCAGTCACTGATTGTGTTTTATATGTTTTCCAAAAAAAAAAAAAAAAAAAAAAAAAAAAAATTAATGAAATAATTGAGCAGGTTAAAAGTGTTATGTTTGTAATGAATAATACAATTGTCCATCCATTTATTGATCAATTTCAATTCAAAATGAACATTGAATTATGTTTCATTAAAAAATGCTGTGAATTAATCTGATTTTTAGGCTCTGCTCTCCTTATTTTATTTCTATTCATTGTGCATTAAAATCTCAATATCCTTTCAGTAAAGATCCATCCATCCATCCTTGGAAAAGAGCGCAAGATGAGTTCAAAGTAAAGCTCAGTATGAGTTCAGTATGGGTTCAGTCTGAGTTCCATCTGACTTCAAGTTGAGGACTTGCTAGCAAGTCCCCTCCAAATATTGTGTGGTGATTGTGAGAACAGGATCTATGAAGCACAAACTACCAAGAAGAAGGTTTAATCTTAACAATGTATACATTAAATTGGACACATCATATCGCTGAACACTGTATATTTGTTTAATAATAATTTTCTTCAGAAGTAGTTAGTCATTTTAGATCAAGGATAAATTAGCAAATTTCACTGCTTTTAAAAATAAATTTTAAGGGAATAGTCAGTAGAATGTTAAGCTTTCATTGAATTGAGAGATAAAATGAAATAGTTTAGGTGAGAGGAAAAAGAATACACCACATCCCTAATGGGGGAAACGAGTCCTTTGATACCCCCCCCCCCCATTGTATTTACAAATTCTATCAAGTCACATAATCTAATCTAACTTAGTGAATCTCAATTCTGTTCTCAAAAAAGGCTCCATCATGGACAAAACAAAGGTCCATCCTTGCAATTCAACTAAGTTTATCTCATAATCATAAACAAGGGTACCACCCAAAGTCAAGCAACATACATGCAAAATCAACAGCACTTAATCTCATTTCACCATCCATTAAAAGTTGGAGCAATTGTAAAGATAAGTAAATACTCTATGTCTGCCTACAAGATCCCTTTAAAAAGCTTATTTTCCTCTTTCTTCTAATGAAAAAAAATCCTTCTACCCATGAAATGATTATTCAAGGTTACAACACTAAATTTTCTTTTCTATTACTTTTTTTATTTTAAATTAATTAATTTTTATTTTTCTGTAAATTGTTAATTTTTGGAATGTTCTATACCTCAAGGAAAGTTTGGAATAGGTAACTATTTTTTGCTTTGCCTGATCAGATTCAATGCAGAGCCAGCTTTGATAAACTTGATTGTTTCTTCACTTAATGCATGAAAGGTTTCGATTTCAAAAACTCGCCCATCTTTTTTCTCTACCTGAAGCTTGATTGGGATATCCAAACGTCCATTCAAAACATCATGAAGTCCAATCGTCGATACAAAATCACCAGAATCGATAAATGCGTAATCGTCCGGGTTACAAAACGTCAGGCCCAAAATTCCTTGCTTTGTTAGGTTCGCCAAGTGAATTCTCGCAAATGATCTTGCAACAATCATCTTAGCACCTAAAAAACGTGGCTGCATACTAGCGTGTTCACGAGCTGATCCTTCCCCATAATTGAACTTTTCAAAAAAAAAAAATAAGTGTCCGATACTCTACAGCTTCTTAAGACTTGGCAAAAAGAATAAATTTAAACAGACTAACATCGCTAACAACCATCCATGGTTGACCTCTGGCTTTCCATTTTTTCGCCATAGCAGGTATTGTGTCTTCCTCTCCTGAGCCAATGCTATCACGTGCAACGTTCACTAGGCCGTTTTCGTCGTTCGTAGCACCAATTAAGGTATTTTCACTGAGGAAAAGTTACAATACATGGAGTTGAGCTCAATGTGAAAAATTGAATGCAGGGGCAAATATTATTTTATCAAACTCATTACCTTATATTTGACAAGTGACCTTTGAATTTCAGCCATTTTCCAGCAGCAGAAATTTCATCTGTTGTACATTTCCCACGAACTCGTATGAGACATGGGACTCTTTTAAACTCCATCTGAACATCAGGACACTTCACATCCCAATGTGGCTCAAATGGTTGCAATAGCTCTAGCCGACTAGATTTTGGATTAATAATAATTTCTGTTTCCGGAAAAGGAAGAGGAGTAGGCTGAGGAATATATGAAGTATCTCCTGGGATAAACCCTTTGGAAGGGAGTCGCTCCCCGCTTGGTGCAGTGAATTTAAATGGAACTCCATTAGAATCAAAAAGAGTATCGAGCACTGGATTAAATGTTAAACGGCCCGAAAATGCCTTAAATATAGTAAAAGTAAAGCTTCATTCAACCTTAAAATATCATTCACCACCAATAATAATATTTTCCACCTCCCATATTATCATAGCATCATTTATCTTACCATTGCAGTCACTATTTCTGGAGATGCCAAGAAGTTTTTGGTGTTTCTGTTACCATCATTTCGCCCTCGAAAATTTCGATTGAAAGAAGTTATTATAGCTATGATTTCGAAGAAGCACAGTAGACGAGATTGAGATAATATTATACTTAAATATGAAGCCTCAGATAATCAAAATAAAATAATTCCAATACCATTATCTTCATTCAATTTTTCTTTACGGTCCCATTGTCCAATGCATGGTCCACACGCATTCGCAAGAACAAGCGCTCCCACAGATTCCAGGGATTGTTTGATACCATCTCTTTCAATGGTTGCATTGATTAATTCAGACCCGGGAGTAACCATGAAAGGTGTTTTGCTTTTTATACCTTTGGATATAGCTTGAGAGGCAATATTTGAGACTTTTGACATATCTTCATAACTACCTTTGATCACACTTATTAGTAATTCGGCAAATTTTAGGAAAAATGATGTCTTCAGACATGCTGCCTACTGTTTGTACACGATCCAATCAGACTAGCACTGATTTCATCTTTCCAGCCATTTTCGACTACCATACGTTTAAACTGGCTTAAAGGGGTAGATAAGTCGGGACTGTGAGGACCATTAATGTGAGGCTCCAATTCATTGAGATCTATCGAGATATGTTGATCATATTCACAACCCTTGTCAGCCACTAAAAATTTTTTAGCCTTGGCTTCATCTGCTGCCTGGGCCACCGGAGCTCGATTTGTGGCAAGCAGATATGATTTCATTTCATCAGTGTACGGAAACAAGGATGTGGTGGCGCCCATCTCTGCTCCCATGTTGCAGATTGTTGCCCTACCAAGTAGAGTGTGATTAAAGTGTAAAAAATCAGCTTCATTGCCTCTTACTAAGATTGCTTTCATGATTAGAAAAACCTACAAACCAGTAGCAGACTGAGTTTCTACACCTGGTCCGTAATACTCAATAACATGTCCAGTTCCACCTCTCACTGAGAGTTTCCCGACAATATGTAGAATGATATCTTTAGGGCTAACCCAGTCGTTCAGCCTTCCCTTCAACTCAACGCCAATCACTTTGGGGGCTTTCGTCTCCCAGGCAGTATCGGTCATGGCATCTACCGCATCCGCACCACCAACCCCAATAGCCACAGCGCCAAGCCCTCCAGCATTAGGGGTATGAGAATCTGTGCCAAGCATAAATAGACCTGGGGCAGCATAGTCTGAAGAAGATGAAACCCCGACATTAAATTTGATTTTTTTCAAAAGACAAATAGAACAGATGAAAAGGCGATGGTAAAAAGGTTTATCATACTTTCTAGAACAATTTGATGAATAATGCCACTTCCTGGACGCCAAAATTCAATACCATACTTGCGACTAGCACTTTCCAGAAAGTCAAACACTTCTTTTGAATTTTGAATTCCTTGGGCAAGGTCCTTTGAAGCACCTTCAAATGCGGATATCAGGTGGTCACAGTGAATAGAAGTTGGAACAGCTGTGCTTGACATACCGCAAGTCGCAAACTGAAGAAGTGCCATCTGTGCAGAGGCATCTAATCCACGCTGACCTCAGTTTAGGGGGAAAAAAAAACATAATATAGAGTGGAATGAGATAGACCTTGCATAGCTACCCTATCCGGCTTCAACTTCAAAAAAGTGGAGCCCCTGTGCAAACCACTTTTGTTAAGTTTCTCAAGCGTTGAGACATCTTGATCAAGATGACTATAGAAAATTTTTTCAGTAAGAGTCAAGCTGCTTGCTTGTTTTTGTGGTAAAATGCGCTTGATAGCTTCCAAGCGGTTGATCAGCTGGCGATAGGGCGGGGTAATAGAATCGTAATGCTTAATGGGTAAATTTCTAGCTGTTTCCAAAGATCTTTTGATGGAATAGTTCTTTATCAGTGAGTTTTTGGAGGCAGAAGATCGAAAAAGAGATGAGTTGAAACTTGGAGTTTGAAGGACGAAAGACATTGAAATTTTTTGGGGGGCCACATTCAGGACACTTTAGGATGAAAAATATGGACTAGTTGGATGTATGCATACAATCCAAGATTCCATTTAGCCTCCCAATCTGAACCTTCATTTCGAAAGCAAGACCAATCGTTGCCTATTTAATCCAGAAGATGTAATCATGTTGAAATTTTTCCTCTTAATGAGTCAGGTGAATATCATAAATGACATGTCAACCTAGTAAACTAGAGAAAGCATGGGGAGTTGCTCATTATATAAATCTTTTACTTCTCAAAAATTGAAGCAAAACCTATTCATGTCAAAAAAAAATAAAAAAACGGCTTCATCATTTTGTTTAAAATAAAAATTAACAAATAAAAAGAAAAATATGATCAAAGTTTTACTCTTCTTGCAAACAGTTGACGCATGGAAGTCCCCACGTGGAGCTAGTGTAGGAGTATAACCCATATCACCGCATCACCTATCATATAATATGAAACAGAACCTTGCTCATCATGGCTCAATAGGAAGCACACACCTGTCTCCACACCATCCATCTAAATATGAAAACTCCCAACTTCTCCCACATTAATTACAATGACACCACTTCGAGGACTTCACCCATTAACTCTCCAAAATTTATTTTTATAAAAAATTACCCACTCATCTCTTAGACCTCACAACAACTTTTCAATAGATGATCCAAGAATTCAAACATGACAGTTCTTAGGTTCAATGATAAGTATATGTAAAAATTCTCAAAATGATCGTTTTTGAGATCTAAAGGCTATGAAAAATCACAAGGCAACAAAGTCATTTTAAAGAGTAGAATGATTAAGTGAAGTAAAGACCACACACACACATTCTGTATCTTAATATAACAGAACATTTTATAACAAACTATACCCCCCTTCTCTCTTTCCCTGTCTCTCTACACCATTTTATAAATATGAATCCTCATACAGACTCATAAAGTGACCTACACAGTCACACATAGACAATCAGGTATACCCTTTACACTTCACCATTCCTTCCTTCCTTCCCCCTTCCCCCCTACCCCCCCCCCCCCCCAAAAAAAAAAAGAAAAAAAGAAAAAGAAAAGACAAAAAAAGCAGACAAATCTTATGTACCTCTAAAAAATTAAAAAGAAAAACACTCAATATTTATTTACAGAAGATCATCAATCAATTGAAAAGATTGCCCAAATAATAAGTACAATACAACTTCTTCTATAGTTCAATTTTATGCTGTCTTAAATCTTGTGAATGAAAAGATGAATTATTGAAACTATGTACATACTCCAATCTAGTGTGAAAAAATTACTAAAAATCAGCTCACAAGATTCATTTCAGACGATACAATCAATTAAGCAAACTATTGATGGAAATAGAAGCCATCAATGAAAATACTGAAGTGCTTGATCTTACTTCACATGAATTAAAAGGCAAAACTTGTTAAGAAACAATCCAATGATCGTGGAACAACAGAAAATACATTTTTAAAGAAACAGGAAGAAACACTTTTTTTAGTGTAAGTGGGATTCAACGACTTTAATTTTTTTAGTCTATCCGGATCCTGGAGTAAATCCGACGTAAGAAAAAGAATGTAGAAACATAGCCAATAGTGCCAGTGATCTGTATAGTAAAATCCAACATGTGAATATGATGAAATGACAAATAGATATGGGATCACGCACGAGAAAATCCACAAGAGCAATAGAACTCAAGTAACCAACATAAAGAACTTTTGAAGCAAAGCCTTCCAGCGATAATCTTGTGGCGTGAAGCAAGCCGTAGGCAAAAAGCCAAAGGGCGGAGGCGCCTCCAGTTACAAAAGCTCTTTCATGCCAGCGATAATCTTCTTGACACAAGTGAAAGTAGCACATAAGTATTGTAGCAGTAGCAGTTGTTAAAGCCACAACGCTGCAGATAACAACGCAATCAATTTAAGTGAAGAAAGTAATATGATGCCATTCTCAAAAAATGAAATGTTTAATCTTGGACTCACCAAAATGTCAAAAAAAGGAAACCAGCAGCATAGTAAACCTTGCTGCCAAACAGGGATGAGAGTAAAAAGTAGCCTATAAAGGAAAAAAGGAAACAAATCATAACAATAATAATTAGCATTTAATTTATATGGTTTAGTAATTTATAGGGCAAAATATAGGGAATGATATTCTAAGCACGCACATTCGATGAACCCGGCTCCGAAGGGAACTAATATGAAGATCAGATTGTATGATTAGCCATCCAAACACAAGCTTTTAAATTCATCCTCAACAACAACAAAATAATAATAAATAAATAAAACTCAACGAATGCCAGCCATTAATGCTGAGGACCAAAAGTTCATGTACCACACAGTTGGGGGGATTTGTCGTGGAATCTGATTTACTCTGACTGGAATAGAAAGTGGACCTCTTCTAGAAGCCATAACTGAGCCAATAACAGTAAGAGGGACTGAAATGAGAAACCACATGGTTACTACTGCCATCATAGTACCTGGGAATCCAGAAGAAAATAAGAAAAGCTTTTAATAACATAATCAGCCACTTAGACAAGAGACATCGAGTTACCAAAGGGAATAGCACCGCTGCTTTTGGTTGCGATAAGAAAAAAGTTTAAAAGATTGAGAACACTGAATAGAATGCTTTGTGTGTCGGGAGCAGGAAAAAATGTTGTCAATATGAGAAACTAGAGAAGATCGAAGAAGAGAATGCCGTACGAAGGAAATAGACAAGCAGTGAATATGATATTTTGCTTGAAGGCAAAACCACCTAGAGTTTGGTAGCATGTTGTACTGACATAGCCAGCAACAAAGCTGAACAGAGTCCACGTGATAATCATGACAGTGGACAGGCTTCCTCTGTTGGCTGGAGAAAGAAAACCAAACAGCGCAAAAACTGGAAAGAAAGAGAGAATAAGAAAATAGACAAATAAAAAATGATTGCAAGAAAAGAAAGAGATATGTTGTTTAATCCCTACCAAGAGTGACACCAGACATAGCGACAAGTTGTGCACCACTTCCTACAGCAACTGACAATAGCATAGGTCTCTCAGGCGCACGAAAAACTTCGCCATGAACCAATTTCCAGCCAAAATCCTCTTGTACATCATCAATCTGATCAATTGCATTATATCGACCTATATCTCTTGCAACTGATCTTAGAAGAATCATGGCTACCATGACGCAGAGAAAAACGGCAATAACAATTGAGTTGACCAATGAGAACCACTAGACATGGATTTCAAAGAGCATAGAAATAGTTACAATAATATGATGGAACAGATATGTATATAAGTGGATGATAATGTTATATTTGTACATAGTTTCATGATAATAAATTGAAAGACTTACATGTATGCGGGGGTCAAATATATGAAGATAATGATCCCATCGGGTGGCCCATGGTGTCTCTGACTCCTTTAAAAATAGACAGAAGCGTTGAGAGGAGTAAAATGAATCATAAGAGATAGGCAAAGAAGCATACAGTCCAGATGACGTTGTAGGTAAATGTAACTTGATTTTCACGACTTTCGTCGAGGATCATGGGTTGCTGAGAGTCACAGTCAGGATGGGAAGTAGGATGGTTGATAGAGTTTGGCCAGACAATAGCGCCCACTACTCGATAATTTCCTTGATTGACGTGATACCTAAAAATTATCAGGAAAAGTCGTCGACAAGGTGTAAAAGGACAACAAAAGGAGGAATGAGAGGAAAAGAGAAGGCGTGTTCATGAATGGGCTTGAGTATGGCGAGGAAAGAGCTTGAGGAAACGAAGAAAAGTGGACAGACTGGAGATAGAAATTGTAGTGATTGTGGAAAAGAGGACGTGAAGAAGAATCCATTTTGCCAAGGGCAAAACCAGTACTGTAAAATATTTCACCCGATCGATCATCGCGTTTCATTTCAGCAGCAGGTAGACCTTGATGGAAAGTAAGAGTTGGTTTGAGGTTAGTCATATGCAGATTGGTTGGAAGGTAGAGGGGCAGATAGTGATAGTAATGGTTAGTAATGGTTAGGTGAGTAGGTGGTTAGATGAGAGATAAAGGAAAGGCAACAACCATCAATGAGCCAGTTGTAAGCATAGTGATCATTGATTGCAGAATTGATGAATTTAGCATCTTCTGCAGGGACAGTAGTTTGGCAAAGTTGCTGGCAGGAGACATTTTTGAGCATGTTGATCTAGATTTGTGAAAAATAGATAAAAAGATGAAAAAGGTAAGACATAAAAAAGAGATGAATTTTCAAAGAAGAATTTGGGAATAAGATTACATTAAAAGGAGAAGAGTATAACCTGTCACCAAAGATGATGGATCCGATGGACTGACGAATAGATTTGTAGCCATTTTCTGGGACGCAAAAGTGAAACTTGGGGAGATAATAGTCATAAGGGATAAGAGAGTTAAGTTTAGCTTGATTAGATAGATGAGGAGTGAGGGCGTTGACAAGCAAAGGGACTGATTGGTTCTGGAAATAATCAGTAGGGGCAGTTCCAGGAAGATAGAAGGCCCAGGAATTGTGTGATTGGAGGATCAGATTGAAGGAGACCAAGTGGATGAGCAGAAAGAAATAAGAGAAGGATTTGTGATGCATGATAAGTGAAAATGAAATTCAAGGGAGTTGAGTGGAGAGAGATGAAAGTTGAGAGTGGATGGTTGATATGAAAAGGTGAAGATTGATGAAGGATGAAGGAGAGAATGTGGAGGGATTAAGGTGGAAGAGGGATGGTATGCATGGTGGGGATGCATAGTGCCTTTGGTATGATCCTTGCCATTGGGAGTGGGATTCTTGTGCTGACTGACTGGACTTGGGATTGGAATTATTATTGTGATTGATATTGGAATTAGTGTTGGAATTATTATTGAAATTATTGTTGGAATTATTGTTGAAATTATTATTGAAATTATTATTGAAATTATTATTGAAATTATTATTGAAATTATTATTGAAATTATTGTTGGAATTATTGTTGAAATTATTATTGAAATTATTGTTGGAATTATTATTGAAATTATTGTTGAAATCATTGTTGGAATTATTGTTGAACTTATTATTGAAATTATTGTTGAAATTATTGTTGGAATTATTGAAATTATTGTTGGAATTATTATTGAAATTATTGTTGGAATTATTATATATAGACCAACCACCATCTTCTTCATCTTGCTTCATCTTCCCCCAACATGACTTCCACTGACTTGTCTTCCATTGTCCCTGGCTGTAAAATATCGGCACAGCGCTTGGATGAAGACTCTCCTCGGATGGCAGAAGTCCTTCGTATTAGAAATCCTAATCCTAACTCCACTCCTTCTCAGCAGTTGCAGTTTTAGTCCGTCTTCGTCTTTGTCTCGCCTGTTTCTTTCTGTTCCCTTTAACACTTACTCTCATATCCTTCCAGCCTACATTGGGTCGGCTACAACAAACGTCTCGATGAATGGGTACCCTCAACCAGGATCGACTTATCGGTCCCCATTCAATATCCCTCTATTTCTTCTCCAGCACCATCTACCCCCAATTCCATTTCTAATACTCCTTCAACTCCTCTTCCAAGGAAATCTATAAAATCTGATATTTCTTCATCAGCCCTCAGAAAAACTGCCCTCAAAGCTAGCGCCTCTCGTCTTAAAAAGAAAAAAGTCACTGTTCTCTCGCCTTCTCTACAGTTAGAACCTCTTCCATCTGAAGATGATCATGATCCGTCTCACGATGAGCTGGATGATCACAACCTAACTCTTTCACCCTCTGTCCATATCAAAGCTGATATCGATCATGATCAAGCCCTTCTTAGCCCTGACGAGGACGAGCACATGGCTTCTTTTGATGATGATGATCACCCCAAACCTTCTACTCGTTCTCGTCCTCTAGATTATGAAAATCTTGATGGTGAACACGAGGAAGAAGAAGAGGAGGATGGTGATGAAAATGAAAATGTCGGTGACGATGATGTCGATGAGGATGACGATGATGATCATGGTGATGGTGGTGGTGATGATGATGATGACAATGATCATGATGGTAGTAAAGAGAATGATCAAAATCTTCTGGCCCCAAATGGTACCTACTCCAAACAGCGTGAAATCGAGAAATTGCGTACTTCAGGCAGTATGACTCAATCGCCCCACGAGATTAGTCGAGTCAAAAATTTTGATCGTCTTCAGATGGGACGACATGAAGTCGAAGTTTGGTATTTCTCTCCTTATCCTATCGATTATGCCAATTTGGAAGTCATCTATGTTTGCGAATTTTGCCTCTCCTTCTATGGTCAAAAATCCCAGCTCTCTCGTCATCGTAAAAAATGCACTTTGCTCCATCCTCCTGGAAATGAAATTTATCGTCATGAAGACATTCATTTTTTTGAGCTCGATGGCAGGAAACAAAAAACTTGGTGCCGAAATCTCTCTTTACTCAGCAAATGTTTTCTCGATCATAAAACCCTCTACTATGATGTCGATCCATTTCTGTTTTACGTTATGTGCATGAGAGACACCCATGGCCTTCACTTGATTGGGTATTTCTCAAAAGAGAAAGAGTCAGCTGAAAACTATAATGTGGCTTGTATTCTTACTCTGCCTCAGTATCAAAGAATGGGTTTTGGAAAACTTCTGATTGAATTTAGTTACGAGTTGAGTAAAAAAGAATCTAAACTTGGGTCTCCTGAAAAACCTCTTTCCGATTTAGGTTTGCTTAGCTATCGAGCTTATTGGGAAGAAACTATTGTGGATTTGATAATCAAAAAAATGAAAAATCAAGAAGATGTCTCGATTGATGAGATTGCTCAAAAAACTGCTATCATTCATAATGATGTCCTTCACACCTGTCAAGCCTTACAAATGCTCAAATAGTTGAGTTCTATTCCTATTTGATGTTATTTAGTTTTATAATTTAATGAAAAATATGTTTCTAACAATGCTAACAATTTTTTCTGTTATTTTGTATTTTATTATATTTATTTTTTTGCTTCTTGCTGACATGTAAATGTGGGACTTTTTTTTTTTTTTTTTTTTTTTTTTTTAGTCATAATAAGCAGCATATTTTATGTCTTTCAGAACCAATCATTGAAAGGCACGAGAAGTCACTTAAAAAACGACGTCGAAGAATTGAACCTAGTAAACTTGCGAATTGGAAACCTCCTGTATTTTCTAGAGCTCAGTTACAGTTTGGATTTTAATAATTAATTAATTAATCAATCAAATTATTTATTTTATTTTATTTTTATTTGAAAATATTTGTGGATTTGATGTTTGATGTTTGAATTTTTTTTTTTCAATTGATATAATGATATAATGTGATATCTGTGTTTATATATATATATATATATCTATTAGTGATTTTGTAAGTAAATAAAAACTTTGTTGAAGATGATGTGTCTTGTGTTATTTGTAATATTACAACTGATTGTCTGTGTGTGTTTGTGTGTCTTTGCCGTCAAGGAGGAGGACAATAGAGACTGGAAAAAGGTCAACAATGGACATATACTACAATACAAGCAATTGTTCTATCCGTACGCAAGGTATAACATAGGGAAAGAATATTAGAGCGCAACTTTGGTTACTATAACGGCTACAGTGCAGAGGAATTGCAAGTATGGATTAGACCCGAAAATGTAAACACATGGGATAAATATTTTACTTTTCTGACACCCCCCCCTGCTTGAGTTTGCATTTTTTTTACATCACAGGTAGCAATGAATGTAGAGTGTAGTATATTTGGAGTTGATTTAGTGAGTGAATCAGCTAGCATTTTATTAGTCAGGATATAAGGTATTTTTAGTACTCTTGCAGAAACTTGCTCACAAATCCAGAGAAACTGGACCTCGATGTGCTTGGTTCTAGCTTGAAACACAGGATTATTTGTTAGGGTAATAGCTCCTTGATTGTCTCCATAGAGTAGTGTAAGTTTTTGCAATTTCAATGCCCTGGGAGGTGATGAGTGATTGTAGCCATATGGCTTCCTGAGCTACAGAGGTACATGATTTTTGCTCATCTTCTAAAGTCAAAAGAGCCACAGTTGATTGTTTTTCTTTTTTTGGCTTCCAAGAAACAGTCACACCATTTACAAAGAAGAGGTATCCTAATGTGGATCTTTGGGTGGCAGGACATCCTGCCCAATTGGAATCAGTAAAACCTATTGGAAGTGAGTACAAGTGATGACCTATAGAAAAAAAAGGATTTGAACAAGATTTGATTCCATAGTGTAGTGCTAGGTCTATGGTTACGGATAAGTATCTCATGATATGTTTAAAAGTAATCCAGTGATTGATACTGGGATTTTCAAGGTGCTGCAATAGTAGGCTAACAGCAAACAACAGGTCCGGTCTAGTACATTGGACCAGGTAATTCAATGAACCTACAGCACTTCTATAGTTAATTTTTAATTTCTCAAACTCTGAGATTTCTTAAGGAGTGGTGAGTAATAGTTGCAGGTGTGGCATAAACAGAGTTGTGACAGGTCTACATTTGGATAACTGAAATTCTCTTAGTAGATGGATGCAGTAAGATGATTGGGAGAGACTAATGAAGTTTTTTGTTTTGTTTTTTTGAGTTGTTTTCATACCCAGGAAAAATTGAGCTGCACCTAGGTTGTCCATATTATACTTAAATGAAATGAGATTTTTGTATGGTTGAACATTTTTACCGAAAATAGCCATATCATCTACATGTAAATAAACACATGTTGGATTATCTTTGTCTGATGAAATAAAGAGCCATGGATCAGCAGCTGAGGGAATGAAATTAATGGATTTAAAGAAATTATTCATTTCTTTTGAAAAGCATCTGGGGGACTGTTTAAGGCCATAAATAGATTTATTGAGTCTGAGGACAGCATTTATCAGCTGAGTTGACATTGTCACTTCTAGAGGTATTTTCATAAAGACATCTTCTTCAAGAACACCATGAAAAAAGGCCCCTTTCACATCCATAAGATGAAATTCAAGATTCTGGAGTGAAGCAATGGCAACCAGCCTTTGAAAAGTGGTAAGGCAACTGGTGGGAGAAAAGGTGTCAAAGTAATCAATACCTTGAATTTAAGAGAATCTGTCAGGCTGAGTTTAAGTACAGAGACGTGAATAGCTTGATTAAACAGTTTTCTAGAAGATTTTAATGGTTCTATATGAATACTGTAGTACAAATCCAATAAGTATTAAATTATAACTCAATATAAGGGTCTCAGTCATTTTAATCTCACTAATTATAAATGGGTTACAATCTTATAGTTGGTAGAAAAATAGATGTAATAGGGGGTGTCAGTTCTGGCAAATCCGCACTTACAAATCCGCACTTAAATAAGTGCGGATTTCCAAAAGCCCCAATACTGGTGGATTTCAAAATGAAATAAGTCACTTATTTCACTCAAATCCGCACTTTCTCAATCAAAAGTGCTGATTTCACCATCAAGTCCCATTTCACTGATTTGTCAGCATCATCCCATTCATATGCAGCACTCTGCAGCATAACACTTCATAACTCAAAACATCATACATCACTTACATCTTCATATCATCTCATATAAGAGTTATGCCTTCCTCACTTTCAAATCATGATAAATTACATAAAGCAATGACTTTCATGGCTCTTGAACTGCTCTTGGACTCTGATTGCGATTCTGATTCTGATCTAGAAGAAGATTTTGTCTTTTTATCAAAAATGGCCACGAAACATTACCTTCTTCCCAGAAAGCCTCAAGTACTTCATACCCCCAAGTACACCATCCAAACACTTCTTAAACTATCTACACCCAGTTTTAGACAGCTGTTCAGGACTTCTCAGGAATGTTTCCTTAAATTGCTTGAGCTTATTTAGGATCATCCCATATTTCACAATAATTCTCAAAAAGAACAACAACATCCTTCAATTCAATTGGCCATCACACTATGTCATTTGGGTTCAAATGGTAATGGAGCCGCTTTGAAACGTTTAGAAAATGTCTTTGATTTAGGGTATGGTTCAGTTAACACTTATACCAAACAATGTATCACTGCCATCAACTCCTTGTAATCTCAACTTCTCACTGTTAAAACAATAGAAGCTAATCTCGCATATATCCACATGGCATCTCACTCTCAAGATAACTCAGAACTCGACAATACAAACTCACAAGAAGGGACTGATAGTGAATATTATTCCCTCATGGATTACAATGAAGATAAACACATAAAGAGGATAAGTGACATTATAGATAAAAAGGTAAAAGTATTAAGGTGGCAATGGAAGATAAAAACTAAGCACTATATATTAAGAAAAGCAATAAAAGTTATACATAAGAAAAGGAAGAAAACTATTAACCTCGCATATTATCATAACAAATTTATATTTAAAAGTAAAAAGATAAATAAGCGCAGATCTATAGATGTAGTAAAGTTAAATGTAAAAAGGATAAAAGGTATAGATACTATGTGGAAGAGTTTAAATCCAAAAGCACTTAATTGCTATTTAAAATGTTGTAAGGGAAAAGCGCATCATGTGCACTTTTACTCAAAGATATATAAGTACACATGATCTTGTAAAGTAGTTAGTTAGTTAGAATATTTTGTGAATAATTATTTATTGAAATCTGTTTATATTTGAAGTAATAAATTAATAGTCTTTAAGATTAAATCATTAATTTAATACATTATCAGTACCGCCAAATCGTATCAGTCTTTAAAATCACTTGTCGCATCATTCAAACAATATGTCCGAATCCAACAACAATAATAATGGGAACAACCCCCGCTGTCTTTTAAATGAAAGTAATTACTTTGTGTGGTCCACCATCATGGAGGCCGAGCTAGATAATGTGAAATGTTTAGATTATGTCACCGGAAAGTCCACTGAAAAAGTAGAGGAGCGAAAAAGAAAGGCCTACAACTTGATAATTCGAAGCCTCAACGATGACCACGTCGCCATGATTGCCAGCGAGTTGTTTGGAGAAAAGAAAGGTGATGGGAAAATGGCTTGGGATTTATTAAAAGAGAAATATGCCGGAGGAGATGCGCAGGGAAGAAGGATGGCGTTCACTGAATTGTTGGGAATAGAATTTACGAATGTTAATCAATTTGTTAAAGAGGTAAGAACAGTAAACAGCAAAATAAAACTCACCGGTTTGAAGATCGATGATGAGGTGTTGTCATTACAAATACTTCATAAATTACCTAAGGAATACAAGTCGTTCATCAGGATACTCATACAAGGAGAAGAAGTATTAGGACTCGAGGAAGTGTTGAAACGCCTTGAAAAGGATAGTAAGCAATTTGCGGCTAGGAAAGGAGAAAATGTTGTGATGATGACTACTACAGCCCCGAAGAGGAACATGAAGTGTTACAATTGCGGGATCATGGGGCACTCTGCTCGTGAGTGTAAGAAACCTTGGAGTAAGTATAAATTTGCGCCCCCAAAGAACGCCAATATAGTTGAAGCCACGAACGAAGCTAAAGAGGGAAATAGTGTGGCATTCTTTGGAAAGAGAATTATTAGTCATGAAGAGAGTAGTGAAGAATGGCCAAACAAGAAACAAGAAATCAATTATGAGCTCAAGATTTTTGGCAACGAGGAGAAGTTTCTCTATGGGGAGGACTATGGGAGCGATGTCGAGATTTATGTTGGTAACCAAGAGGTGCCAAAATTTTCTTTTATAGGAACCGTTAAAGCTAACATATGTCTTACCGCCAGGTATGAGATATTATTGGATTCAGGTGCCTCGGAACATATGTTTAACAAGAAGGAAGACTTTGTAAATTTTCAAGATTTTCAAGGTAGTGTAAATATTGGGGAAGTTGGAAGAACAGTAGATATAAAGGGAAAAGGGGACATAGTAGTATATAATTCTGATAAAGAAAAGATAGTGTTCAGAAATGCATATTATATTCCTGATTTGCCGTACTGTTTAGTTTCACAAGTGTTGATATGGAATGGGGGAGCGCAAGTAGTAAAGACAGAGAAAGAAAATTTCGAAGTAAAGAAAAACAAGAAAATTGTAATGAGTGGTAAAATAAGAAACAACTTACCATTTTTACACCTGGAGAGAGGAATGGTAAAAGCTCATGTATCAATAAGTGAACATAATAGATTAGGGCATCCGGGTGATGGCACAGAATGTGATAGCTGCAAGCAAGGAAAAAAGACAAGAAAATCATTCAAAACAGAGAGAAATAAGACAAACATACCGGGAGAAGAGTTAGCAGTAGATGTGATGGGACCAATAACGCCAGTGTCCCTAGGAAAATCAAGATATGCACTTACCATTGTTGACACAGCAACTAAATGCGTGTGGATAAGAATTCTCAAATATAAAAGTGAAAGTGAGAAGGAAATCAAAGGAGTGATACAGCTATTACAGAGACAGAAAGGAATAATAGTAAAAAGGCTAATCAGTGACTGAGGGGGAGAGTTTATGATAGCGAGCTTAGAACAGTGGTTAAGAGAGCGAGGAATAACTCATGTAGTAACTACATCAAACACACCACAAAATAACGGGTCAGCAGAAAGAATGAATAGGACCATTATTGAGAAGGCAAGAACAATGATCATAGCAAAATACTTACCTAAGAGCTTATGGGCGGAGGCAATGACAACTGCAGCCTACTTATATAACAGAACAGGCACGTCGGAGCCCTATAAAAATCTATGGAAAGAAGAACCTAGAACAGATAATATACAAGAGTTCGGTGAGGAGGTGTGGTACAGTATACATCATTATCAAAAAGTTGGAAAGATGGATCCGAGATGCAAGAAAGGAATTATAGTAGGAATGGAAGAAAACCACAGTAGCGTATACAGAGTGTGGGACCCAGAAAAGGGAATCATACTAAGAACAAGGGATATAGTAGCAACTACGAAAATAAGAGAAATGAATGAGGAGATACCAATGAGTAAAATTGAAGCAAGTATTGAAGATGAAGAAAGAGAAGTATCAGAAGCGCCAGAAGAACAACTTAATCAAGAGGACGAAGAAATAATGCAGGAAAGAAGATCAATAAGAATTAAGAAAAAACCAGAGAGATATGGAAACCTACAAAATTACATAGTGGAGAAAGAAAAAGAAACAGCAGAAGACAAGAACGAGGATGAAATAAATCTAGAAGCGATGGTAATGGAAACTTTTGTTAGGGAGAACGTTATAATACCTGAAAGCTACCAAGAGGCAAGAGGATCCAAAGAATGGATAAGCTGGAAAAGGGCCATATTCGATGAATATGACTCTATTCTGGAAAATGGAGTGTTTGAGATAATACCAAAGAATAAAAAGGACAACAGTAAAACCACAATCACGACTAGGTGGGTACTCAATGTCAGTACAGTCTAGTATATAAGTATGATATAATAGTGTTATTTTATGGTCCTACTACTTATTAATAAATGATTTAGTGATTAAACCTCAGGGGAAGACTAATAGAATAGTTATACTCAAATAAAACTCACAATACTTGGATTTAAATGCGTGCTAGTGGTGGAAAATAGAAGAATAAAATATAGTTATAGCTTTTATAAAGATAATATCAATTTATAAGGGCTTTATAATATATTTCTGAATGCTAATAATTGTATTGTAGTGTTTGTTTGAAGTGTAGTAATTGAATGATTATAATAAACCGTCAAAATCCCTCCTTACTTATACCCAAATCCACTGGAGTGCACAGACCTTCAATCCAGATGATGTCACTGCTATCCCCGGCAATTACAGCACTGTGAGGGCCCATCACCTCCCCATGGCGTCCACTTCAAGCAGTTTCAACACCCAGACCTCCAGTAAGGACCCTCCATCACTATTAATAATAACACAGAGTCATACCATAAATAGAAAACCCAGATAAAAGCGGATACCATAAAGAAACAGGTAAAATAAATGATCAAAAAGAGATTTAATGAAACTAAAAGCATATAAAGGAAACAAATAAGATGTCCAAGCCCCCAATAACATCCCCAAGCATCCACATTAACCCAAAAACATCTTTCCAACCCATAAATCCGGGAATAACCATCCAAGGAAGTAATTTTAGTTGTCCAAACTGGGTGTATGCGCCTGATATAGGTGTCTATGCTTCTGTAGGCGTTGTGAGTCCACTGATTTCGTCCATATGACCTAAAATAAGCAGAAAAACAAAGGTTATAGGCTATTAAGGGGCTAAAACCCACTTATATACCTAAATATACATAATATACTGCATATTTCACTGAATATGAGATTTATGTATACATATAAGCTTATGTATGTCAATAATTACTTCATATCACTTAAGATAAGTATATTATGACTCCATTAACACCTTAATAAGTATTATTAGGCCATGGATAAGCTATTTAAACTATTATAAATTATATAATAGAATAATAATTATATATATATATAATAAAATAATATATATTATTATTTTAACCTTATTTTTAAGATATAAGCTTAATCTAATTAAGGTTATCTTATTTTAAGCATAAGAAATACTCAGTCCTAAGGATATTTAGGCTGACACTCCCTCACCCCAAAAAAACAATAAAAAAAATGTTAAGACATTTTAATTAATCTTAAGGAATGAAATAATAAAATAAAAAATAATTTTTTATAATACATATACTGATGAACAGTATTATTTAAATTTAAATTTTTTCAAGAGATTTCTAAGATCAGAGATTTCATTTTCTGGAATCCACTGGTCATATTCACTTGATTTATTTTTAAATCTTAATAGATACTCAACTCCCTTTTCTTTAGTAAGGTGTCTCTTTTTAAGTATCTTTTCAATTTCTGCTTTTTCCACTATTTCTTCAGGTTGCTGTTTATGCCTTCCTGATCTCCTTGGAAAGAGAGCAGTATCATTAGAATGGTATGGTTTTATAAGAGAAATAGGAAATACTGGATGTTTTCTATCATAAGGTGCATATAGAATAACCTCAACAGCATTATTACCAACCATCTTTTTAACTACAAATGGTCCAATGAATGGATCCTTCAATTTAACATTACCATTTAAATTGAAATGTAGCGTTGAAATAAGGACTTCATCACCCTCTTTGAACATTTGTTCTTTATGGGCTTTATCCCATCTTTTCTTTTCATACTCAAAAGCCTTATTTATACATTCTTGAGCATGTTTTCTGCATAGTTCCTGCATCTGAAGAAAAGATTTAGTACCTGGATGAATATCCAATCTAGGTAACTTATTAAGAGTTTTAGCAGGGGTATTAGGTACATAACCCAACCATAACTCAAATGGCTTTTTGCCAGTGACAGAATGTACTGTACTATTATATGCAAATTCTAAACCTGGGATAAGGGTTACCCAATCATGCGTGAATTTGTCATTGTCTTTAAAATTAAGACCAAAAGCACAGTATCTTCTTATCATATCTTCTAAGGTTTGTATCATTCTTTCTGCTAGCCCATCAGTTTGTGGATGGTGTGCTGTAGAAAGTTTTAATTGACACCCTGAAACATCCATAAGTGTCGTCCAGAACTCAGAAGTAAATTTAGGATCTCTGTCAGAAACTATTGCTTTGGGAAAACCTGCTGTATTTAACATTTGTGTCCACCATAAAAAAGCTAAGTCCTTTGCAGAAACCTCTTTGTGGGTAGGAATAAATTTACACATCTTTGTAAATCTATCTACAATTACCCAGCAGGAGTTATAACTCTTATGCCCTGCTATTGGCAAACCTGTTACAAAGTCCATGTTAATGATTTCCCATGGAGCTTTTGGTTGCTCAATTTGTTGTAATAAACAAGCTCTTTTTCCTGTTAATCTTTTAGATTTTTGACAAGAATCACATGTTTCAACATATTTCTGAACATCCTCAGACATGTTAATCCACCAAGCTGTGTTTTTTACTCTGGTTAATGTTTTATGGTAGTCAAAATGACCTGCTAATATATCATCATGACATATACTTAACATTAACTCCTTCATTGAAGGGGGAATTACAATCACATTACTTAATTTTCTCCTGTAATATATAAAACCATCCTCAATGGAAAATTTTCCTTTTTCTAATGCCTCTTTATACTTAATTGGTAATGTTTTTATTAAAACATTCATTGAAGCATTAGATGGATCATTTAATATTGTAGTTAATTTACTTAAGTCAGGATCTGAATTATAATTATCAAGAATTGATTGCATAAATTCATCCTCAAGATCTACAATATAAATGCCATAAATGTTAATAATCTCTGATTCAGGAACATAAGCAGGATTATCATCATTATTAGGCAGAGGTACTCTAGATAACAGATCTACATTAGAGTGCAAGGTTCCTGCTCTATGTGTTATAGTCATCCGTCCTCTGTATTCTTGTACAGCTAATTGCCATCTAAACATGTGTCTATTAGGAGTTTTCATGTTTAAGAGTGACTTAACTGCACTACAGTCAGTTATTAACTCAAATTTTTGGTCTTCCAGGTAATAATGTAGCTTTTCAAGAGCCCATACTACTGCCAAACATTCAAGTTGAGTAGCACCATATTTCAATTCACCACTTCTCAGAGTACGTGAAATATAGCAGATTACTACTTCTGACATTTTACCTTCAATAAGTTGTTTTTGATGCAAAGCAGCACCCAGTCCAATAAAACTTGCATCTGTATATAATACAAAAGGTAATTGGAAATCTGGTAATCCCAAGATAGGAGCTGTCATTAAACATTCTTTCAACTTATTAAAAGCTTGTTGTCTTTCATTATTCCAAATGAAAGCTTCTGATTTCTTTATCAGTGTGGTCAGTGGTGCAGCAATTGATTGGTAGTTTTTTATATATTGTCTATAATAACCACACATTCCAAGAAAAGATTGTACATCCTTCACATTTTGAGGAATGCCAATATTCTTTATTGCAGCCACTTTATTTTGGTCTACACATATTTGTAAGCCAGATACAATATGACAAAGCACTTTTAAAGATTCAAACCCAAATTTACATTTTTTCAATGCAAGGGTCATTTTTATTTCATCCATTTTCTGAAATACTTTCCTTAAATGGATTAAGTGTTCATCAAAATTTTTAGAGAACACTATGATGTCATCAATGTATACCATTAACCATCCCTCAATCATTTCATTATGGAATGTTATATCCATTAACTTTTGAAATACTGATGGAGCATTCTTTGGTCCAAATGGCATTCTGACATACTTATAAATTCCCATGTGTGTTGTTATCAACAAAAAGTTCTGTGAATTCTATTCAACAGGAATTTGATGGTACCCTTTATTTCCATCTAGGCAACTTATATATTTAGCACCTTTAAGGGTAGCATGTATAGAGGCAATCCTTGGCAAGGGATAAATATCATCTACTGTAAATGTATTTAATGCTCTATAATCACCGCACAGTCTTGCTTTATCTTGTTCATAAGAAATCAGCACTGGTGATATTACACAATATTTTGGTGTAGTTTCAACCTTCTCAAGAATGTTCATTTTTAATAACATCTTAAGATTATCTTCTATGTCTTTCCTCTTCATTGGTGAAGCAGGGTATGGTTTCTTTTTAAGACTAGCAGGAATATTATCCATATCACAGGTTAAACTAATTTTCATTTCATGATCTTTTACAAGGCCAAGTTCATTTGTACCATGTGCAAAAGCCATTGGAAAAGCTTTAATTAATTCCAAAATATTATCTTTCTCAGTTTCACTTATCTGAGTGCCAAATGATGCTTTTGAAATTTCTGTTTCCAGAAGTTCCAACTCATTGGATTCTCTTCCTTTAGACGGGGAATTTGTTACTGACTCAATGTGTAAGACTGTGTTAAAAGAATTTATTTTAAATTTCCTTTTACCATTCATGCCAATTGTAAAATTGTTATTAGCAGGGTCTAATTTTACACCAAATTTAGTCAGAATATCATTTCCAATGATAAAACAGTTACTACAATTTGTATTATCCATTACTACAAAGTCACAAGTTACCCTTACATAACCATGTTGGTGTTTAAAGAAAACAGCAGCTTTGTATTTACCAATGGGGTGTAGTACTGATCCAAAACCTCTCCAATTTTTATTCTGAAGTGGTTCAAGCTTAAACTTATATTCACTATCAATTTTCTGTAATGTATTAGTGGAAACAACTGAACCAGCAGCTCCTGTGTCCAATACTATATTAACATTTTCACCAGAAATGATAGCTGGAACCGTGATAGGTGTCATTCTAAAGTTATCAGCTTGTATATCCTTAATGATTTCAGCATCCTCAAAATTCATTAAAGATTCATTTGAGTCCATATTTAATATTGGATTTTCAAAGATGGACAAATCATCTTCCAACATACAGACTTCATTTTCATCACTATATGAGATATTGCTGTCATAATCACTTGATTCTTTACTTTTTTCAGTTTCAGTTTCAGATTCACGTTGATTTTCAACAATATTTATGTTTTTCTCACATTTGTGACCTTTGACCCAAGGTTTGTTACACTTATAACAAGTATTTGTTTCATACTTTTTAGGTACTACAGGTGCAGTAGGTTTTTTCTGCTTCTCCTGAAGTGTTTTTGAATTCTGAGTTTTTACAGGTTCAACATTTTGTTTATAAGTGGAATACCTTGATTCATACTTATGGTTTAATAATATTTCATTGCAAATATTAATAAAGTCAGAATATTCAGTAACATTTAATGTTCTAGCTACAACAATGTCTCTGACAGATATAGGTAATTTGTATATTATCTTATCTTTCCATAAGTTAAAATCCATATGAGGCTCAATGGCTTTTAATATTTTGTTTAAATTCATTAAAAATACCATAGGTTTGTCACCATTCAACGGATTATACCTAGTCTTCTCATACAGTCTTTGCTGAGTAAGCCTGAATTTAGAACCTCCAAATTGTTTTTCAATAAGTTGTTTCCATTCAGCCCAAGAGTAGTCTCTACCCTCACTTAAGACAGCTTCAAACCATAATAAAGCAACATCCTTAAATAAAGAAATTAATTTTGATGTTATCTCTTCATCTGGTAACTTATATGAGAATTTCAAGTTGTCAATTCTTTGAATAAAATGTTGCCAATCAGAGCTGGCTTCCCCATCATAAGTTGGGTACTGATCTATCTTAGGCCAGTTCTTCTGATTGGATTTTATCTCACTAATCTTAGGTAAGTTCAACAACTCATTTACTTTTGATAAATGGTCTTGTATTTCTTCCTGCACGGATTTGTGACTTACATTTTCAGATTTGACACTACCACCAGATGGTTTCAATTGTGGTGGTATAGGGAAGGAATGAGATTCACTTTTGCCAATGAAAGGATTATTATTATATTGATTATACTTATGATTATCCTGGTTCATTAGTAGATTGGCAGTTTCAATCTCAACTTTAGTTAATCTTTGTAGCAGCTCAGAGACACTTTGATTTGTCTGTGCAAAAGATAACTTTGTTCTTGATTCAGTTTTTAATAAATGTGTTTCATATAATTTTTCTAACTCACAAAATTTGTTTGAAAGGTCATTATATTTATTACTCAATGAATCATATTTAAGAGTTAGAGACAAATGTTATTTCTCTAATTCTTTATTACGTGTTGCTAATTGAGAAATGTTCAATGTTAAGGATGAAATTGTATCACTAGTGAGTTTAACTGTCTGTTCCTCACAATCAGTCATTCTATTCCACAATGCTGAAACAATTCTATGGACAGTTGGATTATTGTTAAAATATTCCATGTCCTCCTTTTCAATTCTCTCACTCTCCTGTGAACTTCTCATCTCACTAGTAGGTGGTTGCAACTGAGGATTAACTGTATTATCATTGTATATAGTACTGTTATTATGGACAAAAGACAAGTCAGGTGTATCTACTCTAAAACCTAAATTTCTTAAATCCTCCTCTATTTTTTGTACAGATTTAACATCAATAGAATTACCTATATTGTAATTATCAGTATTATGTCTAATCTGAGAGGGTAAGTTACTTACCAAGGGATGGTTGCCAGTCCTGATTTTTGGCGCTTTTTTCCCTTGTAAGGGTGAGCTGAGGAAGTCAGATGAGGGGGTGGATCCCTGTTGCAACTGTGGCTTGTCCACTGTTGGTGAAACCAGTCCCATTTCCATTTGTCTACCAGGATTTTCTCCTGGGAGTGAGTGGACCCTCCTTGGGTAGGGGGTTGCTGATTTGATTGACTGGGCTGGCCTCCCTTTAATTCTGCCATTGCCTGATTCATCTGCTGAAATCCTACCTTGCAATTGTTTTGCAACTGCTCTACTTCTTTGAACATGAGAGATTTTGATTCCTCTAGCTTCAGAACCTGTTTGGCCAGGTGGGACAGTTGATCCTGAAGAGGAGGAGACGTCTTTTTGATAGTTATCTTTTTTAAGAGGGCGTCCTTTTCCTCTATACTCATGCTTTCTGGCTGGGGGTACTGTTGTCCCTCCATGGTGATGTCCTGGAAAGTTTTTATTAGCTTTAGACCTGGTTTTATAAGCAGGCTGTTCACTTACACTATCCTGGGGAGCACTCATATTTTTCAGAATAACAATATTTTACGTCTACAAAAGGAAAAAACTCTGTGGAATTAGTAGACAAAAGATATTAGTAATTATATTACTAATAAAAAAGCAATGGAGCTTACCCTGAATTTATATCTTTATTTATTTAAATAAAATATAAGAAAAATTCGAAAAAATCTGTTAAAAGTATAATAATAAGTTTAACTAGACCTCTATAAGGGTGAATAATTAGCTTACCAAGCTTTAGCCAAATACCAATTTTATTGGGTGTTATATTGGTGTCCAAATACCAAGTGAAATTGGGTTTATATTGGGTACAGTTACTACTGTAAATATCTAATTTTTATGATAAAAAATTAGTACAATTATTATAAGGGTTCTTTTCCGCAATCAATGAGTTATGATGACCCACTAATATGCCGCAGACCCAAATATTTGGTTAATTTTGAGTTGTACTAAGGTAAAAATCACGTCCCAAGGCTTATACTAAATAATAAGTAAAATATAAGGAAAGACCCCCAATTGTCAGTACAGTCTAGTATATAAGTATGATATAATAGTGTTATTTTATGGTCCTACTACTTATTAATAAATGATTTAGTGATTAAACCTCAGGGGAAGACTAATAGAATAGTTATACTCAAATAAAACTCACAATACTTGGATTTAAATGCGTGCTAGTGGTGGAAAATAGAAGAATAAAATATAGTTATAGCTTTTATAAAGATAATATCAATTTATAAGGGCTTTATAATATATTTCTGAATGCTAATAATTGTATTGTAGTGTTTGTTTGAAGTGTAGTAATTGAATGATTATAATAAACCGTCAAAATCCCTCCTTACTTATACCCAAATCCACTGGAGTGCACAGACCTTCAATCCAGATGATGTCACTGCTATCCCCGGAAATTACAGCACTGTGAGGGCCCATCACCTCCCCATGGCGTCCACTTCAAGCAGTTTCAACACCCAGACCTCCAGTAAGGACCCTCCATCACTATTAATAATAACACAGAGTCATACCATAAATAGAAAACCCAGATAAAAGCGGATACCATAAAGAAACAGGTAAAATAAATGATCAAAAAGAGATTTAATGAAACTAAAAGCATATAAAGGAAACAAATAAGATGTCCAAGCCCCCAATAACATCCCCAAGCATCCACATTAACCCAAAAACATCTTTCCAACCCATAAATCCGGGAATAACCATCCAAGGAAGTAATTTTAGTTGTCCAAACTGGGTGTATGCGCCTGATATAGGTGTCTATGCTTCTGTAGGCGTTGTGAGTCCACTGATTTCGTCCATATGACCTAAAATAAGCAGAAAAACAAAGGTTATAGGCTATTAAGGGGCTAAAACCCACTTATATACCTAAATATACATAATATACTGCATATTTCACTGAATATGAGATTTATGTATACATATAAGCTTATGTATGTCAATAATTACTTCATATCACTTAAGATAAGTATATTATGACTCCATTAACACCTTAATAAGTATTATTAGGCCATGGATAAGCTATTTAAACTATTATAAATTATATAATAGAATAATAATTATATATATATATAATAAAATAATATATATTATTATTTTAACCTTATTTTTAAGATATAAGCTTAATCTAATTAAGGTTATCTTATTTTAAGCATAAGAAATACTCAGTCCTAAGGATATTTAGGCTGACACTCAATAAGAAATTTAATGCAGAAGGACAACTCCAACGATACAAAGACAGATGTGTAGCAAGAGGTTTTAAACAAAAAGAGGGTATTGATTTTGAAGAGACCTTTTCACCAACTGGTAGATTAAGTACAATGCGATTTCTACTCAATCATGCGGTGGTTACTAAACAGAAACCCAGACAAGCAGATTTTGTCACTGAATACCTAAATTCGAAACTAAGTGATGATGAAGCAGTATACATTAAAATACCAGAAGGTTTTTCAGAATGGCCGAGAGAAACAAAACAAGAAGCTTGCAATAATGAATACAAAGAAGATTTAATAGAACAACCAGATAAATACATTATAAAACTAAAAAAGACACTCTATGGGCTAAAGCAAGCAGCGAGGGGGTGGTATTTAACCATGTCCGAGTGGTTCATTAGAAATAATTATAGAATTAGCGATGCAGACCCATGCTTGTTTATCCATATAAATGGAGACTTAGCTTTTGCTTGGGTAGATGATTTGATTTTAGTAGGACCTAACAGTGATGACATCATAAAGAAATTAAAGGAAAGTTTTAAAATAAAAGATCTCGGAATAGTACAACATGTGTTAGGAATAAAAGTAACAATAGAGCCAGGCGGGAATATCTTTCTTTCGCAAGAACATTACATTAAGAATTTGGTACAAGAGTATGGACTAGAGGATGCTAAAACAAGCGGAACCCCAATGCAAGCTAACATAAAAATGGAAAAATCAACTGATGAAGAACACGATAAGTTTAAACTAGAAGGAAAAGATTATCGCTCAGCAATAGGATCGCTAAACTATTTAGCCCAATGCACACGACCGGATATCGCATACAGTGTAGGAATATTATCACAATTCTTAGAAAAACCAAATCACACTCACTGGACCACTTTCAAGCGAGTATTAAGATATTTAAAAGGAACAGAAAAATGGGGATTATACTACACTAATGACAGTAGCCAATTAAGAGGATTTGTAGATTCAGGGTGGGCCGAAAATGAAAAAAGAAAATCCACAAGTGGCCACGTGTTTATGGTAAATAATGGTACAGTCTCATGGCGAAGTAAGAAATTGGGGGCAATAAGCGCTTCATCTACAGAAGCGGAGTTCAGAGCCTATTTGGCAGCAGCACAAGAAGCAGTATGGTGGCGGAAAATGTTCATGGAGATAGGAGAAGAAATAAATCTACCCACATTAATTGAAAACGATAATCAAAGCGCATTAAAGAAATCAAAAAATCCAGTTTTCCACTCAAGAACCAAGCACATTGAAACTCATTATAATTACATTACAGACCTAATTAAAAATAAAGAAATCATTATTGGATATATTCCAACAAACGAAATGGTAGCCGATATTTTCACTAAACCATTAGACCGTGTCAAACATTTCAAGTTTATGGAAAAAATGGGAATGAGGGATTATGAGATGACCAGTGGAAGGGGGTGTGTTAAAACAATAGAAGCTAATCTCGCATTTATCCACATGGCATCTCAATCTCAAGATAACTCAGAACTCGACAATACAAACTCACAAGAAGGGACTGATAGTGAATATTATTCCCTCATGGATTACAATGAAGATAAACACATAAAGAGGATAAGTGACATTATAGATAAAAAGGTAAAAGTATTAAGGTGGCAATGGAAGATAAAAACTAAGCACTATATATTAAGAAAAGCAATAAAAGTTATACATAAGAAAAGGAAGAAAACTATTAACCTCGCATATTATCATAACAAATTTATATTTAAAAGTAAAAAGATAAATAAGCACAAATCTATAGATGTAGTAAAGTTAAATGTAAAAAGGATAAAAGGTATAGATACTATGTGGAAGAGTTTAAATCCAAAAGCACTTAATTGCTATTTAAAATGTTGTAAGGGAAAAGCGCATCATGTGCACTTTTACTCAAAGATATATAAGTACACATGATCTTGTAAAGTAGTTAGTTAGTTAGAATATTTTGTGAATAATTATTTATTGGAATCTGTTTATATTTGAAGTAATAAATTAATAGTCTTTAAGATTAAATCATTAATTTAATACTCACCTGGCCAACAAAAGAAGAGCGACTTGAATCATCTCAGGTTATGCAAGCAGAGGGCTTCCCAGGATGTATTGGTTTTGTTGATGGTACTGCTATTCCTTTGAGACAGAAACCTGCTCAATGTGGAAACAATTACTTTCACATTCTTGTCAAAAATTTTCACCAACATATTTACAAGTCAAAATAATTCTATATCTGTTTTAAAAATTGGCAATACTCTCCCCTGCATTTTATTGAAGCAAGGGGTGGGTATCACCAAAATTTTTCTAAGTCATCAATTTCACATGTCAGATTTGAAAATTTGGCAATACCCCCCCAGCATTTTATTGAAGTAAGTGGTGGAAGTCATCTAAATTTAATATAATTACGTAAATTATTAAATAAATATCTAATATATATCACTTTCCCTAGTTTAAAGTAATGACAATCCCTCAAGCCAAAATGCAGATCAAATCTAGAAACAAAAGTTTGGGACTTTCCACAGGTATAGGCTAGAGGGAACCCATGAAACAAATAAATGTTATCATGATTACCATTTATACAACACAAGGTCGTGGGCCCATTACTATAGTTGAGGAAATTGATACATAAAAAATATTTATTAAAAATTTACAAAAAAATATAAAATTTTCGATGACAACTCTAATCCCCATACTTTTTGGATCTAAATAAAGTTTTTTTAAATCGATTAACTTTACCTTCTTTAATTACCTTATTGATTCTTTGAATCAACTTATGACTGATTTGAAATGAGCAACCAAAATGTGTTAAATCTTGACAGGATTCCAAACCAGGAGGAGCTTTGGTCGTTTGATGATTATCCTTAGAAGATTTCCAAATAGTTTCGATGATACCATTTCCCAAACCAAAATCAATGATGCACCGGTGGTCTGGAAAATATAAACCATGTCATTTGATTTTAGCTGGAGATGGTATTGGTTGGCCAGTAATCAGTTTGATATATGAGAATATACCAAAAGTAAGAAAATTGGTGTCCTTGGTATTGGTGTGAATTTTATTGTGAAATCCAGAATGAGTGATAATAACATTAGAAAATAAAAGATATTTGTGGCTGATATCTTCCCATTCAGAGTCACACCAATTCGGTATTCCAAATTTGGTTGCAAGTTCATGATTTTTTTCAAATGCTTTATTACACTGCTTTTTGAGTTGAAGAGCAAGAAAAGAGTTAAAGGAAGGTAGAGTGTCCCATAAGCAAAAATTTTCATCTTTTTGAGCTTTAGTGATATTCTTGAGCAACGAATACATGCCTAGATAATAATCATATAAGAGTTTCAGAATCCTTATCCTCTAAATATGCAATATAAAAATGTGAAATAAGATAAGTGAAATTTGGAAAAAAGGCTCAACTTCAAAGGTCAAAATCTCAGCAACCACTGAACCTAATTTAAACCTGTTTGAGGGAAATGAAAGATATGCTTTAGTAGAATCTTCAGTTAAAGGACATGTGATTTAAATAAACCTAACCCTAATTTGTTACATAAAAAAATGAAATAAAAATTTAGATTGGGAAAAAAAAGGCTCAACTTTAACGGTCAATATCTCAGCAACCACTGAATCAAATTCAAATCTGTTTGTGGGAAATGAAAGGTAGCCTTAAGGAGAATCTTCAGTAAAAAGAACATTAGATTTGAATAAACCTAACCCTAATTCCGAGTCTGATTTTCAAAATTTTACAAAAACTTGAAAAGTGGTAATGAAGATGAGATCAAAAGGAGTTTTATAAGTTCACTGTTATCCAGATAAGAGTCATACATATATTTAAGTATGAACTTTTCATAAACGGAACGAGATATCATATAGGCATGAAAAAAAGGAGTTGAAACTTACCTTGATTGAAAAGTAGGAAAAATAGAGTGAGAAAGATTGATGTTGGAATTGTGGGGAAATTGAATATGGAGTAAGTGAAATGCGTAAAGAATGTGCAATGTATGTGTTTCAATGAAATGGAGCCAAAAAAAAGTGAAATAAGGGAAAGGGGGGATAATGACCATGCCAAGGAGGGATGAAGAGTAGGGTGATGGAGCTAAAAAAGAAAGTAAAGAGGGAGAGAAAAAAAAGGTTAATTATACCATTGAAATCCAAAATAACCACTTACAAAAAAAATTTAGATAAAGAAAATAAAATAAACAGAAAAAAACAAAAAAAATTATAATAGTAATCAAAAAATCAAAAAAAAAGAATAAAGTGACTTAACTGGAGAGATGAGATGACAAAATGAATGAAACCAAATTGTTTGAGGGATGTTGGAGGAGAATAGGAAAAGGATATGAGGGATGAATGAAAAAAAAAATCACTGACAAAATATGCAATTTCAGAAAATATGCAATTTCATGTTGAGCTGGTGAAAGAAAACCAATGAGCCATCCAAAAAAAAAAATTTTCACCATAAATTCAAAAAAAAATGAATATGCAACAAACCAAAATACCAACCCAAGTGAATGAAGTACACAAAGAGGACATTTGGAGAGTACAAAATGGTATGGGAAAGAAAGGGATGATGTGGCCAACATGTGGTTTTGAAAAAAAAATCATGAAAAAAGTGCTGATTTGAGGTCAGAACTGACACCCATAGAAAAAAGATTAAGAAGTAGAAGAAATAAGTAAAAAAGAATGTAAACATGCCTGGTCAAAATATTGAAAATGTCAGGAAGGGGTGTGTGCTGAGGATTGATGGGTAGGTAGTGAGGAAGTTCAGTGTGTCACATGTGACAGGGATGGGGTAAGAAAGGAAGGGATGTTTTGTGGCCAAAATGTGGTTGTGAAAAAAAACGGGAAAAAAGTGCTGATTTGAGGTCATAACTGACACCCTTTTTTGAAATAAGTGACTTTTTTGCAAAATTTAAGTGCTGATTTGTAAGTGCTGATTTGGTTTGAAATCCGCACTTAAGTTAAGTGCAGATTTGCCAGAACTGACACCCCCTAATAATTCAAACACTATACAAAGACTTTAAAAGTACTATTGATATGTATTGTAATTGTATTCATTATATATTTTATTTGTAATGATAAAGAATGTAGAAAACAAGACCAAAGGCCCCCTCCTTTTATACCCAATAATTATCCAATGTATCCCCTTGATTTACCAGTCCTATACACAGCTAATGACACCTCATTATAGCTAATACGCCTGTCCATAAACATAAAGAATGACCAATAACATAATTAGAATGATATCACCTGCCAAAATCCTGGAGTAATAGGGATAATCCATCAAAATAACAGAATAAGCAAAAAAGAGAGTATATGTGTGTACTATATTAAAATAAAAGACTAAAAAAAGAAAGAATAACACTAAATATTACACAAGATTAATGGGGATTAACAGTAGAAATGATGGAGGTAATTATTCCAAATTGCTACATGAAATCCCCATCCAAAATTGACTTAGAAACCACTGAGAAACCCAAAAAAGGATGTGAGATGTGGGGTAACTGAATGCAGTCCTTGGAAGGTGCTTGCACAGGTAGATCCTTGACTCATTTAGGAAAATTTAAGCATGGTAGTGATTTTTTGGCACCAAGTTTGAAATTATACATGAAATTAGTGCATATAATAAGGTCAATGCACCTATAAATAAGTTAGGACACAAAATAAGCACCTCACTACGCAATATAGGGGGTGGACTTGCTAGCAAGTCCTCAACCTGAACTCAGATGGAACTCAGATGGAACTCAGACTGAACTCAGACTGAACCCATACTGAACTCTACTTGAACACCCACCTAAAACTGTTTTGCTGAGTGGTGTTCATCCCTGATTGTATGGTTCCTTTATCAATAGCTCAATGTGTGTTCAATCTATGGTGAGTTTGGGTCCAAGGTTGCGGACTTTCTAGCAAGTCCGCCCCCCATATTGTGTGGTGCCTGTTGCCAATTTTTGTGTGTTTCCCCATATTGGGCATAGAATGTGTCAGCCAGGCTATACCAGAAGCCCAGTAAATTTTATGTCAATTTACTGGAACTAAAAGAAGGCATATAAATATGCTTATTATGTATATAAATTAATATTATGTTGCATAATGAAATGATATAATTATTTTACTAAATATATATAATAAGTATTATATTAATTTTATTATTATATAAATTATTTATACATTTAAATTAAGCATGATATATTTTATATTCTATAAATTATGGCGCATTTTTATGTATTTAATAAATATAAATTAGTAATTAATTAATTATAAACATATATTATAATTATAAGTGTAAAATTAACTTATAATGTAATTAAATTAATTAATTAAAATTATATATTAAATAAAGCCATACATATCTTATTAAACAATAATATTGGGCGCTTTTTTGAACCTTAATTAGGGGGTATCAAAGTTAGAAATTTGTAATAATTTAAAAGGTATTTCACAACACAAAAAGAAAGCCACAAATTTGTCATTAATTTTCAGTAAAAAGGTGTTTTTGGGGCACAATATTGCATATTTTAAAAAAATAATCATGCTTAATTTGGTGAGAAAAAGAGGTATTTTAAAATGGAAGATTTCTAACTTTGATACCCCCTATTGTGTCAGTAAAATTATTAAATAAATTAAAACACTTATTTAATAGGATGGTATTCAAATTCTCACTTTAAATTAGAAATATCATTAAATTAATTATTTGTTTCATTTAAACTAGTTATTGAATTAATTACATAGTTAAAAAATTAATTAAATTTGCTTTATACTGGATTAAATTGATTACATGGATTTTTGCATGAAAATAATTCTATTTGTTTTAATTAAACCCTTTACATTACACTGTAATATCTGTTTTGGGTTATTTTACTCACTGCTCTTATGTTTCAGACTTACTTAGTTACTGATTATTTTAATTAATTGTTTTGGGAACTTATGGTGGGAAAATTGGTTACTTACTCACAGGTTTAGTTTATTGTTTCATGTTTTTCTCTCAATATCTATGTTTTAGTTATATTATTTTATATTCTTGTTTTACCTTATTACTATTTTGTAATTACTCATTTGTGGCGCTTCAGAGGATCCTTTGCCTATAAAAGGATTTGGATAATCCCCTGTAGCTGCATCACTTATTACACTCAATTTTTAACATATTTTTTAAATATATACAACATGTTTATTTTATTTTTTATTAGTATTATAAGTCTAATTTATAAGGTAAATAAATATTCTAAGGTTTCAGTAAGTCTATTAATAATAGTAATTGTTTGCTGCATATTGAAGATAGTACTTACTTAAATAAATATATTATAAATAAATAAAACCTCGCTGTTGTGTCAATCCCAAGAAATTCTTGTTGTTTTCTTTTTTCTAAAATAACTATATTAATTTATTAATTCATTTCACTACCTTCTAAACCTTTTCCCATTTTTTCTCCTCCTCTTTTCTGTTCTTTCCATCTTCTTCTCCTTCTTCTAGATGTCCGGCCAATAATTGGAGGCCTTTCCAAACAACAATGACAATACTCCACCTTGCAACAAACAACATTGCGCATGGACCACCCAAGCCAAAAAGAAATTTTTTTGCCGCGGCCATGTTTTGAACTTGGGTTCGAACTTTTAGGTTTATAATATATTAAATAATATATACTTTTGAAGTGATTCCTCAATCACTATAGTAAGTTAACCTTTGCACCTCTCACTTATATTATTAAATTTTTATTGCAATAACAGTGATTGTGGCTTAATTGCTGATTCACTGAGTGTAAGTGTTCATATTTTTTATCAATTTTTATTCCTAGTTGACCATAATAGAGTTATACTCTTAGTCCTAGAAGATCATTAAATTTTTTAATAAATTAATAAATTAATTTTATTAAAATATTTTTTGATTTATTGGTTGACCATAATAGTACTCAGTGCTTAGTCCCATTATTGCCAATACAATTTTTCGGTATTAATTATTTTTGGTTGACTTATTAAACCTTTGTTGGTTGGTCCCATTATAATTAATGGTATTTCTTAATAAACAATTGAAATTACATATATTTGTATTACATTTTTTGTTAATTAATTAATTTTTGAATAAAAATTTAATTTTTTTTTGTTAAAAAATCAATTAATTATATTTTATTTTGAAAATACAATTTTGAATCATTAAAATAATTTTAATTCTTTTTTCACAGTTTTAATGTCCAATAGTTTGGCTAACAGCATGGATAACTTAAATGTGAATGAGATTGAAGTGGATGTTGACACTTAATCTGTAGGTTCTTCTAAATTAACTTACAAAAATTATTCAGCTGATAAAAAACCTTCAGGACTTGGAAATGGCAGGAGAAGTGGAAAACCCCCCTCACCAAACACCTCTGAAAGAAGCAAAACCTCAGATAAATCAGGAAAATCCACTAAAGGGTATAAAAATAAAAAAGATACCTCTGACTCAACAAGTAAACAACCTTTCCAGTCACATAAAAGAACTGAATGCAGAAAGTATGAAATACAAGGCAAGAGTAGACACACTCTGGCAACAGATGCAGGAGTTATTAAATCCCAAACAGGCTCAAACTCCTCCTTTCCCAGCCTCTCAGCCTCAGCCTCAACCTCAGCCCCATCAGGCACCCAGCTCCTTCACTCAAAATCAAAACACTCTGCAGGTGGAGCAGTGGAAATGGGACTACCTGATGAGCCATTACCAACAGAATGTCCAGAAACCAACAGCTCAACACCCTGGCCCATCCAGGACACCAACCTACCATCAATATCCTCAGCCCCATCCTTATCATGGAGGCAGAAGAAAGAAGGCACAGGGGAAGCTTCCTCCCTTGCCATAGTAAGTAAATTTTTTGATAAACATGTTGTTATGTATAATAACAAATCTTCTTCCACAGGTAATTTTGTGGATCCTGGTGAAAGAACAGTTAAGCCCCTAAAAAGTCAACTTCCTTTAATGAGTAGCCCCAATGATGTAATTAGAAAATTATCATTTGATGAACCTTTAATTTGACTTCTACTTCTTTCATTAATCCTTCTCTTGCAATTAAAAATGATTCTGCTTCCCCTGGAGTCTATACCTTAATAAAGAAAACTTCTGAAGAAATATTGAAAGATACACTTGATTTTAATTTTGTGAAAGACAAACATTTGAGAGATGTGTTAATACATGAAAGTGATAGATTGAATAATTTGCACTTGCATTGTAAAGTGAGTTCTTCTGTACAAGATAAAGCTTAATTTAAAATCAAAGCGACCTTGAATATTGTTCTTAGCCAAAAAACAAATAAGGAGTGACAATAGAGCTATCTCAGATAAGAATATCAATCTGCATAAAACCTTGAGTGAATTAAAGCCCCTTATTGTGGAAAATTATTCATTGAAAGGTGGAATTAAATCTCTTCACAATGAGTTGAAAAAGCTAAAAAATGATTTCCATGCACTAAGTACCAAACACACAGTTTTTGAGGACAAAAATGTTTTATCCATTGCAAAAATGAATGACCAGATGTCTGAAATTCCAAGGATAAGAAACTATGTGCCTGACCTGCAGGAAAAATTTTTAGCCTTAACCATCAATCATTATGGTGTAGATGAAGGTGCTTTCCATAAGCTGCATAAATATAAGGGAAGGGAACCTGAACAGAGCAGCTCATTCTTCCCCATATTCCAGCCATTAAACAAACTGACAATGAGTCTGTAAAATCTTTTGCTACTAGCTAAAAATCTTTTAATAGTCATGAACCAGCTGTTTCCGTAAATAATAAAATATCTGAACACCTGGCTAAACTTCAGGAATTATTAATGTTAAATAATATAAACCAAAAGATGGACCATCCCAGTAGCCAGAAAAATTGGCCCAAACTGGATCAATATCCCACTCTTGATGGTGACTCTTCATCTGACTGGAAACACTTTGTTCAGAGAATTGATAATCTGAGAAACTCTTATAATTTTCCAGATGAGAAAATTGTCTCTAAATTAATTTCTTTATTTTCCAATGTTGCTTTAATGTGGTATGAATCTGTCTTACTGGACAATCAACTTTATACATGGAAAAAGTGGAAAACTGTCAGCCTATATATACCTAGGACTGAGTATTTCATATACATAAAATAATATAACCTTAAGTACATTAAGCTTATATCTTAAAAATAAGGTTAATACAATAATATATATGATTATATTACATATATATATAATTATTACTCTATTATATAAATTATAGTAGTTTAAATAGCTTATCCATAGCCTAATAATACTTATTAAGGTGTGAATGGAGTCATAATATACTTATCTTAAGTGATATTAAGTAATTATTGACATACATAAGCTTATATGTATACATAAATCTCATATTCAGTGAAATATGTAGTATATTATGTATATTTAGGTATATAAGTGGGTTTTAGCCTCTTAATAGCCTATAAACTTTGTTTTTCTTCTTATTTTAGTTCATATGGACGTATCTAGTGGACTCACAACGCCTACAGAAGCATAAACATCTATTTCAGGTGCATACACTCAGTCTGGACAACTTAATCTGCTTCCTTGGATGGATATTCACAGATTTATGGGTTGTGAGGTCATTTCTGGGTTAATATGGATGCTTGGGGATGTTATTGAGGGAGTGAAAATTTCATTTGTTTCCTTTATATGCTTTGGGTTTCATTATATTATCTTTAAATGAGTTATTTTACCTTTTTCTTTATGGTATCCGCTTTTATCTGGATTTTCTATTTATGGTATGGGTCTGTGTTATCATTAATTGTGATGGAGGGTCCTTACTGGAGGTCTGGGTGTTGAATCTGCTTGAAGTAGACGCCATGGGGAGGTGATGGGCCCTCAAAGTGCTTTAATTGCCGGGGATAGCAGTGACATCATCTGGATTGAAGGTCTGTGCACTCCAGTGGATTTTGGTATAAGTAAGGAAGGATTTTGGCGGTTATTAGACATCAATTACTTACTACAATTCAAATAAACATTATAAAACAATTATTATTATTTAAAGATATATTATAAAGCCATTATAAATTGATATTATCTTTATATAAGCTATAACTATATTATATTCATCTATTTTCCACCACTAGCACACATTTAAATCCAAGTATTGTGAGTTTTATTTGAGTATCACTATTTTATTGGTCTTCCCCTGAGGTTTAATCACTAAATCATTTATTAAAAAGTAGTAGGACCATTAATAAATACTATTAAATCATACTTATAAACTAGATACACTGACAATTGGAAGTCTTTCCTTAGTTTTTACTTATTATTTAGTATAAGCCTTGGAACTTGATTTTTACTTTAGTGTAGCTCAAAACAAACCAAATATTTGGGTCTGCTGCATATTAGTGGGTAATCATAACTCAGTTATTGCGGAAAAGAGCCCTTATAATAACTGTACAAATTTTTTATAATAAAAATTAGGTATTTACAGTAGTAACTGTACCCAATATAAACCCAATTTCACTTGGTATTTGGTCACCAATATATCACCCAATTAAATTGGTATTTGGTTAAATCTTGGTAAGCCATTAATTCACCCTTATAAAGGTCTAGTTAAACTTATTATTTTATTTTTTAACTGATTTTTTCAAATTTTTATTACATTTTATTTAAATAAATAAAGATTTAAATTCAGGGTAAGCTCCAGTACTTTTTATTAGTAATAACACTGCTAATACTTTTAATCTACTAATACCAATAGGTTTCCCTTTCTGTAGACGTGATATATTGTTATTTTTATCAATATGAGTGCTCCCCAGGACAATGTAAGTGAAAAGCCTGCTTATAATACCAGGTCTAAAGCTAACAAAAACATTGCTCCAGGACATAACCATGGAGGGTCAGTCATACCCCCAGGCAGAGCAAATGAGCATAGAGGAAAAAGACGCCCTCTTAAAAAAGATTACTGTAAAAAAGACGTCTCCTCCTCTTCAGGATCAACTATCCCATCTGGAAAAACAGGTATTGAAGTTGGAGGAATCAAAGTACCTCATTCTCAAGGAGGTAGAGCAATTACAGAACAATTTCAAGGTAGGATTTCAGCAAATGAACCAATCATTGGCAGAGCTAAAGTGAGGCCAGCCAAGTCAGCAACCCCCTATCCCAGGACTGTCACATAGCTCCCAGGAGAAAATACTGGTAGACAAATGGAAGTGGGATTTTTTCCATCAACAATGGGCCAGTCACAACTGCAACAAGGATCCTCCTCCTCATCAGACTTCCTCAGTTCACCCCTACAAGGGAAAAAAAAGGCACCAAAAATCAGGGCTCACACAAATCCAGTGGTAAATAGATTTCCCTCTCAGATTGAACACAATAACAATAATTACAATGTAGGTAATATTATTGATGTCAAATCTGTGCAGAAAATAGAGGAGGACTTAAGAAAATTAGGTTTTAATGTAGATACACCTGACTTGTCTTTTGTCAATAACAACAGTAGTATTTATAATACAGTTAATCCTCAGTTGCCACCACTTACTAGTGAGATGAGAAGTTCACAAGAGAGTGAAAGAATTGAGAAGGAAGACATGAAGTATTTTAAAAATAATACAACTGTCCATAGAATTGTCTCAGCATTGTGGAATAGAATGACTGATTGTTAGGAACAGACAGTTAAGCTCACAAGTGATACAATTTCATCCTTAACATTAAATATTTCTCAACTGGCAACACGTAATAAAGAATTAGAGAATGAACATTTGTCTCTAACTCTTAAATATGATTCATTGAGTATTAAATATAATGAAATTTCAAACAAATTCTGTGATTTGGAAAAATTGTATGAAACACATTAATTAAAAACTGAATAAAGAACTAAGTTATCTTTTGCCCAGACCAATCAAAGTATCTCTGAGCTACTACAAAGATTTAGTAAAGTTGAGATTGAAACTTCCAATCTACTAATGAACCATGATTATCATAAGTATACAAAGTATAATAATAATCCTTTCATTGGCAAAAGTGAATCTCATTCCTTCCCTATACCACCACAACTAAAACCATCTGGTGGTAGTGTCAAATCTGAAAATGTAAGTCACAAATATGTACAGGAGGAAATACTAGACCATTTATCAAGAGTAAATGAGTTGTTGAATTTACCTAAGATTAGTGAAATAAAATCCAATGAGAAGAACTGGTCTAAGATAGATCAGTACCCAACTTATGATGGGGAAGCCAGCTCTGATTGGCAAAATTTTATCCAAAGAATTGACAATTTAGAATTCTCATATAAGTTACCAGATGAAGAAATAACATCAAAATTGATCTCTTTATTTAAGGATGTTGCTTTATTATGGTTTGAAGCTGTTTTGAATGAGGGTAAAGATTACTCTTGGGCTGAATGGAAACAACTCATTGAAAAACAATTTGGAGGTTCTAAATTCAGACTCACTCAGCAGAGAATTTATGAGAAAACTAGGTATAATCCATTGAATGGTGACAAACCTATGGTATTTTTAATGAATTTAAATAAAATATTAAAAGCCATTGAGCCTAAAATGGATTTTAACTTATGGAAAGATAAGATAATATATAAATTACCTATCTCTGTCAGAGACATTGTTGTAGCTAGAACAATTAATGTTACTGAATATTCCAACTTTATTAATATTTTCAATGAAATATTACTAAACCATAAGTATGAAGCAAGGTATTCCACTTATAAAGAAAATTTTGAACCTGTGAAAAATCAGAATTCAAAAACACTTCAGGAGAAGCAGAAAAAAACTACTGCACCTGTAGTAACAAAAAAGTATGAGACAAATACTTGTTATAAGTGTAACAAACCTTGGGTTAAAGGTCACAAATGTGAGAAGAATATAAATATTGTTGAAAATCAACATGAATCTGAAATTGAAACAGAGAAAAGTAAAGATTCAAGTGATTATGACAGTAATATCTCATATAGTGATGAAAATGAAGTTTGTATGTTGGAAGATGATTTGTCAATCTTTGACAATCCAATATTAAATATGGACTCAAATGAATCTTTAATGAATTTTGAGGATGCTGAAATAATTAAAGATATACAAGCTGATAATTTTAGAATGAGTCCTATCACGGTTCCAGCTATCATTTCTGGTGAAAATGTTAATAAAGTATTTGACACAGGAGCTGCTGGTTCTGTTGTTTCTACTAATACATTACAGAAAATAGATAGTGAATATAAGTCTAAGCTTGAACCCCCTTAAAATAAAGAGTGGAGAGGTTTTGGATCAGTACTGCATCCTATTGGTAGATACAAAGCTTCTGTTTTCTTTAAACATCAACATGGTTTTGTAAGAGTAACTTGTGACTTTGTAGTAATGGATAATACTAACTGTAGAAACTGTTTTATCATTGGAAATGATATTGTGACTAAGTTTGGTGTGAAATTAGACCCTGCTAATAACAATTTTACAATTGGCATGAATGGTAAAAGGAAATTTAAAATAAATTCTTTTAACACAGTCTTACACATTGAGTCAGTAACAAATATTCCATGCAAAGGAAGAGAATCCAATGAGATGTAACTTCTGGAAACAGAAATTTCAAAAGAATCATTTGGCACTCAGATAAGTAAAGCTGAGAAAAATAATATTTTGGACTTAATTAAAGCATTTAAAAAGGCTTTTGCACATGGTACAAATGAACTTGGCCTTGTAAAAGATCATGAAATGAAGATTAGTTTAACCTGTGATATGGATAATATTCCTGCTAGTCTTAAAAAGAAACCATACCCTGCTTCACCAATGAAGAGGAAAGACATAGAGGATAATATTAAGATATTATTAAAAATAAAAATTCTTGAAAAGGTTGAAACTAAACCAAAATATTGTGTAATATCACCAGTGCTAATTTCTTATGAACAAGATAAAGCAAGACTGTGCGGTGATTATAGAGCATTAAATACATTTACAGTAGATGATATTTATCCCTTGCCAAGGATTGACTCTATACATGCTACCCTTAAAGGTGCGAAGTATATAATTTGATTAGATGGAAATAAAGGGCACCATCAAATTCCTGTTGAAAAGAAATCACAGAAATTTTTGTTGATAACAACACACATGGTGTAGACAATCCTATAGTACTAGCTATAGGCCTTGACCAAGGGAGTTGGAGAAAAACCAGAGAGAAAATCCCCTGTCCCTTTAGAAAAATAGAGTGAGATTTACTTGCTAAAGTGAGTTGGTTCCTGTTTTGCTAAAGCCCCTTTTTAACACACTTGACTGCTTGATGAGCCAAGAAAGTAGTCCCCAGATAGACTACCAGACCAAAGAACTGAAATATAGAACAAAGTCCACACCAGAGACAGCAAAGATACTTGATGTAGGTTACAAATCCACACCAGAGACAGCAATAATACTTGCTATAGCTTGCAAGACTATAACAGAGAAAACAGTTGCTAAAGTTAAGTTAAATGAAGAACTTACTTGCAACAAACACAGCCAATTGTGGCCAGAAAACAGTGAAAACTGAGTGAGGAACAATGAGATCACCTCCGGATGGTTGTATGATAATTAAAGTTGCCCCAAACTGTCTTATTCACTATGTACACACAGACCACTAACTAAGAGCCCATGCGCACCCACCAATCTGGCGCCTGTACCTGCCAAATTGCATAAAAAACCCTCCTGGAGCGCTCCCCAACCTCCTAAAACAGAGGCGGGCGGGCCCCCTAACGTCGGAGATGCCGCCTGAAGCGGCCCGGCCTCCCTGAAGCCAGAAAACCAATAAAAACCACTAATCTACTTAGAAAAATTAGCTACAACTACTAAAACCTTTAAAACACGGAATTTCACTATAACAACATTGGGACATGAAATATAGAGAAAAATTAGCTCTATCCAATGGTACTAAGCACTTAACCCTAAGACTTAAGGTTAGCCCATAAAACACGAAAAACAAAATTAAACAGCAATCTTTTATAAATGAAAAATGAGGAAATGACCCCTTAAAACTCAGAATATGAAAAATGTCTACAAGACATAAAATATAGAGAAAAACCAGGGCTATCCAATGATAGTACCCACATACCCACAGACCCAATATCCACGGAATAAAACCAGAAAAATACCAAATTCCTTAACAGATGTCAATTAAGACATGCACAAACAGTGCCAAATCACACAACAAAGGCCCCTGCCAATGTTGGAAGACCACATCCTCCCTCCAATTGAGAATTTCCGCATTCTTTCTTCATCCAACCACCATGTTTAACCTCCTTCCCAAATCTGCCTCTGAAATGGGCCCCTGCCAATACTGCATCGACAATAATTTAATCTGCGCCATGACACCACCTGTCCATCCATACAGAACGTCCTGCGATGTCTGCCACTCCAGAAAGAAGACCTGCCACAGACCTGGTCCACTTTCTTCCACAACAGATTCACCTCCACCTCAACCTGGTCCTTCTTCTGCCAGCACCAAAAGATCTAGGCCATCCATCCTGATACCCAGATTAATCAAAAAGCTCCACCCTTCCCAGAAGAGTGCCACAACCCATAAAACAACTAGTTCCCCCATCCCTGGTCCATCTGATGGTAAAGAACATTCATTCCTTCCTTCAACTTTAAAACTGATAACTTCTCAGTTCCTTCCTCTTCTGATAGTGATGATAACAATGTAGGATCCATTGCACCACCAACACCAACACACTTGCCCACTATTAAGGCCAAGTTCCAACAACACACATCTCAACAGAAACAACTTCTGCTTCACTACTTCCAATCCACTCCTGCTAGAGATCCACAGGACATTGAGAACAGAAGACACCTCATTCACCAGTTCAAAGCTAATTCTGAACACTTCATTTCATCTCTTGATTCCCTCTGTAATTCCACTAGTACTTGAGTTTGATTCAGAAAATAAAAATTGACCACACCCTCTATAGGATGTAACCACAAACAACCCTCAGTTTTAAGTCTTGGGGACCATCCTCATTTTATAGTCTTGGGGGACTCAAAAAACCCTCAGTTTAAAGTCTTGGGGGACTCAAAAACCTAAATCATAAACCCAGAACCAGAGATCAACCACATTAAGACACAGAGAAAAAACTAACATTCTGGGGTAATTGTGAATAGAGCTTCTAGACCATCAATTACCCCCAAACTTGCCTTTGCTAAATTTGGAGGCTCCCCCTGTGGATACCCTCCACCAATATTTCAAAACCAACTCCAACAACAAAAAAAAAACTTTTCCTCAGTTTATAGTCTTGGGGGACTTACAACCCTCAGTTTAAAGTCTTGGGGGACTAAAAACCCTCAGTTTAAAGTCTTGGGGGACTAACACAGTGTTCAGTTTAAAGTCTTGACGGACTACTTCTTGATAAAATCTTGAAACCAGCCAGTTTAAAGTCTTGGAGGACTAACAGAAACCAGATTTCAGTTTAAAGTCTTGATGGACTGACTTGATACCATAGCTTTTTTAGTTTAGAGTCTTGATGGACTGACTTGATAATATAGCTTTTTCAGTTTAGAGTCTTGATGGACTGGCGGAATTCTGCATAAAATGGACGCAGCCAATTTCATGCAGCACACCTCTACAGCCAACCTGCTGAACTTCCACCTTCACTTCATCATCTACCCATCACTGACAAAACTCTCCTCATATCCCTTTTCATCATCTTTTCTCACCACAGATCATGGCTGGATCCCCTGATGTTAACCCTTCTACTCTCCCTTGCTTCACTGCTCCCAAGGACTATGCCTGCAAACAGTGCATCCACATGTGCAGACCTTGCACATTCACTCTTCCAAATCCTTAATCCAAAGTCTACAACAGGGCTTGTGACTCTTGTTATTCCAAAAAGAAAAGATGTGACAGAGACGCCAACTACCCTATTCCTCCGCCTTCTCCTTCTCACAAATACATCTCCAGATCCCCTACCAGATCCCCAGAGCTTGGTCCTTCCTCTTCCTCTCTATCTTCTGCTCCTTCCAGAAGATCCAGAAGCTTCGCTTCCCGCACTCTTCCCAAAAGGCCAGCCTCAGCCTCACAAGAAACTGCCTTTATCTCCGCCAAATTGGCTCCAAAAGCTTCAAAATTAACTCCCAGGCTTCTAGACCGCGTCCAGGAGGCCCGGCCGACGTTGGGCGGCCCGCCCGCCTCACCAAACAGTGAAAATCAGGGCCAAAACCTCCAAAAACGGCCAGAAAATAGCCAAATTCATCCAGACAACAACAACAACTCAACCCAACTACCTCCTACTTCTCCCAGAGCGATGCAATCCACCCTTCCAAAATCCAAAAGCACCAAAATTTCCCAGATTTCTAAGAGAACTGCCAGAGAACCCCAAGAAGAAACCAGAACACCACACACTGCTCCACAACAACAACTTCGTCCCAACTAAGACAAAGAAACTACACCTCTCCTCTGTCAGCCAACTACTCTTCTGACAGTTCCATCTCTTCAAATTCTCCATCCAGAAGAGAGCAGTCTGCTTCCAAATCCCCCTCTCCTGCTCCATCCTTTAACAACCCTGGTACTCCATCACCAGCACCTCCTCCAGCTGAATCCAACAGAGATAACAACCACAATCTCACTGCTCCAACAAGGCCCCAAGAACCTCAGCATCCCAGTTCACCTTCTCAGGATCCTTCAGAGGAAGACCATGAGAATCCATATCTTTCCCTAGTTGATCCACCCACTATGACCGTTACAAAATCGTCAGAGATCCAAATCCCCGCTGCTTACAGATTTGATGAGCTTCCAATCTGTAAGTACCAAATTAATTATTCCATTTCTTCAACAAAAATAATTACTGATCCAATTCTTCTTGTCTAGTTGGCACCCCTCCTCCTGAATCTATTATTGGAGTTGGCCAAACTCTTGAAACTTCTTTGACCCTGGATTATGGAGACATGAAGAAACACCTAAGCACCATGTGTTCCAATATGCTAAAAGCCTTTGCCCTCCATGGACCCTTGAATGACTTTGAAAAATCCTTGAGAAAGCGCCTACTGGACGACCACTGGAAAATGTCTAGGATCATTAAACACACCCTCCAGCACTCCATTCCTGCCTCTTCTTCTTCCTCCTCTGAACTTCCCTCTAATCCAATCCCTATAATCTCTCCAGCAGGATGCACTTCAAAGAACACAGTGCTTCCCACAATCCCAACAAAAAACAAAAACGTCATCACAATCCGGACCAGCCTCCAGAAGCATCCTCATCCAGACAATGAGCTCCTGCAAAAGATTAGAAACATAAAATATAATATAAAACAAATAATAAAAAATAATTTCAGAATTTTTTTTTTTTTTTTTGATAGTCTACTGATATACTAAAATAAAAAAATTAATAATTAAAATGTAATGAAATAACATAAATGAAATAAAATAAAATGTAAAAAAATAATACAAATGGTATCCCCCAGCCTATTGATGAGCTGATCCCCTGATACCTTACCCACATCCAAGTGCACCTTGATGTGGATACACAATTAAATATTTTAAATGATTAACAAAAAAAACAAAAATTTAGAAATTCAGAAGATAATAAAAATAATGAAACACAGAAACACATGAAATAAATAATAATTAAAAATAAGAAATTAGCATTGCCCGGCCAATTGATGAGCCTTTCCCCACCAATGCTTGCCCACATCCAGGTGACCCTGATGTGGTAACACCCTATATATTTGATTTTATAATGTTAAACAACCCCCATAAAAAAATTAAAAGAAAATAATCTAAAACTGCTATCTAGCAAAAACATAACTGCAAAATCAAAGAAAGTCCAGCTCCATAGATGGTCCAGTAAGAGAAAGTCCGGTCCATAGAAATGATCACTGGGTGGGCTCCCTCCAATAAGTAAAAATGATGGGAGACCACCAGTGATCCACCACCAATCTAAAAGAACCAAAGATAAAGAAGCCAGTCCCAAACCAGTTTAAAGTCATAGCGGACTTAAAACCTGAATAATAAACAACAGAACTAGAATTCAACTAGGAAAAACAAAAGACTTGAGACAGACATTCTGGGGTAACTGTTCTACAGAGCAGCCAGCTCATCAGTTACCCCCACACTTGCCAAAATAAAATATAGAAGCCCCCCCTGGGTACCTTCTAACAAAAACACAAAATTCAACACAATAAACCAAACCAATAAGAGTGAAGAGTCCGGCACTTGAAAACCAAATCAATTTCCAGTTTAAAGTCATAGAGGACTAAAACCTGTGAAAAGAAACCAATACTAGGGTTCAACCAAATTAAGAGAAAGGGTTGGAAACAGGCAATCTGGGGTAACTGTTGATAGAGCAGCCAGCCCATCAGTCACCCCCTCACTTGCCAAGATCAAATCTAGAAGCCCCACCCATGGGTACCCTCTAACAAAAATTTCCAACAAACAAATGCATAGCATCACCACAAAAAAACCAAAATTAAAGAATGGTCCGTAGTTTATCCTAATTGCGGACTCAATCTTCTTCATACCTAGTGCCTCTGGGATAAAACCTCTTCACTTGGTCTGCAGCCACCCTCTTTTTCAAGACTGCACCATCCAACTCTTCCAAAACATAAGAACCTCCAGACGCCTGTGACCTGACTCTGTAAGGTCCATTCCATCTGTCAGCAAAAATTTTGCCCCACTGACTCTCCAAACTTCTATTATACACCAAAACCAAACAACCAGGTTTCAAGGGATTCCTGAGTCTATGAGTTAACTTTTTGTCCCAGTATCTGACTGATTGATTCCTAATCTTCATCATCCTAGAGTATGCCTTCTCTTGACATTCCTCTCTACAATCCAACTGTTGCATCCTGGCACAGAGCAAATCTTCTGTTGAGTGCACGTCATCCCAATCAATTCCAAGATAAGAGACAGCTTCCAAGTCCACTGGTAGAACGGCTTTCTGACCAAACATTAGCTCATAAGGAGAATAGCCAGTTGTCCTCTTCACAGTGACCCTATCAGAAAATAAAACCAAGGGTAAATAATGCCTCCACTTTTCGGCACTATCTCCACACATCTTCACCAAAGCATTCTTGATAACTTGATGGCCTCTTTCAACCATGCCTTCAGCTTCAGGATAATACGGTGTAGCCACTCTAACCCTAGAACCAACACTAGCCACAGCTTCTTTAAATTTGGCACCAAACTCTGGCCCACCATCAACAGTCACCAACTTCATCAACCCATACCTATAAATCCACTCCTTCTTCAAAAACTCTGCCACATTCTTGGCAGTCAAATTAACCAGAGGCACTGCCTCAACCCAACCAGACAAATCATCCCTAGCAACAATCAAGTATTTATACCTGCCCTCTTTAATATGGACAGCATCCAGACTAACCCTTCCAAAAACAGTTGATTCACCAGTAGCACAGCCCATCTCTTTAGGTTTCAAGTGACTTCTTCTTTGACATTCTTCAAAAGATTGAACCCAACCCTGCACAGCCAACTTCATACCTGGCCACCAAAATCTGTCTGCTACTCTTCTATAAGTCTCTCCAAAGCCTCTATGACCAAGGTTTTCATGCAAAGACTTCGAAACCAATTCTTGACCCTTCTTCTGAGTCACCACCCCTTGAGGATTAGGATGTCTCCTTCTCATCCACCGCCTTCCTGACACATAAAATCCAGGACTCTTCTTCTTGATTGCCAACCAAGTATCATCATCACAACTATCTGGCCTCTCCAAGGTCAACAGATATTCCACCAAAATAAAATAAAACCCAGATTGACCCCAGGTCTCATCTTCAAAGTCCAACAAAACAACATCCAAGGGTACAACCCTGTCATCAAAATCACCAGTGTGAACATGAGCCAATTGAGCAGCCCAACCAGGACACCAATCCTTAAATTTTGGCATGTCCTTCTCTTTCCACTGAACCTTGTGAGAATCCAGTTCACTAACAAAAACACCCTTTTCCAATTTTGAGCTGTCCCAAACAACAACACCATCTTCATCAACAAAAACATCCTGATCACCAGAATCAAGATCAGATCCAGCCAGTTTATCCTCTTGGGGGAGGTCAGAACAATCATCCAGTTTAGCCTCATGGGGGAGGAAAGAAAAATCCTCAGCACCCTTTGTGCTGGCCCTAATCACTGGAACATCTTCGTCAAACTCTTCAGAATCAAAATCCTCATCTGTAGGTGGCCTCCTTGATAACCCATCAGGCATAGTAAAAGTTTTACCTGGTTTGTGTACCAGGTCAAAAGAAAAATGTTGAATAAATGCCACACACCTAGTCATTGGAGCATTTGGAAGACTAGGTGTATTGATCATCTGAACCAAAGATTTTGCATCCACCTGCAGCTCAAAATGCTGCCCCCACAAAACCTTCTGTATCTTCTTTAAAATTTTAGCTACACCACACAATTCCAACTTAGGTTGAGAATACCTAGATTCCACCTCATTAAACACCACAGACTCATACCTTACTGGCCTGACCCTCCTAGTCTTATCCTCCTGAGACAAAACAGCACCAGCAGCAATATAACTTGAGTCCACTCCCAGATAAATCTTTCCAGCACCAACACCATAATCCAACTTGTGAAGAATTATATCTTCACCAACAACCTTTTTCAGCTTCTGAAAAGCCTCTTCACACTTGTCAGTCCATTCCCAATCTGCATCTTTTCTGGTCAACCTCCTTAAAGGTGAAGCCAACAAAAAAAATCCTTAATAAAAATCCTGACATATACACATACACCCAAAAATCCTCTGACTTCAGTAGTATTTTTAGGCCTTGGCCATGACTGAATTTTATTAATCTTCTTCTTCGCCATAATACTTCCCTCTTTACATACCACATGACCCAGAATTTCCAAAGCAGGAACACAACAACAGAATTTTGACCCTGAAATGGCCAAACCAGCCTCTTCAATCTTAAACAACACTCTCTCTAGAGTTATTGCATATTCCCACAAAAACCTCCTTATTCCAGGGTTCTCCGATAACACCTCATTACCATAATCAGTGGATGGTCCTTTAATTCCACCATTATCAATAAAAATACCAGCATGAGTAGGAACCTCATCCTGCAAAATCCAAGCCATCTGTGCTTGATAAACTGCCACTGAATTAGTCGCTCCTTGAGGAAACCTAGTGAGCTGAAATCTTCCCAAAGGAGTCTCAAAAGTTGTGAGAGGCCTTGAATCCGTATGTAGTTCCCTCTCATCACAACCACCCATAATATCACCCAAACCATAACACACCCTTCCAGCAAAAGCTTCAACAAAATCCTCTGCACTTGGCGGCATACCAGCATCCTTGATAGTGACTCTATTCAAGGCTCTAAGATCATGAACCACCCTCAACTTTCCATTCTTCTTCTTTACACAGAACACCGGACTTGAGTAACTGGATGTTGATTGTTCATATAACCCAGTCCTGAATCTTTCCCTAACAATCTCTACAAAATTCTCTCTAATAGCGGCTGGAATCGGAATAGGTTTGATTTGCCAAGGTTCATGACAAACAACAGGAATCAAGTAAGGTTCCCCATAAGAGTGCTTCAATACACCCCTTTCCTCCTCAACAAATGCCACCGCTTTTTCCCTTAGCACAATAATGTGCAACAACAACTTCTTTTCTTCCTCAGACAACCACCCATCAGGACCAAAATTAACAACTTTCAATCTTTCCACGGTCACCCTAGCCGTCTCTACGAATTCTGGAGGATTCTTCACCAAAGGAGTACAGTACGGATCTCTTGACAAAGGAGGTCTCTTCAAAGGCAGATTCAAGCCCACAGGCATAGGCTCATTGACAGGCCTAATCTTCTGCGCTACCTTCTTATACTTTGCCGCTCCACCTTCAACTTGAGGGATCTTCAGGAAATCTTCACCACCAGACCTAGAACAAAAACCAAGGGTTTCCCCATTGCTCACATGCGTGGCCAAGGTAATGTTTTTGAAAGGTGTAGAAGAAACCCTAGCGGTGCATAATTGGGAGGACTTACTTTTACACCCCAATCTCACCACTCCAAAACTTTTCCGCAATTCCAAATCTTCATCCTCACTTCCAACTTCCAAATCTTCAAATCTTGATTCATCTTCTGAATCACATCTTCTAAAATTGTGCAGTTTATCCTCATGCTGGAGGTCCAAAAATAGATCTTGATGATTTTCTCTCTTCAAAATTTTCTGCAGTTTAACCTCATGCTGGAGGCCCAAAAATAGATCTTGACGATCTTCACAAAAATATTTTGCATCTTCTTTCTTCATTATATTCAGATTTTTTTCTTGATTTTCATGAATTATCTTGAAGTTTTTATTTTCTTTTCTTGAGTTTTCTTCTGTCCTACAAAAATAACCAGGGGTTTCCCCAATGCTCACAGGTGTGTCCCAGGTAATGTTTTTGAAAGGTGTAGAAGAAACCCTAGCGGTGCACAATTGGGAGGACTAACTTTTAGACCCCAATCTCACCGCCCCAAAACTTTTCCGCATATCTTTCAAAAAAGATATATAACCAATCTTCTTCTTTGAACTTGAATTAAAAATAATTAAGAATCTTGAGAGAGAACAGAGACTTGATAAAACACTTGATGAATACTTGCAGAGAAGAGAAACATTAAAAAGAGAAAGTTGAAAATCCACTTGGTATATCTCCAAGGGAGCTGACCTACTACAACCTGGGATTTCCTCATCTTGGGGAGAGGTTGTAGCACTAGGGTGATCAGCCCTCATTACTCTAAAAAAGACAGACTCTCAATAGAGCCTGAGCCGCAATCCAAAAAACCAGAGGCAGCACCCACTTCCTTCCTTCTCCTGCAGCAGTCCATGCACTGGCACATTGAAAATAAACCAGGCCTAGTCTCCCAACCATCCTCTCCAGGGGATGACAACCTCATGTGAAGCCTCCTTTCGTCTTCACCAGTCAACTCCAAACTGATTCCCAAGTCAAATTGATAACTAATTCTTGCCTGAAAATCCATCAAGAATGGCCCGCCCAAAACTGCTTTTACATTACCTTTAGCAATGTAAAAATGAACCTTCCCTGAGGCTCCTCCAACATCTAACTTCACAAACTCTGAAGTTCCAACCAATTCAGTGACATGGCCACCGATCCCTCTCAAATTCCCACCCATACCAGTTTTGATGGGGAGGCCCATATGAGTTGCCTCAAACAAAGAAATCAGGTTTATCTGAGAACCTGAATCCACCAATGCCCTTGCCTCCCTGCCATTCAGAGTGACATTGACATATCCCAGAGGAGCAGAAAAATGAGTTTCCAACCCCTCACCAAACTTTTCAGCAGAATCACAAATGTATTCTACCTCACCAGAAGAAACCCTTCTCCTGGTCAACAACTTCTTCTGCCTATCAGCCAACCCTGGACTGATAGCATACAATTCCCCATAAGATAGGGAAACCTGACCCTGGTTCATCCTTTCCAGGACAGAGTCCATAACATTAACTTGACCAGACACTACTGGCCTCTCAAAGTGAGCTCTTTGCTTCACCACCTTGGTCCTAGAAGATTCTTGAGGACCAGCACCACCAACAGATTTACCACTAACAGGAACCAAACCAGATCCCTCACCAGAACCTCTGACTCCAACAGGCTTTGGCAATGAAGCCAAAGGGACATCCTCCTCAGAGTCAGAATCCACCTCCATTGGCATTGGCTCACCATTCAGGTCCAATGCACCAAAACTAGGGGGGCCCATGTCAGCCATACCCTTGTGCATCTTGTACAGCTCCTCTTTGCTGTACCTCTTCCTAGCTGCACTCAGCTTAGGATCACCCTTTGAAGCATTTGGCTTTGGTTGGGCCTGAGAACTGCTCTTAGGCCTACCCACCTTTCCTGCTTCCACATCATAAACACCAGCCAAGCATTCACCACTTGACTGTCCACCACAAGAATACAACTCCAAACCACCAAAGGAAGTAGAAAAAGAGACCTTATTGACCTCCTTCCCCTTTCCCTTGACATCCTCATCTACCTTAACAGAAGACTTCCCCCAATCAGGAATCTCCTCAAACCTTGGCCTCCTTTGATTGAGACCAACCCTTCTCCTGACCAAATCAACAGGAGCCTGCCCCTCACTGGGCTTCACAAAAGAACCTTCAGGGAACTTAAAAACCCCGCCATCAAACTCCACTTTTCCTTCAGACACATCTCTGTTCAGTGCCCAACAATAATTGGAACTGTGCCCCCTCCTACTGCAATAAGAGGAAACCCAAGGATCACTCCTACCAGCCCTCCTTTCAAAATCTTTTGGCTGAGAAGGTGTCTTATTAACCTTCTTGGCCTGCTGGACAAAAATGTGCAGCTGTTTTGTCAGATCAGCCAACTGCTCCACCATTGGGTCCCTCTCCTGTTTGGGAACCTGCACCAAATTTTTCTCCTCCTTCTTCTCCCTAACTTCCTCTTCAGCCAAAGCCTCAATGACTTTGCTGACATACTTGGCACACCCCTCCTGATAGGTGTCCACAGCCAATAACTTCAAATGGGCCTCATCAGCCTCCTTCATCTTATCCAAGGCAGGCAACTTCTGATCCCCATTAGAAAGAGTTTTCATCAATTCCTTTCTTGACAACTCCTTCAACACATCCATCCTGACATCTCTAGCCAGGGCAGACCAAAAAACATCCTTGGCAGCATTTTCATGAGCCAGCTCCTCCACTTCTACCAAATATTCCACCACAGGATCAAACTGTAGCAGAAACTTCCTGTAACTATGTAAGTTAACAACACCACCATAAGATTTCCATTCACTGACAACCTTGTTCAGATCCACCATAGTGAACCTGACACCCCATCTATCCACCATTTCCCTACACAACAATTTCCAATCCCTCTTCTTGTAGCCAGACATAGCCACAATCTCCTTCTCCACTGCCCTATCACCAATGAAGAAAATAATCTGCTTCACCATGTCCAGGTAAGAAGCACCATCCACACCAGCAGCAGTTTCATACTTTTCTAGAAACCACTTGACATCCTCCCCATCAAACTTGGTACCATCCCAAGTTTTAATTCTCACACACTCCCTAACCATCAGAGAAGGAGGACCATCCCCCCCACTGACAGTCACCACAGGAATAGCAGAACCAGAAGCCATTCCTCCAGTCCAAAACACCAAAAAGAGCCAACCAAAGCAAACAGAGATTCCAAAGAACTAGCAAGTTCTACCCCATGTTGGGCGCCAGAAATGTAGACAATCCTATAGTACTAGCTATAGGCCTTGACCAAGGGACTTGGAGAAAAACCAGAGAGAAAATCCCCTGTCCCTTTAGAAAAATAGAGTGAGACTTACTTGCTAAAGTAAGTTGGTTCCTGTTTTGCTAAAGCCCCTTTTTAACACACTTGATTGCTTGATGAGCCAAGAAAGTAGTCCCCAGATAGACTACCAGACCAAAGAACTGAAATGTAGAACAAAGTCCACACCAGAGACAGCAAAGATACTTTATGTAGGTTGCAAATCCACACCAGAGACAGCAATAATACTTGCTATAGCTTGCAAGACTATAACAGAGAAAACAGTTGCTAAAGTTAAGTTAAATGAAGAACTTACTTGCAACAAACACAGCCAATTGTGGCCAGAAAACAGTGAAAACTGAGTGAGGAACAATGAGATCACCTCCGGATGGTTGTATGATAATTAAAGTTGCCCCAAACTGTCTTATTCACTATGTACACACAGACCACTAACTAAGAGCCCATGCGCACCCACCAATCTGGCGCCTGTACCTGCCAAATTGCATAAAAAACCCTCCTGGAGTGCTCCCCAACCTCCTAAAACAGAGGCGGGCCGGCCCCCTGACTTCGGAGATGCCGCCTGAAGCGGCCCGGCCTCCCTGAAGCCAGAAAACCAATAAAAACCACTAATCTACTTAGAAAAATTAGCTACAACTACTAAAACCTTTAAAACACGGAATTTCACTATAACAACATTGAGACATGAAATATAGAGAAAAATTAGCTCTATCCAATGGTACTAAGCACTTAACCCTAAGACTTAAGGTTAGCCCATAAAACACGAAAAACAAAATTAAACAGCAATCTTTTATAAATGAAAAATGAGGAAATGACCCCTTAAAACTCAGAATATGAAAAATGTCTACAAGACATAAAATATAGAGAAAAACCAGGGCTATCCAATGATAGTACCTACATACCCACAGACCCAATATCCATGGAATAAAACCATAAAAATACCAAATTCCTTAACAGATGTCAATTAAGACATGCACAAACAGCGCCAAATCACACAACAAAGGCCCCTGCCAATGTTGGAAGACCACAATGGGAATTTATAAATATGTCAGGATGCCATTTGGACCAAAAAATGCTCCATCAGTATTTCAGAAGTTAATGGATATAAAATTCCATAATGAAATGATTGAGGGATGGTTAATGGTATACATTGATGACATCATAGTGTTCTCTAAGACTTATGATGAAAAGTTAATCCATTTATAGAAGGTATTTCAAAAAATGGATGACATAAAATGACCCTTGCATTGAAAAAATGTAAGTTTGGGTTTGAATCTTTAAAAGTGCTTGGTCATATTGTATCTGGCTTACAAATATGTGCAGACCAAAATAATGTGGCTGAAATACAGAATATTGCCATTCCTCAAAATGTAAAGGATGTACAATCTTTTCTTGGTATGTGTGGTTATTATAGACAATATATAAAAAACTACCAATTAATTGCTGCACCATTGACCACACTGATAAAGAAATCAGAAGATTTAATTTGGAATAATGAAAGACAACAGGCTTTTAATAAGTTGAAGAATGTTTAATGACAGCTCCTATCTTGGGATTACCAGATTTCCAATTGCCTTTTGTATTATATACAGATGCATGTTTTATTGGTCTGGGTGCTGCCTTGCATCAAAAAAACTTATTGAAGGAAAAATGTCAGAAGAAGTAATTTGCTATATTTCATGTACTCTAAGAAGTAGTGAATTGAAATATGGTGCTACTCAACTTGAATTCTTGAAAGTAGTATGGGCTCTTGAGAAGCTACATCATTACCTTGAAGACCAAAAATTTGAGTTAATAACTGACTGTAGTGCAGTTAAGTCACTCTTAAACATGAAAACACCTAATAGACCCATGTTTAGATGGCAATTAGCTGTACAAGAATACAGAGGACGGATGACTATTGCACATAGAGCAGGAACCTTACACTCTAATGTAGATTTGTTATCTAGAGTACCTCTGCCTAATAATGATGATAATCCTGCTTATGTTCCTGAATTAGAGATTATTAACATTTATGGCATTTATATTGTAGATCTTGAGGATGAATTTATGCAATCAATTCTTGATATGTATGCTTCAGATCCTGACTTGAGTAAACTCACTACAATATTAAATGATCCATCTAATTCTTCAATGAATATTTTAATAAAAACATTACCAAATAAGTATAAAGAGGCATTAGAAAAAGGAAAATTTTCCATTGAGGATGGTTTTATATATTACAGGAAAAAATTAAGTAATGTAATTGTAATTTCCCCTTCAATGAAGGAGTTAATGTTAAGTATATGTCATGATGATATATTAGCAGGTCATTTTGACTACCATAAAACATTAACCAGAATAAAAAACACAGCTTGGTGGATTAACATGTCTGAGGATGTTCAAAAATATGTTGAGACATGTGATTCTTGTCAAAAATGTAAAATATTAACAGGAAAAAGAGCTGGTTAATTACAACAAATTGAGCAACCAAAAGATCCATGGGAAATAATTAACATGGACTTTGTAAAAGGTTTTCCAATAGCAGGGCATAAGAGTTATAACTCCTGCTGGGTAATTGTAGATAGATTTACAAAGATGTGTAAATTTATTCCTACACACAAAGAGGTTTCTGCAAAGGACTTAGCTTTTTATGGTGGAAACAAATTTTAAATATAGCAGGTTTCCCCAAAGCAATAGTTTCTGACAGAGATCCTAAATTTACTTCTGAGTTCTGGACATCACTTATGGATGTTTCAGGGTGTCAATTAAAACTTTCTACAGCACACCATCCACAAACTGATGGGCTAGCAGAAAGAATGATACAAACTTAAGAAGATATGTTAAGAAGATATTGTGCTTTTGGTCTTATCTTTAAAGACAATGACAAATTCATGCATGATTGGGTAACCCTTATCCCAGGTTTAGAATTTGCATACAATAGTACAGTACATTCTGTCACTGGTAAAAAGCCATTTGAGTTATGGTTGGGTTATGTACCTAATACCCCTGCTAAAACTCTTAATAAATTACTTAGATTGGATATCCATCCAGGTACTAAATCTTTTCTTCAGATGCAAGAATTATGCAGAAAAAATGCTCAAGAATGTATAAATAAGGTGTTAGAGTATGAGAAGAAAAGATGGGATAAAGCCCATAAAGATCAAATGTTCAAAGAGGGTGATGAAGTCCTTATTTCTACACTACATTTCAATTTAAATGGTAATGTTAAATTGAAGGATCCATTTATTGGACCATTTTTAGTTAAAAAGATGGTTGGTAACGATGTGGTTGAGCTTATTCTATATGCACCATATGATAGAAAACATCCAGTATTTCCTATTTCTCTTAAAAAACCATACCATTCTAATGATACTGCTCTATTTTCAAGAAGATCAGGAAGGCATAAACAGCAAACTGAAGAAATAGTTGAAAAGGCAGAAATTGAAAAGATACTTAAAAAGAGACACCTTACTAAAGAAAAGGGAGTTGAGTATCTATTAAGATTTAAAAATAAATCAAGTGAATATGACCAGTGGATTCCAGAAAATGAAATCTATGATCTTAAAAATCTCTTGAAAAAATTTAAATCAAAATAATATTTTTTATTCAGTATATGTATTATAGAAAATTTAAAAAAAATTTCTATTCACTCCTTACTTTTAATTAAAATATCTTAACATTTTTTTTATTGTTTTTTTTGGGTGAGGGAGTGTCAGCCTAGATATCCCTAAGACTGAGTATTTATTATACATAAAATAAGATAACCTTAAGTACATTAAGCTTAAATCTTAAAAATAAGGTTAATACAATAATATATATGATTATATTACATATATATATAATTATTACTCTATTATATAAATTATAGTAGTTTAAATAGCTTATCCATAGCCTAATTATACTTATTAAGGTGTTAATGGAGTCATAATATACTTATCTTAAGTGATATTAAGTAATTATTGACATACATAAGCTTATATGTATACATAAATCTTATATTCAGTGAAATATACAGTATATTATGTATATTTAGGTATATAAGTGGGTTTTAGCCTCTTAATAGCCTATAACCTTTGTTTTTCTGCTTATTTTAGGCCATATAGACATATCCAGTGGACTCACAACGCGTACAGAAGCATAAACATCTATTTCAGGTGCATACACTCAGTCTGGACAACTTAATCTGCTTCCTTGGATAGATATTCACAGATTTATGGGTTGGGAGGTCATTTCTGGATTAATATGGATGCTAGGGGATGTTATTGGGGGCTTGGAAATTTCATTTGTTTCTTTTATATGCTTTGGGTTTCATTACATTCTCTTTGGATGAGTTATTTTACCTGTTTCTTTATGGTATCCACTTTTATCTGGATATTCTATTTATGGTATAGGTCTGTGTTATCATTAATTGTGATGGAGAGTCCTTACTGGAGGTCTGGGTGTTGAATCTGCTTGAAGTGGACACCATGGGGAGGTGATGGGCCCTCACAGTGCTGTAATTGCTAGGGATAACAGTGGCATCATCTGGATTGAAGGTCTGTGCACTCCAGTGGATTTTGGTATAAGTAAGGGAGGATTTTGACAGTTATTAGACATCAATTACTTACTACAATTCAAACAAACATTATAACACAATTATTATTATTTAAAGATATATTATAAAGCCATTATAAATTGATATTATCTTTATATAAGCTATAACTGTGTTATATTCATCTATTTTCCACCACTAGCACACATTTAAATCCAAGTATTGTGAGTTTTATTTGAGTATAACTATTTTATTGCTCTTCCCCTGAGGTTTAATCACTAAATCATTTATTAAAAAGTAGTAGGACCATTAATAAATACTATTAAATCCTACTTATATACTAGATACACTGACAAAAACCTTGATTGAAAATAAATTTGGTGGCTCCAAATTCAGGCTTGCCCAGCAGATATTATATGAGAATGCTAAATATGAATCCTCCTCTCCTGAAAAACCTATTGTTTTCCTTGTGAAAATTACAAAAATTCTTAGAGCCATGGATCCTAAAATGGATTATGATATTTGGAGAGATAAAATTCTCTAAGAGATTTGATTGTGGCAAGGACTGAGCATGTGTGAGAGAATTCTTTCTTTATTAATATCTTTAATGAAGTCCTACTAAATCATAGATATGAACCAAGGAATTATCCTGTTAAATATTATCATGACCAACAAAAGCCCTCCACAAAACTTCCAGAAAAAACTGGTAGACCCTCTGCCCCAGTTTCTCCAAAGAAATATGCAACTAATACTTGTTTTAAATGTAACAAACTATGGAAAAAAGGACATATTTGTGACAAGAAAATTCATCTTGTAGAACAAAATGAGGAATCTGAAAATACTCAAGCTGAACTTGATGATTCCTACAGTGACTGTAAAAGCAATATCTCTTATGACAATGAGTCTTCTCAGGAAGTTCTGGTTTTAGAAAAGGATATCCAATATTTAGATAATTGGTCTGATATTTGTGATGTTGAATTGTCTTCTGTAGAAAATGCTGAAGTAATTAGAGATATTACTGACAGTTCCATTTTAATATCCCCTTTGAGGGAACCAGTTATCATTAGTGGTAAAAATGTTGAGGTAATTCTTGACTCTGGTGCTGGAGGAAGTTTAGTGTCCGAGAAGGCACTTGCTTCTGTAGATAAGGATCATCAATGAAAATTATTACCTATAACATCTGAAAAATTGAAAGGTTATGGTTCTGTTTTATGTCCCATTGGCAAATACAAAACCAATGTATTCTTTAAATATAATGGTGGGTTTTTCAGAGCTATTTGTGAATTTTTCGTGATGAAAAATGACAATTTAAGCAATTGGTTTATCATGGGAAATGATATTTTAACCATGTTTGGAATTAAATTACATCCTGCAAACAATTGTTTTACTTTGGAAATGAATGGGAAAAGAAATTTTAAAATTTCTTCTTCTAAAAAGCATTCTGCACCCTTTTTAAAATCTTGTCATTCTTTGATCCAATTTAAAGGTAGACAGACAGAGGAAATGAATGTATTATTTTCTGAAATTGAAACAGCATCATTCGGTGATCAATTAACTGATGACCAAAAAGATTCAATAGTAGCCTTAATTAAATCTTTCCCAATGGCTTTTGCTCATGGTTCCCATGTGTTAGGCTTGGTTAAAGATGAAATGAAAATTTCTCTATCCTGAAATTTGGATGAAATACCTCCTAGCCTAAAGAAAAAACCTTATCATGCTTCTTCTACAAAGAGAAAAGATATAGAAGATAATATCTCCACTTTATTGAATATGAATATTATTGAAAAAGTAGATTTTAGACCAAAATATTGTGTCATCACTCCAGTTTTAATCTCTTATGAAAAAGATAAAGCTAGACTTTGTGGAGATTGTAGAGCATTAAATACATATACTGTAGATGATATTTACCCATTAGCCAGAATTAGCTCTATACATGCTACCTTAAAAGGTGCTAAATTCATAAGCTGCCTGGATGGTAATAAAGATTATCATCAAATACCTGTTAAACAGTCTTCCCAAAATTTTTTGCTAATTGTGACTACTATGGGAATTTACAAATATGTTAGGATGCCTTTTGGCCCTAAAAATTTCCCTTCAGTATTCCAAAGAGTGATGGATAAGACATTTCATCAAGAAATAATTGAATGTTGGTTAATGGTTTATATTGATGACATCATAGTTTATTCTAAAACTTTTGATGAAAATTTACAACACTTGAATAAAGTCTTCCAGAAAATGGATGAAATTAACATGACTTTATCCTTAAAAAAGTGTAAATTTGGGTTTCAATCCTTAAAAGTCCAAGGTCATGTTGTGTCTGGCTTACAGATCTGTGTAGACCATGGAAAAGTTGCTGCTATCCAAAATGTGTCAGCACCAACTTCTGTAAAAGAAATACAGAATTTTTTGGGAATATGTGGCTACTATAGACAATACATAAAAAATTATCAAGTCATAGCCTTACCACTTACCAAACTAACAAGAAAAGATGTAGCTTATATATGGAATGAGGACAGTCAAATATCTTTTGATACATTAAAAAGATGTTTAATATCAGCTCTGATCTCTGCTCTTCAAGATTTTAATAAGCCTTTTGTTCTTTATACAGATGCAAGTTTTATTGGACTTGGAGCTGCTCTTCATCAATAACAAATTATTAATGAAAAAGTTTCAGAAGTAGTAATCTGTTATATTTCAAGAAACTTAAGAAAAAGTGAATTGAAATATGGTGCCACTCAATTAGAGTGCTTAGCAGTTGTATGGGCTTTAGAAAAGCTTCATTATTATTTAGATGATCAAAAGTTTAAATTAGTTACTGATTGCAGTGCTGTAAAATTCCTCTTAAACTTGAAAAAACCAAATAGATATATGTTTAGATTGAAACTAACTGTTCAAGAATACAGAGGTAGAATGACTATTATTCACAGAGCTGGAAATGTTCATTCAAATGTGGATATGTTGTCCAGATTACCTGTTCCAAATGATGTTTCAAATCCAGCGTATGTACCTGAAGATGATACAGTATATATACATGGTATATACATTGTTTATATGGAAGAGAAACTGTTACAATTAATTCTGGATTCATATGATCAAGATTCTTATTTAAATAATTTGGTTACTATCTTGAATGAACCAAAGAATACATCTATCCAAGCATTAATAAAAACTCTTCCTTCAAAGTACCAGAGTTCTTTGAATAAAGGAACGTTTTCCATTGAAGATGGTTAAATTTACTACAGGAGAAAACTGACCAATGCCATTGTTATTCCTCCTTCCATGAAAGAAACCATCTTAAAACTATGTCATGGTGACATATTAGCAGGACATTTTGATCTTGAAAAAACCATTATCAGAATTAAAAACACTGCTTGGTGGGCTAATATGTCTGAAGACACTAAATTATATGTTGAATCTTGTGATTCTTGTCAAAAATCTAAAATATTGACAGGTAAAAGAGCAGGATTGTTACAAAATATTGAAGCACCTGATGTTCCTTGGAAAATAATTAAAATAGATTTTGTCACTGGTCTTCCTGTAGCAGGTAAAGAAAGTTATAACTCCTGTTGGGTAATAGTGGATAGATTCACCAAAATGAGCAAATTTATTCCCACCCACAAAGATGTATCCACGAAGGAATTAGCTTTCCTAGTTGTCTACAGCTCACCATACTCAGACTGATGGTGTCAGTGTATCTAGTATTTAAGTATAATATAATAGTATTTATTAATGGTCCTACTACTTATTGATAAATGATTTAGTGATTAAACCTCAGGGGAAGACTAATAAAATAGTTATACTCAAATAAAACTCACAATACTTGGATTTAAATGCATGCTAGTGGTGGAAAATAGATGAATATAATATAGTTATAGCTTATATGAGGATAATATTGATTTATAATGGCTTTATAATATATTTATAAATTCTAATAATTGTATTGTAATGTTTGTTTGAATTTTAGTAAGTGAATGATGTCTAATAACCATCAAAATCCTCCCTTACTTATACCAAAATCCACTGGAGTGCACAGACCTTCAATCCAGATGATGTCACTGCTATCCCCGGCAATTACAGCACTGTGAGGGCCCATCACGTCCCCATGGCATCCACTTCAAGCAGATTCAACACCCAGACCTCCAGTAAGGACTCTCCATCACAATTAACGATAACACAGACCTATACCATAAATAGAAAATTCAGATAAAAGTGAATACCATAAAGAAATAGGCAAAATAACTCATCCAAAGAGAATATAATGAAACCCAAAAAATATAAAGGAAAAAAATGAAATGTTCAATCCCCCAATAACATCCCCAAGCATCCATATTAGCCCAGAAATGACCTCCCAACCCATAAATCTGTGAATATCCATCCAAGGAAGCAGATTAAGTTGTCCAGACTGAGTGTATGTGCCTGAAATAGATGTTTATGCTTCTGTAGGCATTGTGAGTCCACTGGATACGTCCATATGACCTAAAATAAGCAAAAAAACAAAGGTTTTAGGCTATTAAGAGGCTAAAACCCACTTATATACCTAAATATACATAATATACTGCATATTTCACTGAATATGAGATTTATGTATACATATAAGCTTATGCATGTCAATAATTACTTAATATCACTTAAGACAAGTATATTATGACTACATTAACACCTTAATAAGTATTATTAGGCTATGGATAAGCTATTTAAACTACTATAATTTATATAATAGAGTAATAATTATATATATATGTAATATAATAATATATATTATTATTTTAACCTTATTTTTAATATATAAGCTTAAAGTAATTAAGGTTATTTTATTTTAAGTACAAGAAATACTCAGTCCTAGGGATATCTAGGCTGACAGATGGTCTAGCTGAAGGAATGATTCAAAATCTGGAAGATATGATTAGAAGGTATTTTGCCTTTGGATTAGAATATAAAGGCATTGACAGATTTACTCATGACTGGGTCACTCTATTGCCTGGTCTTAAATTTGCATATAATTACACTGTTCATTCTGTCACTGAGAAAAAGCCTTTTGAGCTTTGGTTAGGTTATGTCCCAAAAACTCCTGCTCAAATTCTCAATAATAAATTACCTAAGTTGGAACTACACCCTGGTGTAAAATCTTTTGTGCAAATGCAACAGCTATGCAGAAAACATGCTCAAAGATGTATTGATTAAGAATTTGAATATGAAAAGAAGAGATGGGATAAATCCCATAAAGAATACACATTTAACAAGGGTGATGAAGTGTTGATATCTAATGTCAATTTCAATGTACAAGGTAGCAACAAATTAAAAGATCCTTTTGTGGGACCATTTGTTGTCAAAAGAATAGTTGGAGATAATGCAGTAGAAGTTGTATTGTATTCTCCATATGTTAGAAAAATCCTGTTTTCCCATTTCTTTGCTTAAGCCTTATACTCCCAATTGTGACTTTTTTCCCAAAAGAAGGGGAAGACCTAAGAAAAACCCTCAGGAAATCACAGAAACTGCAGAAATTGATAAAATTCTCAATGATAGAATTATCACTTCTTAAAGAGGTACTGAATATTTATTGAGATATAAGCAAAAATCATCTGAACATGATGCATGGATACCTGGAAAGGAAAATTCAAATCTTCCTACTCTGTTAAAGAAGTATTAAAAGAAAAAATCTTAGCATTTTTTTTATTATTGTTTTTTTTAGAGTGAGGGACTGTCAGCCAGGCTATACCAGGAGACCAGTAAATTTTATGTCAATTTACTGGAACTAAAAGAGGGCATAAAAATATGCTTATTATGTATATAAATTAATATTATATTGCATAATGAAATGATATAATTATTTTATTAAATATACATTATAAGTGTTATATTAATTTTATTATTATATAAATTATTTATACATTTAAATTAAGCATGATATATTTTATATTCTATAAATTATGGTGCATTTTTATGTATTTAATAAATATAAATTAATAATTAATTAATTATAAACATATATTATAATTATAAGTGTAAAGCTAACTTATAATGTAATTAAATTAATTAATTAAAATTATATATTAAATAAAGCCATACATATCTTATTAAAAAATAATATTGGGCGCTTTTTTGACACTTAATTGTTTCAGTAAAATTATTAAATAAATTAAAACACTTATTTAATAGGATGATATTCAAATTCTCACTTTAAATTAGAAATATCATTAAATTAATTATTTGTTTCATTTAAACTAGTTATTGAATTAATTACATAGTTAAAATAATTAATTAAATTTGCTTAATACTGGATTAAATTGATTACATGGATTTTTGCGTGAAAATAATTCTATTTGTTTTAATTAAACCTTTACATCTCACTGTAATATCTGTTTTGGGTTATTTTACTCACTGTTCTCATGTTTCAGACTTACTTAGTTACTGATTATTTTAATTAATTTTTTTGGGAACTTATGGTGAGAAAATTGGTTACTTACTCACGGGTTTAGTTTATTGTTTCATGTTTTTCTCTCAATATCTATGTTTTAGTTATATTCTTTTTTATTCTTGTTTTACCTTATTACTATTTTGTAATTACTCATTTGTGACGCTTCAGAGGATCCTTTGCCTATAAAAGGCTTTGGATAATCTTCTGTAGCCGCATCACTTATTACACTCAATTTTTAACAGATTTTTTAAATATATACAACACGTTTATTTTATTTTTTATTAGTAATATAAGTCTAATTTATAAGGTAAATATATATTCTAAGGTTTCAGTAAGTCTATTAATAATATTAATGGTTTTCCGCCCATTGAAGATAGTACTTACTTAAATAAATATATTATAAATAAATAAAACCTCACTGTTGTGTCAATCACAAGAAATTCTTGTTGTTTTCTTTTTTCTAAAATAATTATATTAATTTATTAATTCATTTCTCTACCTTCTAAACCTTTTCCCATTTTTCCTCCTCCTCTTCTCTGTTCTTTCCATCTTCTTCTCCTTCTTCTAGATTTCAGGCCCATAGAATGTGGGGGTAATTATAGTGTGAAAAAGCTAACTTTGCTTAAAATGAAGCTATTCACACAGGAAAAATGCAGGCAGTATGTGGCCAGTACACAGAAGCCATTTCTGGCACAAAAAACACCAAATTTAAAAAGTGTTATTTTTATGCATTTGAGTAGCTAAATCAATAGTCCTAATTAAGAAAAATTGATCTGTAAAAGCTCATTTTTAATATTATTAAATTTATAGTGCATATATTCAACTTTTAAGTGATTTAAAGCACATTTCTTGTTTTTTACACAAAACAATGAAAACAACAGCTTTAAGTATACTGAAAAATATGCAGCCTTATATTTAAGGTACTTAAGATTACCATAGAATATTCCAACTTAATATTAAGTACATAAGACTTATAAAAGGTAGATATATGCATGTATATGAGGTGTTATAATGGCATATATTGTATTTTATCATTAATTTCACTTATGTATACAACTTGTGTACCTTTATTTATTGTTCTCATGTATACTAAATATGTTTAAGAAAATTTATAAGTACTTTTAACTCAGTCCTGGAAATATCCAGGCTGACAGAATCCTGGTTCACAGACATGTGCTTTAAATATAGCAATAGTACCATTGTGTTTTTCTTTAACTTGAAATACCCAAGTAGATCCAATACCAGTCAAATTCTCAAGTATCTCATAGATTTCCCATACATTTTGATGAGACATATTTTTTAGCTCACATTTTATAGCTTGATCACAATCAAGACTATGCAGAATTTCAAGCACATTTTTATAATTTTTAGGAATAGGGACATCAACTGTTTTAATAGTATTATTCATGTAATAAGATTACTTTAGCATTCCTACATGGATACTTCAATATATTGTCTATAGATATAGAGGAATTTATGTTTTTTGCAGGAGGTTGTGTAGTGTAAGTGAATCATTCTTTAAAATAGGTACAATGAGAGGAATGGTTATTTGGCATAAGTAAAATATCAGAAGAATAAATACTATTTGCATTTTCATGAGTACTAGTGATTGGAGAGGTAGAATGAAAGGATTGGGAACAGGAGTACACAAAGAAGAGTGATTCTCAGGAGGTCTAGGAGTTGTATTGTTAAGACCTAAGAGGGAAGACTACTACTAGGGCTGACACTAGTCTAAGATGGGACCGACTTTTCTGATACAGCAGTGAGACTAACTAGACTGACTATGTTGGGGCTACCAACAGTGAGAGTAACAACTTAGGGAGACTAAGAAGTAACAGGATTACTATATAAGTTTTCCACTGATGAACACCCCACAGTGTTTGCACCATAAGACCCCCTTATGCAATTTCCCCCTCTCTTACCTATTAAAATGCATAGTGCCCATTGCACTCCTCCTCCTTGCCTCTCAACCCAAATCCTAACATTACACCCTTCTTTACCCTTCCTGCCCCCACACTCCTTCTCAAACTCTTTCACCTTCCCCTTAGTCTTATCAAAGCTCTCTACGGGCTCCCAAGACCTATCTCCTGCTCCATAGACTTTCCAGTGCATCAAATACTGAACCTTTCCCTTGTACATCTGCTCAAAAATAACCCTTTCTAAATCAAAATCCTCTTCATTTCCTATGTAGACTGGTGCCAGTGGTTCATCTGGGAATCCCTGTATTGTATATTCTTTGCACTTTTTGAGTAAGAAGATATTAAAAACTGGGTGCACTTGTCTAATTGAAATTGGTAGTTCCAATTTGTATGCTGAGTCAGATATCTTGCACTTGATCTTAAATGGGCCCACCTTCCTGTGATAAAGTTTGGCACTTGGATGTAGTGTAGAAATGAATCATGAGCTTAGCCAAACATTGCCACCTACCTGTAGCACCTGATGTTGAGTCTTCCCTGGATCATGGTGGCACATCATTGAATTTAAGGATATCTTGAGTGCTGCTTCAAATTCCTGAAATATACTCAGTATTTTATGAATCCATTCTTCAGCTTCTGGAACTTGAAACATTGATGGGGTACCAATTGAGAATGTTGGGTAGTATCCATAGTTGGCATAGAAAGGTGAAATGCAATTTGCCACATGTGTCCAGTTTTTATATGAAAATTCAGCCAATGGTAGCAGAAACACCCAATCATTTTGATTATTGTTGATGAAATTGCATATATATTGTTCAATTGCATTTTTCACTATCTCAAATTGTCTGTCATCCTGCAAATTCCATACTTTTGACAAAATGGGATTAATTTTCAGTTGATCATACATTTCCTTCAACAACTTAGAGTTAAAATTAATTCCCCTTTCTTATAATATACTTTCAGGAAATACATATAACGTCTATACATGTGCCCCCATTAAGTCTGCAATACCCTCTGATGGAAACTTTGTAGTGGAAGGTACAAAGTGCACCATCTTGGTGCGGAATTAAGCTACTGTGAGGATAGAATTATTTCCTTGAGACTTGGGTAATTCTAATATAAGGTCATAAGAGAGTTCCTTACATGGCTTCTTGGGTATTACTAATGGGGTTAGTGTTGTAGCTTCTGGGCTGACTGTTTTCATCTCAAAATAGTCACAGGCCACTACATAAAGCTGAACATATGCCTTTATATACTTCCAGTAGAAGTTGTAATTAACCAGCTCCACCATCTTCAGAGGTCCTGGGTTTCCTAAAATTGGGGAGTTGTGTCTTGATTTAAACACCTGCCACTTCAGCTCTTCACCATTTGGTACCACTATCCTCCCATTCCAATATAGTGCTTCCCCTTCTAGGTGATACTCCTGAAATCCTTTCCTTACCAATACCTCCATAGATAAAAGTTCCTTCACCAAATACTGCACTCCCTCATCATTTTCCTGCCCCCTCCTTACCCATTCCATCAAATCCTTGTCTTCTGATTCCAACTCATCTAGGACTACACCCTCTTCAAGATAACCCTTCAATAAATTTGAACCAATGGTATGCAGCTGGTCTTGTGTAGAAAATCCTATAATACTATCTATAGTCCTTGACCAACAGAGTTGGAGAAAAAATTGAGAGAAAAACACCTGTCCCTTTGAAAAATACAAGGTGAGATTAATTTGCTATGGAAAATTATAGACTGTTACACTACACCTTACAACAACTTCTTGACTGCTTAACAAGTCAAGACTGTATCCAATAGCAGGAAAATGAGAACCAAAGAACCAAAAACTGAAATTCAGAGAAAATACACACCAAAAACCAGAAACAGAGTGCACTTGTTTCACACAAAACAGAAATAATACTTGATGCAGGTTTCAAAGTTAAACAAGAGAAACCAGTTTCCAAAGTTGAGTTAAATGAAGAACTAACCTTGCTGAAAAAACAACCAATTTTGGCCAAAAAAACAGTGAAAAATAATTGAGAAACAGTGATCTAATTACCAGATGATTTTCATATACATAGAGTTGCCCCAAAATGTCTTCTTCATTATTTACACACAAACCACCTCTAATCTTCCCAATTCCTTCTTTACCACTTCTAAAACACATAAAAAACCATGCCCAAGTGCTTCCCCTACCTTCCAAATGCATATGTGGGCCCACATGCCACTCTTATTCATGCAGACACCTGCTTCTGAGCTAAAATATCTCAATTAACCTTTAAAAAACACAGTACACTACCAAAAACCTTTAAAAAACAATATTGGGACATTAATTATAGAGCCAAATTAGGTCTATCCAATGGTACCAAGAGGTTTACCATAAGACTTAAGGTTAGCCCAAAAAACAAAAAACAAAATTAAACAATTACAGTTAAATATGAAAAATGGGAAAAGGAAGCCTTAAAATTTAGAATATGTAAAATTGTCAACAAGGCATGAAATATAGAGAAAAACCAGGGAAATACAATTGTAATAGCCACATACCAGTAGTTCAAATATCCAACCCATAATTCACAATCAAATGCCAATTAAGACATCCAAAAATAGCACCAAAAAACACAACAAAGGCCCCTTCCAATGTTGGAAGACCACATCATATGACAAAAATCATGGGAAAATTCTAAAATTCATAAAACTTAGCGTTGAGAGAGAGTTTCAGTTCTTGCAGCAATTCTACTGATGATAATAAAACACCAGAAGACTTTCTGGGAGAGGAAAAGAGGTCAATGTTTTATCTGTGCCATCCACTTTTCCATCTTATGCCTTCCCCTTTCTCTTTGGAACTTTTCCTTCTATTTTTTCACTTCAACTCCTCTGGTGCACTCTGGTGCTCCCCATTGGTGCCCCATCCCCAGTCTTCTTCCTAGAATCAAGAGAAAGCATCAATTCAGGAAACAAGTCAACTGATGATGACAGAACATCATAATACTTTCTGGGATGGGCCCCTGACCCCTGAAGTGAAAATGGGCCAGTAATTTAGCACTGTTTTTACCTTACCTCCCCAAATGAAACTTTTTTTCCGTCCAGTAAATGTATGGGTTTTATTGGTCCAGCCATGTCATCCTCATTACCATGTTTTACTTGTCCTTCAGGTTTGTTGCATATACCTTTCATTGAGACTCCTTTCCATCACACCAGAATCTACAAATAACCTTCTCATTTACTTCTCCTCACCCACCTGGTGATCTGGAAATCATTATTAGATGCCTGGGGTAGTCCAAGATTTTATTTCTCTATAAAAACATGTTGGAAATAAAAAAGTCTGTGGCATAAATATCCATCAGGGCTTGTAAAATTCTTGTGATTTAAATGTTCATTAAAAGAAAGTTCAGTGTAGTATAATTATCATTTACTTAAAGTGGCTTACACACTGTTAATTTTTTACTAACTCAAAATTATACTTTCTCTCTAATATGCTAAACGAGGGCAGAGACTTCTCTAATGAGCACTGTATTTTACCTGAGCCTTTCCTGTGCTATCTTCCACTTCATTAAAACCTGATTTTCCTTCTACACTCCCTTTCAAAGTGACCACTACTTCCACAACTTATACACAAACATTTTCCCATGCACCTTTGGTATTCTTCATCTGAAAGCTGTCAGTGTATGCTAGTATCTAAGTATGATTTAATAGTAAATATTAATGGTTCTACTACTTATTTTTTAATGATTTAGTTATTAAACCTCAGGAGAAGATTAATAATATAGTTATTCTCAATATAAACTCACAATACTTGAATCTTTATGTGTGCTAGTGGTGGAAAATAGATAAATAAAATATAGTTAAGGCTTATATAAAGATAATATAAATTTATAAATGCTTTATAATATATTTATATATAATAGTAATTGTGTTATATTTTTATTTGATGTGTAGTAAGTAAGTTATGTCCAATAACCCGTCAAATCCTCCCTTACTTATACCAAAATCCACTGGAGTGCACAGACCTTCAATTCAGATGATTTCACTTCTATCCCCAAAATTACAGCACTGTGAGGGCCCATCAACTCCCCATGGAGTCCACTTCAAGCAGTTTCAACACCCAGACCTCCAGTAAGGACCCTCCATCACAATTAATGATACCACAGACCCATACCATAAATAGAATAAACAGATAAAAGCAGATACCATAAAGAAGCAGGTAAAATAACTCATCCAAAGAGAATATAATGAAAACCAAAGTATATAAAGGAACCAAATTAACTTTCCAAGCCCCCAATAACATCCCAAAGCATCCATATAAACCCAGTAATCATATCCCAACTCATAAATGCGTGAAAATACATTAAAGGAATCAGATTAAGTTGCAAAACTGGATATATGCACCTGAAGTAGGTGTATATGCTTGTGTAGGCATTGTGAGCCCACTGAATACGTCCATATTACTTAAAATAAGCAGAAAAACAAAATTTATAGGCTATTAAGAGGTTAAAACCCACTTATAGACCTAACTATACATAATATAACTACATATTTCACCGAATATGAGGTTTATGTATACATATAAGCTTATGTATGTCTATAATTAATTAATATCACTTAATAGAAGTATATTATGACTCCATTAACACCTTAATAAGTATTATTAGGCTATGGATAAGCTATTTAACTTACTATAAGTCATATAATAGTGTAATAATTGTATATATATGTATTATAACCACATATATAAGTATTATAGCCACATATATAAGTATTATAACCTTAATTATAACTTATAAGCTTAATGTAATTAAGGTTATCTTATTTTAAACATAAGAATTACTCAGTCCTGGGGATACCTAGGCTGACACTCCCTCAACCAAAAAACAATAAAAAAATGTTGAGACACTTTAATCAATAAGTAAGGAGTGAATAGAAAAATAATTTTTAAATTTTTCATCATACATATACTGAACTAAACAGTATTATTTGGGTTTAAAATTTTTTCAAGAGATTTTTGAGATCAGAGATTTCATTTTCTTGAATCCACTGGTCATATTCACTTGATTTATTTTTAAACCTTAATAGATACTCAACTCCCTTTTCTTTTGTAAAGTGTCTCTTTTTAAGTATCTTTTCAATTTCTGCCTCTTCAACTATTTCTTCATATTGAAGTTTACACCTTCCTGATCTTCTTGGAAATAGAGAAGTATCATTTTAATGGTATGGTTTTATAAGAGAAATAGGAAATACTGGGTGTTTTCTATAATATGGTGCATATAGAATAAATTCAACAGCATTGTTTCCAACCATCGTTTTTACTACAAATGATCCAATGAATTGATCCTTCAATTAAACATTACCATTTAAATTGAAATGTGGTGTAGAAATAAGGACTTCATCACCCTCTTTGAACATTTTCTCTTTATGGGCTTTATCCCATCTTTTCTTCTCATACTCAAATGCCTTATTTATACAATCTTGAGCATTTTTTCTGCATAATTCTTGCATTTGAAGAAAATATTTTGTACCTGGATGTATTTTCAAACTTGGTAATTTATTAAGAGTTTTAGCAGGGGTATTAGGTACATAACCCAACTATAAATCAAATGGCTTTTTGCCAGTGACAGAATGTACTGTACTATTGTATGCAAATTCTAAACATGGATTAAGGGTTACCCAATCATACGTTGTAGAAAATCCTATAGTACCGGCTATAGGCCTTGACCAAGGGAGTTGGAGTAAAACTGGAGAGAAAAACCCCTGTCCCTTTGAGAAATACCAGGTGAGATTTATTTGTGACAGTAAATTAGAGACTGTTACTATACCCCTTCCAACACACTTCTTGACTGCTTAACATGTCAAGACAGTAGCCAATAGCAGACCACTGATAACCAAAGAACCAGAAACCTGAAATGCAGAAAGATCCACACCAGAAAAACAAAACACTGTGCGCTTATTGCACAGAAAACAGCAATAATAATTGATGCAGGTTTCAAAGCTACACCAGAGAAACCAGTTGCCAAACTTGAGTTAAATGAAGAACTAAACTTGAAACAAACACAGCCAATTGTGGCCAAAAAACAGTGAAAACTGATTGAGAACAATGATATCACCTCAGTATGGTTGTATGATAATTAAAGTAGCCCCAAACTGTCTAATTCAGTATGTACACACAGACCACCATCTAAAAAATCCATGCACAGAAACGAATTTGGCGCTTTTGGCAGCCAAATTGAATAAAAACCCTCTAGAAGTGCCCCCAGCCTTCTATAACCGAGGCAGGTAGGCTGCCCGACGCGGGCAGCCAGACCTCCCTGAAGCCAGAAAACCACCAAAAACCTACAAAAAAGCCCAAAATACTTAGAAAAATCCACCACAACTACTAAAACCCTTAAAACACAAAATTAAGCTATGACAACATAGGGACATAAAATATAGAGCCAAATTTACTCTACTTAATGGTACTAAGAACTTAACCCTAAGACTAAAGGTTATCCTGTGAAACAAAAAAAACAAAATTAAACAGCTATCTTTTAGAAATGAAAAATGAGAAAATGAACCTTTAAAACTTAGAATATGAAAAATGTCATAACAACACAAAATATACAAAAACACAGGGCTATCCAATGGTAGTACCCACATACCCATATTCCCAATATTCACTGAATAAAACCAGAAAAACACCCAATTATTCAACCAATGTCAATTAAGACATACCAAAACAGTGCCAAACAGACCAACAAAGGCCTCTTCCAATGTTGGAAGACCACATCTTCCCTCCAATTGAGAATTTCCACATTCTCCTTCACCAAAACCACCATGTTCACACATTTTTCAAAATCCATCTCTGAAACGGGTCCCTGTCAATACTGTATTGACCATACCCTCATCTGTACCATAACACCAGAAATCCATCCATACAGAACTGCTTGTGATTCCTGCTATTCCAGAAAGAAATCTTGCTTCAGACCTGGTCCATTATCATCTGCAAAAGATTCACCTCCCCCTCAACCTGGTCCATCTTCCAGCAAAACCAAAAGATCTAAGCCTTCCATCTTGATACCCAGATTAATAAACAAGTTAAACCCTTCCAAAAAGAGTGCCAACACCACCACAACCACTAGCTCTACCATACCTGGTCCTTCTGATGGTAAAACCAATGCTTCTCCATTCTGAACTTTAAGCTGATGAATTTCCAGTTCATCCCCATCCAGACAGTGATGATGACAATTTGGGAACCATTGAAACACCACCACCCAATCAATTGCCCACCATCAAGGACAAATTCTAACAACACTCTTCTCAACAAAAAAATATCGTTCTAAACTACTTCCAATCCACTCCTGCCAAAGATCCACAGGAAATTGAGAAAAGAAGACACCTCATCCACCAGTTCAAGAATAATACTGAACACTTTATTTCATCTCTTGATTCTCTTCTGTAATTGATTATTGCCTGAAATTCTTGACTTAGAAATAAAATAATAAAAAAACTTCTCTGTTCAAAGTCTTGGGGGACTCTTCCTCAGTTTTAAGTCTTGGGGGACTAATGGCCCTTATTTTATAGTCTTGGGGGACTCAAAACCTAAATAATAAAAACAGAAGCAGAGATCAAACCATTAAAGACCAAAGAAAAAAAACTAACATTCTGGGGTAACTGTTCTACAGAGCAGACAGCTCATCAGTTACCCCCACACTTGCCTTAACTAAATTCAGAGACTCCCCCTTTGAATGCCCTCTTCTAGAATCACACCAACATCACATTATCAGTTTATATTTCTGAAGGGCTCAACCATCAACCATCCTCAGTTTATAGTCTTGGGGTACTATACCATTTTCAGCTTAAAGTCTTGATGGACTGACCACAGTGTTCAGTTTAAAGTCTTGATGGACTTTCTACATTTTGCATAAAAAGGACAGAGCCAATTCCATGCACAATACTCCACAACCACCCTACTGAACTTCCACTTTCTCTTCATCATCTACACATCACTGATAAAAAATTTTCTTTTATCTCTTTTCTCTTCATTGTTGTCCCATCACAGATAATGGCCAGATCCTGAGATTTTGACCCATCAGATCTTCCTTGTTTCACTGCTTGCAAGGACTATGCTTGCAAAAAGTGTATTCACATGTGCAGACCTTGCACTTTTACTCTTCCAACTCATGAAGCCAAACTCTACAACAGGGCCTGTAATTCTTGCAACTCCAAAAAGAAAAAATGTGACAGAGACCCTGTCAGCCTAGGTGTCTCCAATACTGAGTAATTCTTATGTTTAAAATAAGATAAACGTTATGGTAAGTTAAATTCTTACAGTCGCCTTGCTGTAAGCAGAATCCGGAGGAGATATGTGGATTTAGCTGAAAACCCCGTCCTTCCAACAAAAATAACAAAATGGGAATTCTAAATCACTAAGCTACCCAGTCTACTTGGATCTGTTTGATAAAAATAATGAAACTCTAAAATATTTAACGCTTATTGAGATTTAAAGAAAGTGGCTGTTGATAAAAGAAATACTGATAACAACAATTAAGGTGTACCAGTGAAAGATCTGAAAAGATTGACTTTTATGTTTTTATAATAATTTAAGTTTTTATGAGACAGCAATAATCAAGTCCCAGTGATGAAGACCTTTCTAAAGATACCCTGTATGAAGTGTGATTTAAATTGTTGAGTAGTATTTCTAAATGTTATATGTATATAAATATAAAGTTATAAGGGTATTACAAATTTATTTAATTTGTTGAGTAATAAAAAAATGAGACCGTGGTGGTTAATGATTAAGCTGTATGATGTATCCCCCCCCTCAATTTCGAGTTTGAGAGGCACTTAAGTATTCCTAGTCACGTGCCTAAGTTTTCCCCTCCAGAGCTCTCCCAGAGTCCGTATGGAGTCCGTCCGGACTTCCGGACTCAATTAGAACCTTAAAAACTATAATAAAAAATCTAGAAAATTTACACATAATAGAGCTACTTCCCCTTTACATACCAAACTAATTTTCGTAGTCTGCGCAGCTCTAATTACCCCGTGAAAATTCATCAAAGTTAAGTAATTTCTGAAAACGTAAATATTTCTATAAAACTTTAAAATTCATTTAAAAATATAAGAAAAATAGTAAAAATTCTGGGAAAATTTCCCAAGGTTCTTGAGTGACTTTACTTGATACTTATGAATTTTTCAGACCATAAAAATAAGTTTTCTCCGTAAAATAAATTGTTTTTGTGTAGGCATTCTCTCGTGACCAATTTTTTCATATTTAAAACTCAAATAAATTAAATAAAACCCTTTTATATAACAATAATAACACCAATCTTGCATGCCGTAATAACTCCATTTACGTACTTAGGTGCCATACTAAACTTTAGGCTACCACATCCTCCCTCCAATCAAGAATGTCCCCATTCATAAAACTTTGCATAAGTGGTCGAACACAATATTCATCTTTAACCTTCAACCACCATCTTCTTTAATCAACTATAAAATTCATCTTCATCAATATGTCTTCCAAAGAACATGTCGCTCCATGTGAACTCTGCGCTCGATATCAGGTACCTTGTTTAATGTCCAACCCTAATCTTCCTGGCAGGACAGCTTGCGACTTATGCCATGTGGAAAAATTCAAATGTACCCGGCCAATAGTTCCTTCTAAAACAAACGTATATTTAGGACCAGCAGCTCTCCCTGATCCCTCAACTTCTAAAAAGCGATCCAAAATTCCTGTCTTTTTAAAACGAATAAGATCAAAAACAGCTTCAAAAGTTCAATCTTCATCAGCGGATCCCGGCCTAATTTTGCCATCACAAGATCATAATCCTATAACGCAAGTGCCCCCAACTAACTTTGCTGAGACTATGTTTCCTGGCTCTAAATGTAAGACCCTATTTATCTTACTAAAAAAAACTTTTAATCAAAATTGACTAAACCTATGACTTAATAACATATCTTAACTTCTAGCTGTCGAAATAACCAAAACTGATGATGTTGGTAGAGTGAAGACAGACTATATCAATCATTATCCAAATTTTCATTGCTATCTTTTTCTTGACTTTACTAATGAGCTGAAACGAAAAATGCTGGCCTATTTTCAAGAAACTCCAGCTAATAACCATGAAGACCTCATGAAAAGAAGAATTTTAATGCAAAGCTTTGATAATGATGTTGAACAATTTCAAAGAAATTATCTTTTCTAACAGTATAACTTGATAAAATTTTGTTTTTGCTTGGTCTTCTTTAACTTTCAACATAAATGTTTTTTTCTTTCTTCTCTGGCTTGATATAACATAAAATAAAATAATATAAATCTTGTGATGATTCCACTACTGAGAGCAAGGTTTGAATCCCTTCAGACTCCCATATACCAGTCTTCCTTCTTGTCACAGCATTGAGAGAGTGGATCTTCCTATGAGCCGAATACTCCTGATTCCAACCTCATAGGGCCCCCCACTGAGCCGAATTCTATGATTCCAATCTCGCCATAAGGTCCTCCAAGCTTCACACCAAAAATGGCCTAACACTGAGGCACTAAAAAAAATCATTCCCTAAAATCCAACTACCATCCTAACTTCTGATTCTTTCATCACAATTTTCAAACTTTGCTATACAGCAAACCCATAAAATACTTTTGCCAGGCTTCCAATAATAATTTTAACTTTAGACCATGTTAAAGCGCCACAAATTTCACCTAATTGACCATTATGCTTTCATTAGCATCAGCACCACCTAAAATTTTAACCTCCTAAAGCTTATCAGCACCCAATTCCAGAAATAATTGAATAACCAGTTTAGAGTCTTAGTGGACAGTGATAAATTAAAAGATTGAATTGAGTTATCCAAACAAGATTGACATTCCAGTTTATAGTCTTGGTGGACTAAAGATATAATCAATTGCCAGTTTATGGTCTTGGTGGACCAAAGATCGTTTAGGTGCATAAATAACTTAATAAATTCCTAAGTAAGGCCTAGGCTTGACCAAAGATTGAATAAATTTGATAATCCAGTTTAATGTCATAGTGGACCAAACATTTGATCGACAAGTAATCCAGTATAAGGCCATAGTGGACCAATGAATGTTGAATTATCCTGCAGATATTACTTTTCCAGTTTAAAGTCATAGTGGACTTAACAATGAATGAACTACCAGTTTAAAGTCATGGTGGACCAAACATTTAATCGATAAGAAATCCAGTTTAAGGTCATGGTGGACCCAACAGCTTGATAATAGTCCAGTTTAGGGTCTTGGTGGACCTAACATTTGATAACACTCCAGTTTAAGGTCTTGGTGGACCTAACATTTGATTTATATAAAAAAAATACGTCTCCAAAAATATCCATAAAATCTTAATCATCCTTGAAATTCAGTTTAAAGTCTTGAAGGACTAACAGCTCCAATATAAAATCTTTAATGACAGTCTTGAAAATTAGCCAGTTTAAAGTCTTGGAGGACTAACGGCTCCAAAATTTGTATAAAACCCTTAAGGAAAGTCTTGAACAGTAGCCAGTTTAAAGTCTTGGAGGACTAACAGATCCAAAATACGTGTAAAAAACCTTAAAGAATGTCTTGAACAGTAGCCAGTTTAAAGTCTTGGAGGACTAACAGATCCAAAATACGTATAAAAAACCTTAAAGAACATCTTGAACAGTAGCCAGTTTAAAGTCTTGGAGGACTAACAGATGTCAAGATAAAGAAGTAAAATCCCATAGGTATTGAGTTCCCCTAGACCCTGTTTCCTGTCTAAACAATATGAATAAACTAAAAAGAATAGTGACTGAAAAATAAAACTAAGAAATATAATAATAATTTTGATTTAATTAATTAATTTTTTTTATTTTTTTTATTTTTTATTTATTTTATTATTATTATTATTATTATTATTATTTTTTATTTTTATTTTTTTTTGTGATTATTTTTTTTTTATTTTTATTTTTTTATTTTAATAAAAGATTTTAGAAAAGATAGGTTTGAAATAAAAGTTAAAATTTAATTTTAAAGAAAGATAAAAAAAGGTAAAAAGAATTATCAAAATTAAAAATTTAAAAGATGCCCCCCGGCCATTTGATGAGCTGTACCCTCGACATCATACCCACATCCAAGTGCAACTTGATGTGGCTACACAATTTTGAGAAATTGAAAAGAAAAGAAAATAAATGAAAGTTTTTAGAAGATGATTTTTATAATGATGATCACTGGGTGGGCTCCCTCCAATTTATAAAAATGATTAGAGACCACCAGTGAGCATCACCCTTACAATAATTCATAATATATATTAAGAAAAGAAATCACAATCTAACATAAAAAAATCAAAAACAAAATAAAATAAAAAGAATCTTGAATCCGGCGTTGAGAGCGGTGTCTCTTGATTCGTTCCAGTTTATAGTCTTAGTGGACTTCCTAAAATTAAAAGACAAAGCCAGGATTCAACTAGAAACAGGGAAAATTTTGGAAACGAACATTATGGGGTAATTGTGTATAGAGCAGCCAGCCCATCAATTACCCCCACACTTGCCAATATTAAATTAAGAAGGTTCCCCTGTAAACACTTCTTCCAATAAATTTTAAAAATTTTCCAACACTATCTTCACCCATATTTAAAGAATTTTAAGTTTTTGAAAATTTCAAAGAAGGTCTTCTTGAATTTCGTTAAGTTTCATCATAGTTTCGTCGACCATATACAATGTAACGATAGTAAAGTATTTTGATAAAAAAAGAAGATAGTTTATCCTTGTTGCGGAGGTCGATAAGATTTTTATAAACATCATAGTTTATCCTCATTGTGGAGGAATCCATAAAATTTCGTTGATATCATAGTTTATCCTCATTGCGGAGGTAGACTTTGGCACTCTTGGTGCCTCTAGGATAGAACCATTTCACTTGATCGGCTGCTACCCTCTTCTTCAATACTACTCCATCCAACTCTTCTAGCACATATGAACCGCCGGAAACTTTCTCCTTGATTTTATACAGTCCATTCCACCTATCTGCAAACATCTTTCCCCATTGACTCTCTAGACTTCTATTATACACCAGGACCATATCACCTGGGTTCAAAGGTTTCCTTAATCGATGTGCCAACTGCTCATCCCAATATCTAACTGATTGATTTCTGATCTTCATCATCCGCAAATATGCCTTTTCTAAATATTCTTCTTTCTTTTCTAGCTGCATCATTCTTGCACACAATAATTCTTCAGTAGTTTTGACCGTGTCCCAGTCAACTCCAAGATATGATTCAGCTTCTAAATCAACCGGTAGAACTGCTTTCTGTCCAAAAACAAGTTCATAAGGTGAAAATCCGGTCGTCCTTTTGGCAGTGATTCGATCAGCAAATAAAACTAAAGGTAAATAGTGCCTCCACTTTTTGGCACTTGTCCCACACATTTTAACTAAAGCATCCTTAATAACTTGATGCCCTCTTTCAACCATGCCTTCAGCTTCAGGATAATATGGGGTTGCTACCCTAACCTTTGATCCAACTTTCAATACGGCCTCTTTAAACTCTGTCCCAAATTCAGGACCTCCATCTACCGTTACCAACTTCATCACCCCATACCTATATACCCAATTATTCAAAAAAAATTCTACCACATTTTTGGCAGTTAAATTAATAAGAGGTGCTGCCTCTACCCAACCAGATAAATCATCTCTGGCCACAATTAAATATTTATACCGTCCCTCTTTTATATGAACGGCATCTAAACTAACTCTCCCAAAGAGCGTATATTCACTGGTCGCGCGTCCAGGTTCTTTTGGCCTTAAATAACTTCGTCTTTGACATTCTTCGCATGACTGAACCCACTGTTTAACAGCCATCTTCATGCCAGGCCACCAAAATCGATCAGAAATTCTTCTAAACGTTTCTCCAACGCCTCTATGCCCGAGATCTTCATGCAGTGATTTCAAAACTAATTCTTGCCCCTTCTGTTGAGTTATAACTACTTGAGGATTTGGATACCTTCTCCTCATTAAACGTCGACCAGATAGGTAAAACGTAGATGACTTCCTCTTGATAGCCACCCATTCATCGTCTTCACAATCTTCTGGCCTCTCTAAAGTCAACAAATATTTGACTAACAAAAAATAAAAACCAGTCTGACCCCAGACTTCATCTTGAAAATCGATTAATATAACATCAATAGGGTCTTCTCTATCACCAATATCACCTGCACATGAATGAGCCAATAATCGTTGACCCCTAAATAAATCTTTAATTGAGCTATGTCGTCGTTTTTCTTCTGAACCTTTGGATCCTTCGTAAACCGTATTTGAAAATACCTCTTTCTCTTTATCCAACCTTTTATTTAAATTCTCTAATTCTCCAACATATACACCATTCCTTAATTTACTACTATCCCACACTACCAAACCATCTTCCTCTACGTACACCACATCTTCTTCTACCTCCTTTCTACCGAATTTATCTACACCTTTTCCAACACCTTTATTAACATAAAAACTATTTTCCAGTTTATCCTCTTGGTGGAGGTCATCATCACCATAATCTAAACACAATAGTCCTGCCAGTTTAACCTCATGGGGGAGGTATGGAAAGTCTTCAGCTCCTTTAGTGCTGGCTTTGATAATAGGTATATCTTCATCGAACTCTTCTGAGTCTGAATCTTCTTCAGTGGGTGGTCTCCTCGATAAACCATCTGGCATAGTAAAAGTCTTGCCAGGCTTATGAACTAAATCAAGCAAAAAATGTTGAATAAAAGCTACCCATCTTGTCATGGGTGCGTTCGGTAAACTTGGGGAATTAATCATCTGGATTAACGATTTCGCATCCACTTGCAACTCAAAATGTTGCCCCCACAAAATATGCTGAAGTTTCTTCAGTATTTTTGCCACACCACATAATTCCAATTTTGGTTGAGAATATCTTGATTCGACCTCATTAAATACTACAGATTCATACCTAACTGGCCTGATGTAACCAGCTTTATCCATCTGAGACAAAACCGCCCCAGCTGCAACCTGACTTGAATCAACTGCTAAATAAATTCTACCAGCATCTTTTCCATAATCTAACTTGTGCAGGACTAAATCCTTCCCCACAACCTCCTTCAACTTCACAAATGCCTTCTCACACTCTTCATCCCACTCCCAGTCTGCATCCTTTCTCGTTAACCGTCTCAATGGAGCTGCCAATGAAGAAAAGTCCTTGATAAACATTCTAACATATACGCAAACACCTAAAAACCCTCTAACTTTGGTCATATTCTTGGGTCTTGGCCAGGACTGAATTTTGTTAACTTTCTTCTTGGACATAATCCTACCCTCTCTACATACCACATGGCCTAATATTTCTAAGGCTGGAACACAACATGAAAATTTTGAACCTGAAATAGTTTAACCAGCCTCTTCAATTCAAAACAAGATTCTTTCTAAAGTAATTGCAAACTCCCAAATGAATTTACGTATCCCGGGATTCTCTTCCAACACCTGGTTATCATAGTCGGTTGTTGGTCCCTTAATTCCTCCATCATCTATAAAGATTCCAGCATATTGTGGAATTTCGTCTTGAAGGATCCAAGCCATCTGAGCTTGATAAACTGCAACTGAATTTGTTGCTCCTTGAGGTAATCTTGTTAACTGTAAACGTCCTAGTGGTGTATCGAATGTAGTGAGAGGCCTTGAGTCCGGATGTAACTCTCTCTCATCATATCCACCCATAATATCTCCCAAAACATAACACACTCTCCCTGCAAACGCTTCAACAAACTCCTCAGCACTAGGCGGTATCCCAACATCCTTTATTGTAACCCTATTTAATTCCCTAAGATCATGAACAACTCTAAGCTTGCCATTCGGTTTCTTGATACAAAATACAGGACTAGAATAACTTGACATTGATTGCTCATACAGTCCAGTGCGTATCCGTTCTCTGACAACTTCAATATAGGCTTCTTTTAATGCAGCCGGAATAGGAATCGGTTTCTGCTGCCACGGTTCATGACATACCACAGGAATCTTGTAAGGCTCCCCATAGGAATGCTTCAACACACCCCTCTCCTCTTCTACAAAAGAAATGGCCTTCTCTCGCTTTACCATCACATCCAACAACAACTTCTTCTCTTCTCCAGACAACCAACCATCAGGTCCAAAATTAACAACACCCAGTCTCTCAAAAGTGATTCTTGACGTCTCAGAAAATTCAGGCGGATTCTTTACCAAGGGACTTTCATAAGGATCTCTTGATAACCTTGGTCTTCTCAAAGGTGGATTTAATTCAGCAGGTAGCGGTTCATTAATAGGTCGAGCTTTATTTGCTACTTTCTTATATTTGGCTGCGTCCACATCTAAATAAACTTGAGGTAAAACATTTTCTTTTGTATCGCCATTAAAACTTTCATCAAATGAATCTTCTTCATCGCCAGAATCAGAATAAGAAAAATTAGAAAAATATTTTATTTCATTTTTAAATTTTACCCTTTTCTCCTTTCCCTCGTCTAATTTATAAACAGATTTTCCAACACCTTTGCTTCCCTTATCCAACAGTAAATCACCCGTAAAGAAAGTTGGCAGTTTACTCTCATGCTGGAGAACCGGAATTGAATTTTCACAAAAATTATTTTTTTGTGTTTTAATTATACCAAGATTTTTTATTTGATTTTGATGTGATTTTTGCAGTTTACCCTCTTGCTGGAGGTCCGGAATAACATTTCCACAAAAATTATTTTTTCGTGTTTTTATTATACTGAGATTTTTAATCGGGTTTTGATGAGATAATTGCAGTTTACCCTCTTGCTGGAGGTCCATAATAGAAGGAGATAATTGCAGTTTAACCTCTTGCTGGAGGTCATAAAACATACCCTTCCAATTTTTATCCAACCTAATTTGGCCCATTTTGCCTTTTTCACCATTTTTAAATTTAATAGAAAAACAGGGTAAATCCAATAAACATATAGAAAAGTCCAAAACGTATTTTCACTCCAAAGTAATATTAACAGAAAATAATTGAGAATCCACTTGAATTATCTCCAAGTGAGCTGACCTATTGCAATCCGGGATCTCATTATGAGGAGAGATTACAACATTAGAGCAATCAGCCCCTGCTACCCCAAAAAATGAGGGCTTTCATCCCTTTCCAACAAACATAATTCACCAGAAGCCGTCCGTTTTATATGCCGCTTCTTGGTGCATACACAACACTGGCACAGAGTAGTAATCCCTGGCCGTGTTTCCCAACCTTCATCTCCAGGAGGCGCTAACCGCATATGTAACCTCCGCATATCTTCACCAGTGATCTCCAAACTAATCCCCATGCCAGCTTGATACCCTATCCTGGCCTCAAAATCCATCAAAAAAGGACCACCAAGAACAGTTTTGACTGCTCCTCTGGCCACATAAAAGTGAACCTTACCAACAGATCCACAAATGCCTAACCTGACATGCTCAGCTGTACCCATCAGCTCTGTTGCATGCCCTCCAATGCCTCTGAGGTTTCCCCCAGTTCCACTTTTAATTGGCAAGCCTATACTTGTTGCTTGCTGCAATGAAATTAAATTAATTTGAGACCCTGAATCAACCAAGGCCTTTACTTCTTTACCATTAAGAGTTACCACCAGGTAACCCAGGGGAGCGGAAAAATGTGTATCTACATCTTCCCCAAACTTTTCAGAATTTTCACAAATATATTCCACCTCTCCAGTGGAAACCCGAAGCCTCGTCAAATGCTTCTTTTGATTTTCAGCAAGCGCCGGACTAATCGTAAATAACTCCCCCAAAGATAAGGGAATCTCCAGTTGATTCACCCTATTCAAAACTGCGTCCATTGCATTAGCTTGACCAGAAACTACTGGCCACTCATACTGGACCTTTGATTTAACAACCTTGGCCCTGGGTACCTCTTGAGGTCCAACCGAGCCATCTTCACCTCCCATAATAACATCTTCACTTTCTATAACCCTAACTCCGTCACCAGCTTCTTGCACTAATCCTGATCCATTGCTAGTCCTTCTTACTCCCTCCATTGGGATGGGACCGCTAAAACTTGGTCTGGGTAGAGACGCCAACGGTACGTCCTCCTCAGAATCCGAATCATCCTCTGGCATAGGCTCACCATTTAAATCAAACTTGCCATAACTAGGGGGCCCCATATCAGCAATCCCCTTCTGCATTTTATATAATTCGTCCTTAGAGTAAGGGTTCAATTTGTTGGCGGCAGTTTGAGCACTAGAATTCTTGTCCTTAGAGTAAGGGTTCACTTTGTTATTGGCCTTACCAGTATTAGCCCTCAATTGGCTCTGAATGCTACTTTTCGCCTTAGTAGCAGCTGCTCTTCTAGCAGCATTAACATTGTATTCGCCAGCCATACAGCTACCCTCCACCTGGGCAACCGTCGCCAGCTCTAAACCTCCAAAAGAAGTAGAAAATGTGGCTTTACTGACCTCTTTCTCCTTGCCCTTGTCAGCTTTACCACCATTACCATTACCATTTTTGCCACTCTTGGCATTAACATCTTCATCTGTCACCTCTTCAAAACTGGCTCTCCTTTCAGCCGTTAAACTTCTTCTGACCAAATCAGAAGGAGACTGTCCATCACTTGGCTTGATGAACGAACCATCAGGAAATTTATAAACTTTACCATCAAATAAAACTCGCCCAGCATCCATATCCTTATCAAGAGCAAAACAAACTGTTGCTCTGTGCCCCCTCCTATTACAATACGAGCACACCTTTGGCTCATCATAGCCACCTCTATAACTATTACTACCACCATTCCCACCATTTCTCCCATTGCCTGGGAAGCGGTTACCATTATTATTGCCATTATAATTTCGACTTTCATAACCTCTGGACTGATAAGAAGTCGATGTCGACGAAGAAGCGATTGGGGCCTTGTTGGCCTTCTGAGTCTCTTGAACAAATATTTTTAATTGTTTTGTTAAATCGGCAAAGTAATCGACCATCTTATTATCTACATTGCCCTCAACTTTAGCAGCAGGTAATCCCATTTGTGCCTTCTTGGCCTCCTGGGCTTTGACCATAATATCATTGTTTTCGGCCAAAACTTCGCTAACCTTGCTAACATATTGAGTGCATGACTCTTGATATTTGTCCAATGCTAATAACTTTAGATGGGCCTGAATGTTGTCCTTGATAACCTCCAGAGCCGGCAGTTTCTGCTCACCATTAGGCAGTTCCTTCATCAAATCTTTTCTTGAAAGATCCTTCAAGACGTCCATACAAATATCCCTGCTGCATGCTGTCCAAAACAAATCTTTTGCTTGGTTCTCATGCACTAACTCGTCCACCAGTATGAGATATTCCACCACTTCATCAAACTGAACACAGAGCTTTTTGAAGTCAGCCATAGAAGAAACTCCACCTTTTGCTTGCCAGTCTCCAACAATTTTATTGAGGTCCATCATAGTAAACCTAACACCCCATCTATCAACCATAGCTTTAGAAAGCTTAACCCAATCCTTGTCCTTGAATGCCTGCATAGCAATAAACTCTTTTTCCACCTCCCTATCAGCAATAAAAAACCTAACTTGCTTCACCATATCCACATGAGAAGCACCATCAACAGCAGCAGCAGCTTCATACCTGCTAATGAACCATTTAACCACCTCCCCATCAAACTTTGGGCCATCCCAAGAAACAATTCTAAATGAGGGAGTAAGAGGGTTAGAAGATCCAGAAGCAACAGCAGAAGAAGACATCCCAATAAGTAATGTAAAGCGTTAACAATCGATAAAATAACAAGCCTCTTGCAGGCCAATAACAAAAATCCAATTAGAGTTCCAGAAAATAAGCCTCTTGCAGGCTAATAACGTTCTTGATCCAAGTAAGTCTTTTAAAGAAAGCTAGAGAAATCGAAACCCATGTTGGGCGCCAACTATGGTAAGGTAAACTCTTACAGTCGCCTTGCTGTAAGCAGAATCCGGAGGAGATATGTGGATTTAGCTGAAAACCCTGTCCTTCCAACAAAAATAACAAAATGGGAGTTCTAAATCACTAAGCTACCCAGTCTACTTGGATCTGTTTGATAAAAATAATGAAACTCTAAAATATTTAACGCTTATTGAGATTTAAAGAAAGTGGCTGTTGATAAAAGAAATACTGATAACAACAATTAAGGTGTACCAGTGAAAGATCTGAAAAGATTGACTTTTATGTTTTTATAATAATTTAAGTTTTTATGAGACAGCAATAATCAAGTCCCAGTGATGAAGACCTTTCTAAAGATACCCTGTATGAATTGTGATTTAAATTGTTGAGTAGTATTTCTAAATGTTATATGTATATAAATATAAAGTTATAAGGGTATTACAAATTTATTTAATTTGTTGAGTAATAAAAAAATGAGACCGTGGTGGTTAATGATTAAGCTGTATGATGTATCCCCCCCTCAATTTCGAGTTTGAGAGGCGCTTAAGTATTCCTAGTCACGTGCCTAAGTTTTCCCCTCCAGAGCTCTCCCAGAGTCAATCCGGAGCCTGTACGGAGTCTGTACAGAGTCCGTCCGGACTTCCGGACTCAATTAGAACCTTAAAAACTATAATAAAAAATCTTGAAAAACTACACATAATAGAGCTACTTCCCCTTTACATACCAAACTAATTTTCGTAGTCTGCGCAGCTCTAATTACCCCGTGAAAATTCATCAAAAGTAAGTAATTTCTGAAAACGTAAATATTTCTATAAAACTTTAAAATTTATTTAAAAATATAAGAAAAATAGTAAAAATTCTGGAGAAATTTCCCAAGGTTCTTGAGTGACTTTACTTGATACTTATAAATTTTTCAGACCGTAAAAATAAGTTTTCTCCGTAAAATAAATTGTTTTTGTGTAGGCATTCGCTCGTGACCAATTTCTTCATATTTAAAACTCAAATAAATTAAATAAAACCCTTTTATATAACAATAATAACACCAATCTTGCATGCTGTAATAACTCCATTTACGTACTTAGGTGCCATACTAAACTTTAGGCTACCACAACGTAATTACATTAAGCTTATTAATTAAAAATAAGGTTAAAATACTTATATATATGATTATAATACATATATATACAATTATTACACTATTATATGAATTATAGTAGCTTAAATTGCTTATCCATAGCTTAATAATACTTATTAAGGTGTTAATGGAGTCATAATATACTTATATTAAGTGATATTAAGTAATTATAGACATACATAAGCTTATATGTATACATAAACATCATATTCAGTGAAATATGTAGTTATATTATGAATATTTAGGTCTATAAGTGGGTTTTAACATCTTAATAGCCTATAACCTTTATATTTCTGCTAATTTTAGGTCATATGGACGTATTCAGTGGACTCACAACGCCTACACAAGCATATACACCTACTTCAGGCGCATATATCCAGTTTGGACAACTTAATCTGCTTCATTGGATCAATTTTCATGGATTTATGGGTTGGGATATGATTACTGGGTTAATATGGATACTTGGGGATGTTGTTGGGGGCTTGGAAATTTAATTTGGCACCTTTATATGCTTTGGGTTTCATTATATACTCTTTGGATGAGTTATTTTACCTGTTTCTTTATAGTATCCGCTTTTATCAGTCTATTCTATTTATGGTATGGGTCTGTGGTATCATTACTTGTGATGGAGGGTCCTTACTTGAGGTCTGGGTGTTGAAACTTCTTTAAGTGGAATTCATGGGGAGTTGATGGGCACTCACAGTTCTGCAATTGCTGTGGATAGCAGTGACATCATCTGTATTGAAGGTCTGTTCACTCCAGTGGATTTTGGTATAGGTAAGGGAGGATTTTGACGGTTATTAAACATCACTTACTTACTACAAATCAAATAAAAACTATAACACAATTATTATCATATAGAAATATATAATAAAGCCTTGATAAATTGATATTATCTTTATATAAGCTATAACTATATTTTATTATTCTATTTTCCACCACTAGCACGCATAACATCCCAGTATTGTGAGTTTAAAGTGAGAATAACTAGTTTATTATTCTTCCCATGAGGTTTAATCACTAAATCATTTATTAATAAGTAGTTGGACCATTAATATTTACTATTAAATCATACTTTATACTAGCATAAACTGACAATTGGGGGTCTTTCCTTAGTTATTACTTATTATTTAGTATAAGCCTTAGGACATGATTTTTACTCTATTATATGTAAAACAAACCAAATAGTTGGGTCTTTATCACATTAGTGGGTCATCATAACTCAGTGATTGCGTAAAAGAACCCTTATAATAATTGTACTAATTTTTTATAATAAAAATTAGGTATTTACAGTAGTAACTGTACCCAATATAAACCCAATTTCACTTGGTATTTGGTCACCAATATAACACCCAATTAAATTGGTATTTGGTTAAAGCTTGGTAAGCTAATTATTCACCCTTATAAAGGTCTAGTTAAACTTTTTATTATATTTTTACAGATTATTTCAATTTTTTCTTATATTTTATTTAAATAAATAAAGATATAAATTCAGGGTAAGCTCCAGAGCTTTTATTAGTAATTTTATTGCTAATATTTCTTGTCTACTAATTACAATTTAGGTTTTCCCTTTTGTAGACGTGTTAATTTGTTATTTAAAGACACAATTAGTGCTCAACAGGACAATGTAAGTGAAAAACCTATCTATAACACCAGGTCTAAAGCTAAAAACATTGCTCCAGGACATCACCATGGAGGGTTAATAATACCCACAACCAGAGTCAATGAGCATAGAGGAGAAGGAAACCCTCTTAAAAAAGATAAAAATCAAAAAGACTTCACCTCCTCTTCAGGATCAACTGTCCCATCTGGAAAAGCAGGTTCTGAAACTGGAGGAATCAAAGTCTTTCATGATAAAGGAGGTAGAGCAGTTGCAAAACAACTGCAAGGTGGGTTTCCAACAGATGAATCAAACCTTGGCAGAGTTAAAAGTAGGGTAGCCAAGCCAAAAACCCCCTACCCAAGGAGAGTCACATCACTCCCAGGAAAAAATCCTGGTAGATAAATGGAAGTGGGATTGGTTCCACCAGAAATGGTTCAGTCAAAATTGCAACAGGGATCCTCTCCCTCATCAGAATTCCTCAGCTCATCCCTACAAAGGAAAGAAAAAGCATCAAAAATCGGGGCTCGCACAAATCCCATGGTAAGTAGATTGTCCTCTCATATTGAACACAATACTGATGATTACAATATAGGTAATATTATTGATGTAAAATCTGTACAGAGAATTGAGGAGGACTTGAGAAAATTACGTTTTGATGTAGGTACACCTGACTTATCTTTTGTCAATAACAACAGTAATATTTATAATAATAATACAGTTAATCCTCAGTTGCCACCACTTACTAGTGAGATGAGAAGTTCACAAAACAGTGAAAAAATTGAGAAGGAATACATGGAGTATTTTAATAATAACCCAACTGTCCATAGAATTGTTTCAGCATTATGGAATAGAATGACTGATTGTGAGGAACAGACAGTTAAGCTCACAAGGGATACAATTTCGTCCTTAAAAATGAACATTTCTCAACTGGCAACAAGAAATAAAGAATTAGAGAATGAACACTTTGATCTAACTCTTAAGTATGATTCTTTGAGTAATAAATATAGTGAGCTTTCAAAAACATTCTATGAGTTAGAAAAGTTGTATGAAGCAAATTTATTGAAAACTGAATCAAAAACAAAGTTATCTTTTTCCCAGACCAATCAGAGTGTCTCTGAGCTGCTACAAAGATTGACTAAAATTGAGATTAAAACTGCTAATCTACTAATGAATCAGGATAATCATAAGTATACTCAGTATAATAATAATCCTTTCATTGGCAAAAATGATTCTCAATCATTCCCCATACCACCACAAGTAAAAACATCTGGTGGTAGTGTCAAGTCTGAAAATACAAATGTAATTCACAAATCAGTGCAAGAGAAAATACAAGACCATTTATCCAGATTAAATGAGTTATTGAATTTACCTAGGATTAGTGAAACAAATTACAATCAAAAGAAATGGCCTAAGATAGATCAGTACCCAACTTATGATGGAGAAGCCAGCTCTGATTAGCAACATTTTATCCAAAGAGTTGACAACTTGAGATTCTCATTTAAGTTACCAGATGAAGAAATAACATCAAAATTAATTTCTTTATTTAAAGATGTTGCTTTATTATGGTTTGAAGCTGTTTTGAGTGAGGGTAAAGATTACTCTTGGGCTGAATGGAAACAACTAATTGAAAAACAATTTGGAGGTTCTAAATTCAGACTCACTCAGCAAAGATTATATGAGAAAACTAGGTATAGTCCATTGAATGGTGAAAAACCTATGGCATTGTTGATGAATTTAAATAAAATATTAAAAGCCATTGAGTCAAACATGGATTTTAACTTATGGAAAGATAAGATAATATATAAATTTCCTATATCTTTCAGAGACATTGTTGTAGCTAGAACAATAATGGTTCATAAATATTGTGAATTTATTAATATTTGCAATGATATATTATTAAACCATAAGTATGAAGCAAGTTACACCACTTATGAACAAAATAATGAACCTGTGAAAAATCAGAATTCAAAAACACTTCAGGAGAAGCAGAAAAAACCTACTGCACCTGTAGTACCTAAAAAGTATGAAACTAATACTTGTTATAAGTGTAATAAACCTTGGGTGAAAGGTCACAAATGTGAGAAGAATATAAATTTTTTTGAAAATCAGCCTGAATCTGAAAATGAAACAGAGAAAAGTAAAGATTCAAGTGATTATGACAGTAATTTCTCATATAGTGATGAAAATGAAGTCTGTATGTTGGGAGATAATTTTTCAATTTAGAAACTCCAATATTAAATATGGACTCAAATGAATCTTTAATGAATTTTGAGGATGCTGAAAACATTAAGGATATACAAGCTAATTACTTAAAAATGACACCTATCACGGTTCCAGCTATCAATTCTGGAGAAAATGTAAATATATTATTGGACACAGGAGCTGCTGGTTCTGTTGTTTCAACATATACATTATAGAAAACTGATAGTGAAAATAAGTCAAAGCTTGAACCCCTTCAAAGTAAAAATTGGAGAGGTTTTGGATCAATACTACAACCCATTGGTAGATACAAAGCTGCTGTTTTCTTTAAACATCAACATGGTTATGTTAAAGTAACTCTGTGACTTTGTATTAATGGATAATACTAATTGTTTAAACTGTTTTATCGTTGGAAATGACATTCTGACTAAGTTTGGTGTGAAATTAGACCCTGATAATAATAATTTTACAATTGGTATGAATGGTAAAAGAAAATTTAAAATAAATTCTTTTAACACGGTCTTACACATTGAGTAAGTAATAAGTATTCCTTGCAAAGGAAGAGAATTTAATGAAATGGAACTTCTGGAATCAGAAATTTCAAAAGCATCATTTGGCACTCAGATAAGTGAAACTGAGAAAACATATATTTTGGACCTAATTAAAGCATTTAAAATGGCTTTTGCACATGAAACCAATCAACTGGGCCTTGTAAAAGATCATGAGATGAAAATTAGTTAACCTGTAATATAGATATTATTCCTGCTAGTATTAAAAATAAACCATACCCTGCTTCACCAATGAAGAGGAAAGACATAGAGGATAATCTTAAGATGTTATTAAAAATTTACATTATTGAAAAGGTTGAATCTACACCAAAATATTGTGTAATATCAACAGTGCTAATTTCTTATGAACAAGATAAAGCAAGACTGTGCAGTGATTATAGAGCATTAAATAAATTCTGACAGCCTAAATATCCTTAGGACTGAGTATTTCTTATGCTTAAAATAAGATAACCTTATGTAGATTAAGCTTATATCTTAAAAATAAGGTTAAAATAATAATATATATTTTTTTATTATATATATATATAATTATTATTCTATTATATAACTTATAATAGTTTAAATAGCTTATCCATGGACTAATAATACTTATTAAGGTGTTAATGGAGTGATAATATACATATCTTAAGTGATATGAAGTAATTATTGACATACATAAGCTTATATGTATACATAAATCTCATATTCAGTGAAATATGCGGTATATTATGTATATTTAGGTATATAAGTGGGTTTTAGCCCCTTAATAGCCTATAACCTTTGTTTTTCTGCTTATTTTAGGTCATATGGACGAAATCAGTGGACTCACAACGCCTACAGAAGCATAGACACCTATATTAGGCGCATACACCCAGTTTGGACAACTAAAATTACTTCTTTGGATGGTTATTCACGGATTTATGGGTTGGAAGGATGTTTCTGGGTTAATGTGGATGCTTGGGGATGTTATTGGGGGCTTGGACATATTATTTGTTTCCTTTATATTCTTTTAGTTTCATTAAATCTCTTTTTGATTGTTTATTTTACCTGTTTCTTTATGGTATCTGCTTTTATCTGGATTTTCTATTTATGGTATAGACCTGTGTTATTATTATTAGTGATGGAGGGTCCGGGTGTTGAAACTGCTTGAAGTGGAAGCCATGGGGAGGTGATGGGCCCTCACAGTTCTGTAATTTCCGGGGATAGCAGTGACATCATCTGGATTGAAGGTCTGTGCACTCCAGTGGATTTGGGTATAAGTAAGGAGGGATTTTGACAGTTATTTATCATCATTAAATTACGACAACTCCAACAAACACTACTATACAATTATTAACCTTTAGAAATATATTATAAAGCCACTATAAAATGATTTTATCTTTATATAAAGCTATAACTATATTTTATTCATCTATTTTCCACCACTAGCACGCACTTAAATCCAAGTATTGTGAGTTTGACTTGAGTATAACTATTTTATTAGTCTTCCCCTGAGGTTTAATCACTAAATCATTTATCAATAAGTAGTAGGACCATAAATAAACACTATTATATCATACTTATATACTAGACTATACTGACACATTCACAGTGGATGATATTTATCCCTTGCCAAGGATTGCCTCTATACATTCTACCCTCAAAGGTGCTAAATATATAAGTTTCCTGGATGGAAATAAAGGGTACCATCAGATTCCTGTAGAAAAGAATTCACAGAACTTTTTGTTGATAACAACACATATGGGAATATATAAATATGTCAGCATGCCATTTGGACCAAAAAATGCTCCTTCAGTATTTCAGAAATTAATGGATATAACATTCCATTATGAAATGATTGAGGGATGGTTAATGGTATACATTGATGACATCATAGTGTTCTCTAAGACATATGATAAACACCTAATCCATTTAAAGAAGATATATCAGAAAATGGATGATATAAAAATGACCCTTGCATTGAAAAAATGAAAATTTGAGTTTGAATCTTAAAAAGTGCTTGGTCAAATTGTATCTGGCTTACAAATATGTGTAGACCAAAATAAGGTGGCTGCAATCAAGAATATTGGAATTTCTCAACATGTAAAGGATATACAACCTGCTAAAACTCTTAATAAAATAACCTAGATTGGATATCCATCCAGGTACAAAATCTTTTCTTCAGATGCAAGAATTATGCAGAAAGCATGCTCAAGAATGTATAAATAAGGCATTTGAGTATGAGAAGAAAAGATGGGATAAAGCCCATAAAGAACAAATTTTCAAAGAGGGTGATGAAATCCTTATTTCTACACTAAATTTAAATTTAAATGGTATTGTTAAATCGAAGGATCCATTCATTGGACCATTTTTAGTAAAAAAGAAAGTTGGTAACAATGCTGTTGAAATTTTCAATATGCACCATATGATAGAAAACATCCAGCATTTCCTATTTCTCTTATAAAACCATAACATTCTAATGATACTGATTTATTTCCAAGAAGATCATGAAGCAATAAACAGCAACCTGAAGAAATAGTTGAAAAGACAGAAATAGAAAAGATACTTAAAAAGAGACACCTTACTAAAGAAAAGGGAGTTGAGTATCTATTACAATTTAAAAATAAATCAAGTGAATATGACCAGTGGATCTTAGAAAATGAAATCCCTGATCTTAAAAATCTCTTGAAAAAATTTAAATGTAAAAGATACTGTTTAATTAAGTATATATCATAGAAATTTTAAAATTTATTTTTCTATTCACTCCTTACTTATTAATTCAAATGTCTTAACATTTTTTTATTGTTTTTTTTGGGTGAGGGAGTGTCAGCCTAGGTATCTCCAGGAATGAGTAATTCTTATGTTTAAAATAAGATAACCTTAATAAAATTAAGCTTAATACTTAAAAATAAGGTTAAAATACTTATATATATGATTATAATACATATATATACAATTATTACACTATTATATGACTTATAGTGGCTTTAATAGCTTATCCATAGCCTAATAATACTTATTAAGGTGTTAATGGAGTCTTAATATACTTATCTTTAGAGATATTAAGTAATTATAGACATACATAAGCTTATATGTATACATAAACCTCATATTCAGTGATATATGTAGTTATATTATGTATATTTAGGTCTAAAAGTGGTTTTTAACCTTTTAATAGCCTATAACCTTTATTTTTCTGCTTATTTTAGGTAATATGGACCTATTCAGTGGACTCAAAATCCCTACACAAGCATATACATCTATTTTAGGCGCATATATCCAGTTTGGACAACTTAATCTGCTTCCTTGAATTGATTTTCATGGATTTATGGGTTGGGATATGATTACTGGGATAATATGGATGCCTGAAATGTTTTTGGGGCTTTGAAAGTTAATTTGGCTCCTTTATATGCTTTGGGATTCATTATATACTTTTTGGATGAGTTATTTTACCTGTTTCTTTATGGTATCCGCTTTTATCAGTCTGTCCTATTTATGGTATGGGTCTGTGGTATCATTACTTGTGATGGAGGGTCCTTACTTGAGGTCTGGGTGTTGAAACTGCTTTAAATAGACGCCATGGGGAGGTGATGGGCCCTCAAAGTGCTGTAATTGCAGGGGATAGCAGTGACATCATCTGGATTGAAGGTCTGTGCACTCCAGTGGATTTTGGTATAAGTAAGGGAGCATTTTGACATTTATTAAACATCACTTACTTACTACAAATCAAATAAACACTATAACACAATTATTATCATATAGAAATATATTATAAAGCCTTTATAAATTAATATTATCTTTATATAAGCTATAAATATATTTTATTTATCTATTTTCCACCACTAGCACGCATAACATCCAAGTATTGTGAGTTTAAATTGAGAATAACTAGTTTATTAGTTTTCCCCTGAGGTTTAATCACTAAATCATTTATTAATAAATAGTTGGACCATTAATATTTACTATTAAATCATACTTTATACTAGCATAAACTGACAGACCCCAATTATCCTATACTACCACCTTCACCTTCACACAAATACACCTCTAGTTCTCCTACCAGATCCTTAGAATTAGGTCCTGCTTCCTATTCTCTATCTTCAGCTCCATCCAGAAGATCACACCACTCTTTCCCCAGAACTCTCTCCAAAAGACCTGATTTATCATCCCAAGAAACAGCCTTTATCTCAGCAAATCTGGCTAAAACAGCTTCAAAATCAGCTCCAAGGCTGTTAGACCACATCCAGGTAGCCAGCCTCGCTAGAAAGTGGAAATTAGGCTCAAAACCACCAAATTCAACCAGAAAACAGCCAAAATCAACCAGTAAACAACAACAACTCAAAGCAAGAACCTCCTAGTGCTCCCAGAGCAATGCGCACAACAATTTATTCATCAAATATTACCAAAAACTCTAAAACTTATAGAAGACCAGCAAAAAAGCCTCAAGAAGGAACCAGAGCACCCAACAATGCTCCCAAAAATAATTTCCTGTCTCAATCAAGAAGAGTTAAATACACCTCTCCCCTGCCAGCCAATCACTCCTCTGAAAGGTCCATTTCTTCCAGGTCACCTTCTCCTGATCCATCCTACAACAACCCTGGTACTCCACCACCAGTGTCCAACCCAACAAGGCTAAGAAATAATATCAACAACAACAACAGCAGCCCTGCTGCTCCAACCAGGCGACAGGAACACCCTCCTTCTAGTCCATCTTTCCAAAACCATTTAGAGAATGATAATGAGAATCCATACCTCCATCTGGTTGATCCTCCTACAACATGCATTCAGAATTCTTCAACAGCCCAAATCCCAGCCGCTTACAAATTTTATGAGCTACCAATCTATAAGTACCAAATTAATAAATCCAATTTCTTTAACAGAGAACAATTACTGATCCAATTATTCTGTTTAGTTGGAACCCCTCCTCCTGAAACTGCGATTGCGATTGGCCAACCTCTAGAAACTACCTTAACACTTGATTACATTGGCATGAAAAAACACCTAAGCATGATGTGTTCAAACATGCTTAAGGACTTTTCCCTCCAAGGTCCATTGAAAGACTTTGAAAAGAATCTGAGAAAACAGCTCCTTGATGACCACTGGAAGATGTCTAGAAAAATCAAGCACACCTTCCAACACTCTATCCCCGCTTCTTCAACTTCTTCCCAAAAATTACCTTCTAACGAGGTACCTGACAATTACAATCCATATACTCTTTCCAGCCTCCTACATCACAAAGAACACAGTTCTTCCTCCAATCCTACTGCTAGAGGCTTCTTCTTCCAGACAATAAAATAAATGAGATAATTTAAAAATTTACCAAATAGAGAGAACAAAAATAATAAGAAGATATATATATAAAATTGTTTTATTTTTTTATTTATTTTTATTTTTATTTTTATTTTTATTTTTATATTATTTTTATTTTTATTTTTATTTTTATTTTTATTTTTATTTTTATTTTTATTTTTATTTTTATTTTTATTTTTATTTTTATTTTTATTTTTATTTTTATTTTTATTTTTATTTTTATTTTTATTTTTATTTTTATTTTTATTTTTATTTTTATTTTTATTTTTATTTTTATTTTTATTTTTATTTTTATTTTTATTTTTATTTTTATTTTTATTTTTATTTTTATTTTTATTTTTATTTTTATTTTTATTTTTATTTTTATTTTTATTTTTATTTTTATTTTTATTTTTATTTTTATTTTTATTTTTATTTTTATTTTTATTTTTATTTTTATTTTTATTTTTATTTTTATTTTTATTTTTATTTTTATTTTTATTTTTATTTTTATTTTTATTTTTATTTTTATTTTTATTTTTATTTTTATTTTTATTTTTATTTTTATTTTTATTTTTATTTTTATTTTTATTTTTATTTTTATTTTTATTTTTATTTTTATTTTTATTTTTATTTTTATTTTTATTTTTATTTTTATTTTTATTTTTATTTTTATTTTTATTTTTATTTTTATTTTTATTTTTATTTTTATTTTTATTTTTATTTTTATTTTTATTTTTATTTTTATTTTTATTTTTATTTTTATTTTTATTTTTATTTTTATTTTTATTTTTATTTTTATTTTTATTTTTATTTTTATTTTTATTTTTATTTTTATTTTTATTTTTATTTTTATTTTTATTTTTATTTTTATTTTTATTTTTATTTTTATTTTTATTTTTATTTTTATTTTTATTTTTATTTTTATTTTTATTTTTATTTTTATTTTTATTTTTATTTTTATTTTTATTTTTATTTTTATTTTTATTTTTATTTTTATTTTTATTTTTATTTTTATTTTTATTTTTATTTTTATTTTTATTTTTATTTTTATTTTTATTTTTATTTTTATTTTTATTTTTGTTACTTATTTATTTTTATTTTTATTTTTTATTTAAACTACTAACATACTAAAAAAACTTGAAAATAATTAAACAAAAATTTCCCAAAAAATATGAGATCTGAGAAATTAAAATGAAATAAATAATAATTATAAAATGAGATAAATAATAATTACCAATGGTATCCCCCAGCCAATTGATGAGCTGATCCCCTGATACCTTACCCACATCTAAGTGCACCTTGATGTGGATACACCTTTAAATAATTTTTATATGAATCGAGATAAAAAAATAAATTAAGAAAATTAATATCAATAAAGAAAAGATGAAATAAATTGAAATCAAAGAAAATAATAAAAAATTAGATAGAGACAAAAAATTAAAATAGCATTGCCCAGCCAATTGATGAGCCTTTCCCCCCCAATGCTTGCCCACATCCAGGTGACCCAGATGTGGTGACACCATATAATATAATTTGTGATTTTTTTGCTTTTATATCTTAGTAACCCCCATAAAAAATTAAAAGAAAAAATGAGAAAAAAGAAAATAATCTAAAACTACTATCTAACACAACCATAGACACAAATATTTAAGAAAAGAAAAAGAAAATTCTGGTCCCATAGAAAATCCCATCCAAGGAATAGATCACTGGGTGAGCTCCCTCCAATAAGTAAAAATTATGGGAGGCCACCAGTGATCCACCACCAAAAACAAAGAAGCCAGTTTAAAGTAATAGTGGACTTGAAACCTGAATAACAAAAACCAGAACTAGGATTCAACTAGGACAAACAAAATAACTGAAACAGACATTATGGGGTAGCTATTCTACAGAGAAGCCAGCTCATCAGTTACCCCGACACTTGCCAAAATAAAATCTAGAAGCCAGCCCTGGTTACCTTCTAACAAAAACATAACATCCAACACCATAAAACAAAATCATGAAGTGTGATGAGTCCGGCACCTGAAGACCAAATTAGTTTCCAGTTTAATGTCATAGAGGACTAAAACCTGTGAAGAGAAACCAATACTAGGGTTCAACCAAATTAAGAGAAGGGGTTGGAAAAAGACAATCTGGGGTAACTGTTTTACAGAGCAGCCAGCTCATCAGTTACCCCTACACTTGCCAAGATCAAATCTAGAAGCCCCACCCATGGGTACCTTCTAACAAAAATTTTTCCAACAAAATAGATGCACAGCATCACCAAAATCCAAATTTAAAGAATGATCCATAGTTTATCCTCATTGCAGAGTCAACCTTCTTCACTTCTAGCTCTTTTTGGGTAAAATCTCTTCACCTGATCCGCAGCCACTCTCTTCTTTAAGACTGCTCCATCTAACTTCTCCAAAACATAAGAACCACCAGACACCTGAGATCTGACTCTGTAAGGTCCATTCCATCTTTCAAAAAACATTTTTCCACACTGACTCTCTAAACTTCTATTATACACCAAAACCAAACAACCCGCACAGCAGGAAAAACAAGTAAACTAGACGTCTAGTTGTTTTTTTGACCCTGTTCAAGCCCTAGTTGTGATTCATCTTGGTACCTTTGAATGAACTTGCTTTATCCCTTACACCCTTTCACTGTCTATAAAAAGTCACTTTTTCACTAACCCACTTGCTCCCTTCTTCCCATTATTACTTTATTACTTACCAGATCATCGTTTTCTTTTCTCTCCCTCATTTCTATTCACCCTTTTTAAAATTTTCTTTTCTCTTTTTCTCGCTCTATTCTCACTTCTTTCTATTTTCCTTTCTTTGCTTATTATGTGGCAGATGAAAACATGTTAACTACATATCTACTTACCTCTTTACAGTATACAACTTCATGTGATTCAAAGGTGCTTAAAGCACTTAATTAGAAAAATAAATTTTTCTCTTAATTCTGTAATTTGGGACTACTAGTTTGATGTAAATATGTGGTGAGAAATAATAAAAACATAAAAATGAATGACTAAAAATTTAAATGATTAAAAAAAAAGGAAGGCAGATTACCCCACAGGTATTTTTCATGTGTACTAGGGGAAAAATTTTGTCATGTTTGCATCACACATTACAATGTCCTACAAAAAAATGTAAGATAGTTTAGTATCTTCTGAAATTGTTGATTCTTAAATATAAATGCTTAAAAAAAATGTAACCATTTACAGGACACCATTTCATGTTTTGTTTTTTTTGGCAGTAAATCCCTACTCAATGCACAAACATGCAAATCCAACACCCCCTCCCCCATGTATGGAAGAATAGGACAAAATTACTAGATCAAAGTAGCCCAGTAATCAGTGCAGTGACAGTCACTTACCATTATAATGATTTAAGACAACTAAAGTTGAAGCTGGTGTAAAGGAGCATACAGCTTGAACAATCTCAGCTTCACTTGAGACTCTACTGTGTCAGCTAAGTGGTAGAAGCTATACACAGTATTTTTCTCACTACTTGTCCAAATTTTTTCTCCCCAAATACTATACTCAAAAGTGAAAATTTTTGAAGGAAAATGAATGATTTTGCTTGCCACTCTTAATTACGCAATATGAATATCAATATTGAATATCCTCTTTTTTTAATCCTGTCAATATAATATTTTCCACAACAAATTAAGAAGTAAGTAAGAACAATTTTGTCATTGCAAAAGAAACATAAGTCAATATGATTGTTGCAAATCCAATGAGCTATTCAGATTTAGAATCTAAGTAAAATTGGCCAAGCTATAGCCATTTCAACCTAACATGTGATTTTCACTAAGAAGTGCTATATCTCACTCAAATTTTTAGCTACAGAAATAATTTCAAGATATATAAAGATTAAAGTAATGATTCCAAATCTATTGAGCTATTCAGATTTGGAATATATGTAAAATTGGCCAAGTTATAGCCATTTCAACCTAACATGTGATTTTCTATCGGCCGGGCGTCTAGAAGAATGGAGGAAAAGAAGAGGGAAAAGGGACAGGAGGAGGGGAAAATATAATATATTATAATTATGAGTAATAAAAATAAAATATTTGAAGTTTGAGAAGAGAGGACGATGAGAGAGTTTGAAGAGTTGACAAAATTGTAATATATTATAATTAATAGTTATTGTTCAATGCGCGACAGTCAATGATAGTATTATCAGACTTAAAGCAACCTATAGTTATTTATATAGTAATTAAATTAGATATATAGAACTAATAAAAATAATAAATAAAAGTAGTATATTTAAAATATGTTTAAGTGAGTGTATAATAAGTAATGAGCTACCAGAGAGATTTCCAAACACCTTTTATAGGCAAGAGGATCTTCTGGAGTGTTCCAATAGTAAGTACAAAAAGGTAAAATAATATGAAAGAAATAATTAAAAAAATTAATTAAAAACAATAAAAATAAAACTGTGATTAAAAAATTATCTTTTCCCATCAGAAATTCCTAAAAAAGTATAGAACTAATATTGTCAGCCAGGCTACTAGACTTACCCAGTGAAATAATTAATTATTTACTGGATGAAGCCGCACCCTATCATTTTTAATTATCATTTAATTATCATTTAGTTACATTAAAATTAGTTATAATAAATTAACTAATTACAAAATGTTAAAATTAAATTAATTAATTAAATAAATAATTAAAATTATAATTATAATTTTGTCCCTTATATTTTTCTCTAACACCGTGCTCATTTGACAGGTTGGGAAAATTTTATATTAAAAAATAAATACAAAGATAAAATAAGATTTAAATATTCAAATAATATTAAATATATACAAAAAAACCAAATTTCTTATTTAGGATTGACTTTTACAGTAAATATTAAAAATATTGATGTATTTCTGACATACTCTGTAAATACATCTTTTTTGACGCCTTCTTTTTAGAATAACTTTATTATTTGAAATACTTTTCTGGAATGTTCTTTTTCTCTCTCTTTTCCTACTGTTTTTAGAATTTGTTTTCCGTGCTTTGTCTCTCCTTTGCCTATAAAAGGCCTCTCTTTTAGTTGTCTTTTGATCATTCTATCTTACCAAACCATTTTATTACAACTATTAATCAAATAAACACTTATTCTTATATTCTATATCATTAGTATTTACAATAGCGTAATTCTAATTTATAATTTATATTAATATTTTAATCCTACCTCTTTTATTGAGTAAAAACATTCATCTTTGAATTAAGAAGTACGTACAAAATTGTTGATAATCCATTTAAGCCTTTTAAATCCTCGTAGAACTACGTACCAAATCTTCTAGACTAAAAGTATACCTTGACAAATATAGCAAATAACTACGTGCACATGGAAAATGAGAAGTATGAGAAAGAATTCTAAAGAGGGAATAAAAATAGCTAAAAAAGTATAATTAAAATAAAAGGAGTTATTTTTACGTTTTTAAATAATCTTCATTCACTATAAGTAAAATTAATTTAATTATTATAACTATTCTAAGAAATTTAATGATTAAATTAATTGAAACAATTAATTAGTTTAATAAAGAAACTTATTTAACATGAGAAATTAAATTTAATCATATTAAATAAATTTTTTTAATTCATTTAGTAACTTTAGTGACACAATTAAGGGTCAAGGAAGCGCCAAATATTTATGGATATTATTATATGATAAGTTGTACTTAGTTTATATAAATGTTATTATGAAAATTGTAATTACAGTGTAAGTTAAATTTACACTTATAATATAATATTAAATAATTTATTTATACATACAAATTACGCCATGATATTATAGAATATTATATTTGTTTATGTAATAAAATTAAGTATAATAATTATTTTATTTATTCATAAAATATTTAGAATTTTATTCTAATAATTTTTTGTAATTACATAATGTTATTCCTCTATATGATTACAGTAATTTATTGTATAAATTACTGGACTCCTGAGATAGCCTGGCTGACATTTTCACTAAGAAGTACTATATCTCACTCAACTTTTTAACTACAATAATGATTTCAAGATATATAAAGGTTAATATAACGATTCCAAATCTAATGAGCAACTAAGATTTAGAATCTAAGTAAAATTGGCCAAGTTATAGCCATTCCAACATAACATGTGAATTTTACTAAGAAGTGCTATATCTCACTGAAATTCTTATCTACAATAAGACTTTCTAGTTAAAGAAAGTTTAATATAATTATTCCAAATCCAATGAGCTACACAGATTTAGAATCTAAGTAAAATTGGGCAAGCTATATCCATTTCAACCTAACATATGATTTTTACTAAGTGCCACATCTCATTTATTGTTATGACTTAGCCAACTAGACTTATATTCTAAATCTGTGTAGCTCATTGGTTATAAAACACTATATTAATCTTTATTTAACTTGAAATTATTATTGTAGCTAAAAAATTGAGTGAGATATAGCACTTCTTAGTGAAAATCACATGTTAGGTAGAAATGGCTATAACTTGGCCAATTTTACTTAAATTCCAAATCTAAATAGCTAATTAGATTCGGAATCATCATATTAACCTTTCTATATCTTGAAATTATTGCTGTAGCTAAAAATTTGAGTGAGATGTAGCACTTCTTACTAAAAATCACATGTTAGGTTTAAATGGCTATAACATGGCCAATTTTACTTATATTCCAAATCTGAATATCTCAATAGATTCGGAATCATTATTTTAACCTTTCTATATCTTGAAATTATTATTGTAGCTAAAAATTTGAGTGAGATATAGCACTTCTTAGTGAAAATCACATATTAGGTTGAAATGGCTATAACTTGGCCAATTTTACTTAGATTCTAAATATGAATAGCTCATTGGATTTGCAACAATCATATTGACTTATGTTTCTTTTGCAATGACAAAATTGTGCTTACTTACTTCTTAATTTGTTGTGGAAAATATTATATTGACAGGATTAAAAAAAGAGGATATTCAATATTGATATTCATATTGCGTAATTAAGAGTGGCAAGCAAAATCATTCATTTTCCTTCACAAATTTTCACTTTTGAGTATAGTATTTGGGGAGAAAAAATTTGGACAATTAGTGAGAAAAATACTGTGTATAGCTTCTACCACTTAGCTGACACAGTAGAGTCTCAAGTGAAGCTGAGATTGTTCAAGCTGTATGCTCCTTTACACCAGCTTCAACTTTAGTTGTCTTAAATCATTATAATGGTAAGTGACTGTCACTGCACTGATTACTGGGCTACTTTGATCTAGTAATTTTGTCCTATTCTTCCATACATGGGGGAGGGGGTGTTGGATTTGCATGTTTGTGCATTGAGTAGGGATTTACTGCCAAAAAAAACAAAACATGACATGGTGTCCTGTAAATGGTTACATTTTGTTTTAAGCATTTTTATTTAATAATCAAACTTTTCAGGGGATACTAAACTATTTTACATTTTTTGTAGGACATTGTAATGTGTGATGCAAACATGACATAATTTTCCCCTAGTACACATCAAAAATACCTGTGGGGTATTCTCCCTTCCTTTCTTTTTTTAATTGTATTACTTTTTAATTGCTTATTTTTTCCCATTGTGCCTTATTCTTTTTACATATATTCCAATGCAAATTAAGTTACAAATGAGCATCAAATTAGTATCCAGTAAAGAACAATATTCTTGGTGAATTTCAATTTTTTCTATTGATATCTTGGATGCTACAATAAGATTCAAAAAGGCATGCATATTATAAAAAATCATGAAGCCTATAGAAAATTAAACAACTGTAACAATAGAAAAAAGAATAGATATAATTCTATTTTCTTATCTTGTATCAATTAATACATGATGGTAGGGAAGCTAAGAGTAGGTAACATGATGAATACATCATGGAGTGGAAAGAAGTAGAGCCATATTGGCAACTCTTGGTGCAGCAAGCCAACAAGAGGGCAAGTTAGGCATAGCATTTTTGACTGACAGAGACTGACATATCTGACATTTATTACAGATCTGTCAGTGTTTGGCGACCAGTCTACAATCAATCCACACCACCATGCTGCCATCAGGTCTCCCCTACCCAGGTTTCCCTCCTCCCATCCACCTCATCCACTCATCTATCCTTTTGATCAAATCAACCCCTTCCTCGTGGATGAGGTGGATGGGAGGAGGGAAACCTGGGTAGGGGAGACATGGTGGCAGCATGGTGGTGTGGATTGATTGTATACTGGTCGCCGAACACTGACAGATCTGTAATAAATATCAGATATTTCAGTCTCTGTCAGTCAAAAATGCTGTGCCTAACTCGCCCTATTGTTGGCTTGCTGCACCAAGAGTTGCCAATATGGCTGTAGGTAGAAAAATACAAATAGAAGAAAAAGAATGTTGACAATTAAGATTTCTGGAAGGATTGGTGAGCATGTAGAACATGAAAGAAGCTTAAAAAAGTGAGCAAGCAAGTTAATGGAGTGGAAAAAAAAGTTTAGTATGAAGGGGGTTTAACTAAAAAGGGTTAAGAGATTTCTAGAAAAGTATTCGTACAGGGTAATTACCAGAATCATGCACAGGGCCACAAACAGAAACCAAAAAAACAACTAGACGTCTAGTTGATGCTTTTTTCCTCCTGTGCCAGTTTCAAGGGATTCCTGGGTCTATGAGCCAACTTCTTGTCCCAGTATCTGACTGATTGATTTCTTATCTTCATCCTTCTAGAGTATGCCTTCTCTTGACATTCCTCTCTACACTCCAACTGTTGCATCCTGGCACAGAGCAAATCTTCTGTTGAGCACCCATCATCCCAATCAATTCCAAGATAAGAGACTGCCTCCAAATCCACTGGTAGAACAGCTTTCTTCCCAAAAATTAGTTATTAAGGGGAATAGCCAGTTGTCCTTTTAACAGTGACCCTATCAGCAAATAACACCAAGGTTAAATAATGCCTCCACTTTTCAGCATTATCTCCACACATCTTCACCAAAGCATTTTTGATAACTTGATGGCCTCTTTCAACCATGCCTTCAGCTTCAGGATAATAAGGTGTAGCCCCTCTGACTTTAGAACCAATACTTGCCACAGCTTCTTTAAATTCAGCTCCAAACTCTGGCCAACCATCAACCGTCACCAACTTCATCAACCCATATCTAAAAACTTATTCCCTCTATAAAAACTCTTCCACATTTTCAGCAGTCAAATTTACCAGAGGCACTGCCTCAACCCAACCAGACAAATCATCCCTGGAAACAATCAAGTATTTATACCTGCCCTCTTTAATATGGACAGAATCCAGACTGACTCTTCCGAACACAGTTGTTTCACCAGTAGCATGGCCAACCTCTTTAGGTTTCAAGTGACTCCTTCTATGAAATTCTTCACAAGATTGAACCCAACCCTCAACAGCCAACTTCATACCTGGCCACCAAATCTATCAGCTACTCTCCTATAAGTCTCCCCAAAGCTTCTATGACCAAGTTCTTCATGCAAAGACTTCAACACCAACTCTTGACCCTTTTTCTGAGTCACTACCACTTGAGGATTTGTATGTCTTCTACTCATCAACCTCCTTCCTGGCACAAAGAAGCCAGGACTCTTCTTCTTGATTGCCACCCAATTATCATCATCACAAATAACTGGCCTCTCCAAGGTTAACAGATATTCAACCATAATGAAATAAAACCAAGTATGACCCCAGGTCTCATCTTCAAAATCCAAAAAAAACATGCAAGTGAACAACCCTATCATCAAAATCACCAGTGTACACATGAGCAACACAACCAGCCCATCCAGGACACCTATCCCTAAATTTTGGTACATCCTTTTTCTTCCACTTAATTTTAAGAGAATCCAGTTCACCAACAAAAACACCATTCTCCAATCTTGAGCCATCCCAAAAAACAGCCCCATCTTCATCAACTAAAATATCCTGATCACCAGAATCAAGATCAGAACCATCCAGTTTAACCTCTTGCTGGAGGAAAGAACAATCATCCAGTTTAGCCTCTTGGGGGAGGAGAGAAAAATCTTCAGCACCCTTTGTGCTGGCCCAAACCACTGGAACATCTTCATCAAATTCTTCAGAGTCTGAATCTTCATCCATGGGTGGTCTCCTTGATAATCCATCTGGCATTGTAAAAGTTTTTCCAGGTTTGTGTACCAGGTCAAAAGAAAAATGCTGAATAAATGCCACCCACCTAGTCACTGGAGCATTTGGAAGACTAGGTGTATTGATCATTTGAACCAGAGATTTTGCATCTACCTGCAGCTCAAAATGCTGCCCCCACAAAACATTTTTCAGCTTCTTCAAAATTTTTTCTACACCACACAATCCCAACTTGGGTTGAGAATATCTAGATTCAACCTCATTAAATACCATGGACTCATACCTTACTGGCCTGACCCTCCCAGTTTTATCTTCCTGAGACAAAACTGCAACAGCAGCAATATAACTTGAGTCCACTGCCAGATAAGTTCTTCTATCACCAACACCATAAGCTAACTTGTGAAGAATAATATCTTCACTTACCACCTTTTTCAAATTCTGAAAAGCCTCTTCACACTCTTGAGTCCATACCCACTCCACATCTTTCCTGGTCAACTTCCTCAAAGTTGAAGCCAACAAAGAAAAATATTTGATAAAAATTCTGAAGTACACACAAACCCCCAAAGATCCCCTGACTTCAGTAGTATTTTTAGGCCTTGGCCATGACTGAATTTTATTAACTTTCTTCTTTTCCATAATCCTTACCTCCTTACATACAACATGACCCAGAATTTTCAGAGCAGGAAAACAACAATAAAAATTTGACTCAGAGATGGCCAAACCAGCCTCTACCATCCTAAACAATACTCTCTCTAGAGTAATTGAATATTCCCAAACAAATCTCCTTATACCTGGGTTCTCCTTCAGTACCACATTCCCATAATCAGTGGAGGGTCCTTTGATTCCACCATCATCAATAAAAATACCAGCATGAGTAGGGACCTCATCCTGTAAAATCCAAACCATTTGTGCTTGATATACTGCTACTGAATTAGTTTCTCTTTGAGGCAACCTAGTAAGCTGAAATCTCCCCAGAGGAGTCTCAAACATTGTAAGTGGCTGTGCATCTGTGTGAAGTTCCCTTTCATTATAGCCACCCATAATATCTCCCAAACCATAACACACCCTTCCAGAAAAAGCTTCCACAAAATCCTCTTCACTTTGTGGCATTCCTGCATCCTTGATAGTGACTCTATTCAAGGCCCATAGATCATGCACCACCCTCAGCTCCCATTCTGCTTCTTTACACAGAAAACCTGACTTGAGTAACTAGGTGTCAATTTTTTGTATAAACCAGTCCTAACTCTTTCCCTAACAATCTCTAAAAAATCATCCCTAATAGCAGCTGGATTTGGAATATGTTTGATTTGCCAAGGTTTGTGACAAACCACAGGAATCAAGTAAGGTTCCCCATAAGAGTGTTTCAACACACCCCTTTCCTCCTCAACAAATGCCACCACTTTCTCCCTCAGCATAATAACGTGCAAAAAAAACTTCTTTTCCTCATCAGACAACTACCCATAACAACCAAATTTAACAACTTTAGACCTTTCCACAGTCACCCTAGCAGTTTCCACCAATTCAGGAGGATTCTTCATCAGAGGAGTACAGTACAGATCTCTTGACAAAGGAGGTCACTTCAAAGTAAGATTCAAACCTACAGGCATAGGCTCATTGACAGGTCTAATCTTCTATGCTACCTTCTTATAATTTTCAGCTCCACCTTCAACTTGAGGGATATTCAGGACATCATCACCCCCAGACCTGGAACAAAAACCAAGGGTTTCCCCATTGCTCAAATGTGGGTCCAAGGTAATGTTTTTGAAAGGCATAGAAGAAACCCTAGCAGTGCAAAATTGGGAGGACTTACTTTTATTTACCAATCTCACCACTCCAAAACTTTCCTGAAATCCCACATCTTCATCCTCACTTCCATCTTCTAAATCTTCAAATCTTGATTCATCTTCTGAATCACATCTTCTAAAATTGTGCAGTTTATCCTCCTGCCGGAGGCCCAAAATTTGATCTTGCAGATGTTCTTCCTTTAAAAATTTGTGCAGTTTAACCTCATTCTGGAGGCCCAAAAATTGATCTTGCTGATCTTCTTTCTTCAAAAACTTGTGCAGTTTAACCTCATGCAAGAGGCCCAAAAATTGATCTTGCTGATCTTGTCAGCCTGGATAGCCCCAGGACTGAGTTAAAAGTACTTATAATTTATGTTAAACACATGAACTATACATGGGAGCAATAAATTAGAGTACACATATAGTATACATAAGTAAATTTATGATAATATACAAAATATGCCATTATAACACCTTATATACATGCATATATTGACTTTTTATAAGTCTTATGTACTTAATATTAAGTTGGAATATGTTGGGGTAATCTTAAGAACCTTAAATAAAAGGTTAAATAATTTTTATGTACACTTAAAGCTGTTGTTTTCATTGTTTTATGTAAAAAACAAGAAATGCGCTTTAAATCACTTAAAAGTTGATTATATGTGCTATATATTTAAAAATATTAAAAATATGCTTTGACAGATGAATTTTTATGAATTAGGACTATTGATTTGGCTACTCAAATGCATAAAAATAACACTTTTCAAATTTGGTGTTTTTTGTGCCAGAAATGGCTTCTGTGTACTGGCCACATATTGCCTGCATTTTTCCCATGTGAATAGCTTCATTTATAGCAAAGTTAGATTTTTCACACTATAATTAACCCACATTCTATGCACACTGTGGGGAAACACACTAAGATAGACGACAGGCACTTATTTAGTGTCCTAGCTTCATTCAAAATGGATTGACCCTCTTTATATGCACTAATTTCATTAATAACCTCATTCTTGGTGCTTTAATTCACTACCACACTTAAATTTGCCTAAATTAGTCAAGGATTTACCCGTGAAAGCGCCTTCCAAGGACTGCATGTAGTTACCCCACATCTCATGTCCTTTTTTGGGGTTTTAGGTGGTTTCTCAGTCAATTTTGGTTATTTTTGAAAGGGGATTTCACGTAGTATAAAGTCATGGTTAGCCCCCAAATTTCTAATGTTAATCCCCCTTATTATTAAGTAATAATTAGTCTTAATATTCCCTTTTTTTTGTCTTTTATTTTAATGTATAATACACATATACTCTCTTTTTTGCTTATTCTTTAATTTTGATGGATTATCCCTATTACTACAGGATTTTGGTGGGTGATATCATTCTAATTATGTTACTGGTAACTCTATTTGTTTCTGGACATGTCTATTAGCTGGAATGAGGCGTCATCAACTGGGTATAGAGCTGGTAAATCAAGGGGGTCATTGGGGAAGTATATGTGTATAAAAGGAGGGGGGTTGTTGGTCTTATTTTCTACATTATTTATCATTACAATTAAACATATAACCAATACAATTACAATAAATATCAATTGTACTTATAAAGTCTTTGAATAGTATTTGAATTTATTAAATCTATTTTTCTACCAACTATAAGGTTGTAAGCCATATATAATTAGTGAGATTAAAATTACTGATACTCTTATATTGAGTTATATTTTAATACTTATTGGATTTGCACTACAGTTTTCATATAGGACCATTAAAATCTTATAGACAACTGACCACTTAAGCTAGTTCAGGTCTCTGTACTTGACCTCAGCCTGACAGATCTTCACAAAAATAATTCTTTTCTTCTTTCTTGATTATCTTCAGATTTTTTTCTTTATTTTTTTTAGTTATCTTGAAATTTTTATTTTCTTTTCTTGAGTTTTCTTCTATCCTAAAAAAATAACAAGGGGCTTCCCCAATTCTCACAGACGTGGCCAAGGTAATGTTTTTGAAAGATGTAGAAGAAACCCTAGTGGTGCACAATTGGGAGGACTTACTTTTAGACCCCAATCTCACCACTTCACAGATTTTCCGCATATCTTTCAATAAAGATGTATAACCAATATTTTTTTTTGAACTTGAATTAAATATAATTGAATATCTTGAGAGAGAGCAGATACTTGATAAAAAACATGAAGAATACTTGCAGAGAAGAGAAACATTAAAAAGAGAAAGTTGAAAATTCACTTGGTATATCTACAAGGGAGCTGACCTGCTACAACCTGGGATTTCCTCATCTTGGGGAGAGGTTGTAGCACTTGGGTGATCAGCCCTCATTACTCTAAAAAAGACAGACTCTCACTAGAGCCTGAGCCACACCCCAAAAAACTAGAGGTGGCACCCACTTCTCTTCTTCTCCTACAACAATCAATGCACTGGCACATTGAAGACAGACCAGGCCTGGTCTACCAACCATCCTCTCCAGGAGATAATAAACTCATGTTAAGTCTCCTTTCATCTTCACCAGTAAACTCCAAACTGATTCCCACATGTAACTGATAACCAATTCTGGCTTGAAAATCCATCAAGAATGGGCCACCCAAAACAGCTTTTACTGTTCCTTTGGCAATATAAAAATAAACCATCCCTGAGGCTCCACCAACATCTAACTTCACAAACTCAGATGTTCCAACCAATTCAGTGACATGGCCACCAATCCCTCTTAAATTTCCACCAATACCTGTTTTGATGGGGAGGCCCAGATGAGTAGCCTCAAACAAAGAAATCAGGTTAATCTGAGAACCTGAATCCACCAATGCCCTAGTCTCCTTGCCATTCATAGTGACATTGACATAACCCAGAGATGCAGAAAAATGAGTTTCCAACCCCTCACCAAATTTTTCAGCAGAATCACAAATGTATTCTACCTCCCTAGAAGAAACCCTTCTTCTGGTCAACAACTTTTTCTGCCTATCAGCCAACCCAGGACTGATAGCATACAACTCCCCATAAGTAAGGGAAAACTGACCCTGATTCAACCTTTCCAGGACAGAGTCCATAACATTAACTTGGCCAGAAACAACTGGCCTCTCAAAATGAGCTCCCTGCTTCACTACTTTGGTCCTATAAGATTCTTGAGGACCAGCACCACCAACAGGAACCAAACCAGATCCCTCACCTGAACCTCTAACTCCAGAAGGCTTTGGCAATGAAGCCAAAGGGACATCCTCCTCAGAGTCAGAGTCCACCTCCATTGGCATTGGCTCACCATTCATTTCCAATGCGCCAAAACTAGGGGAGCCCATGTCAGCCATACCCATCTGCATTTTATACAGCTCCTCTTTGCTGTACTTCTTTATAGCCGCACTCAGCTTAGGATCCACCTTTAAAGCCTTAGGCTGTGGTTGAGCCTGAAAGCTGCTCTTAGGCCTTCCCACCTTTCCGGCTTCCACATCATAAACACCAGCCAAGCATTCACCACTTGACTGTCCACCACAAGAATACAACTCCAAACCACCAAAGGAAGTAGAAAAAGAGACCTTATTGACCTCCTTCCCCTTTCCCTTGCCATCCTTATCCTCCTTACCAGAAGACTTCCCTTGATCAGGAATCTCCTCAAACCTTGGCCTCCTTTGATTGAGACCACCCCTTCTCTTGACCAAATCAACAGGAGTCTGCCCCTCACTGGGCTTCAAAAATGAACCGTCAGAAAACTTGAAAACCCTACCATCAAATTCCACCTTTCCTTCAGACACATCCCTATTCAGTGCCCAAATATAATTGGACTTGTGGCCCTTCCTGATGCAATAAGAGCAGATGTAAGGATCACTCCTACCAACCCTCCTTTCAAAATCTCTAGGCTGAGAAGGAGCCTTATTGGCGTCCTGAGCCTCCTGAACAAAAATGTGTAGCTGTTTTTTCAGATCAGCCAACTTCTCTACCACAGGGTCAGCCTCTTTAGGCTTCTCAGGAGCCTTTCCCTTGTTCACACTTTCCTTTTTCCTTTATTCCTCCACATCTTCAGCAAAATCTTCACTTACCTTTCTAAAATACTTGGTGCTAGCTTCCTGGAAAGAATCCACTGCCAAAAGTCTCAGATGACCCTCCACAAACTCCTTCACCACAGAAAGAGCAGGCAATCTCTGATTCCCATTTGGAAGAGTCTTCATTTTATCCTTTCTTGCCAACTCCTTCAACAAATCAATCCTAACATTCCTGGCCAAAGAAAACCAGAAATTATCCCTTACAGAGTCTGTACTCTCCAACTCCTGCATATCCACCAAATAATCCACCACTGGCTCCAACTGAGCCAGAAACTTCCTATAACTATGGAGGTTGTCTCCACCTCCATAAGATTTCCATTCATTTGCAATCATATTGAGATCCACCATAGAGTACCTGGATCCCCACCTGTCTGTCATCTTCAGACACAACTTTTTCCAATCTTTCCTCCTATAACCCTCCATAGCAGCAACCTCCTTCACCAGAGCCCTTCCACCAATCTAGAGGATGACTTGCTTCACTATTTCCAAGTGAGAAGCCCCATCCACATTCCCAGCAGCCTTAAAAATTCCTAGAAACTATTTCACATCCTCCCCCATAAACATAGGCCCCTTCCAGGACTTGGTCCTGAAAGAAGGCCTAACAGAAACATGAGGATTAACATCCTCAGCAGCACAAACAGTGCCACTACCACCACTAGAGAAAGAGCGTCCAGAAGCCATGGTCCAATAGATTCAAGAAAATCAATCTCCAACCACAGAAAAGAGTCCAAAAGTACCAGAAAGTCCAAAAAGCTAACAAATCCACAACCCACATTGGGCGCCAAAAATGTAGAAAATGCTATAGTACTAGCTATAGGCCTTGACCAAGGGAGTTGGAGTAATACTGGAGAGAAAAACCCCTGTCCCTTTGAGAAATACCAGGTGAGATTTATTTGCTACAGTAAATTAGAGACTGTTACTATACCCCTTCCAACACACTTCTTGACTGCTTAAAAAGTCAAGACAGTAGCCAATAGCAGACCACTGATAACCAAAGAACCAGAAACCTGAAATGCAGAAAGAACCACACCAGAAAAACCAAACACTGTGAACTTATTGCACAGAAAAAAGCAATAATACTTGATGCAGGTTGAAAAGCTACACCAGAGAACCCAGTTGCCAAAGTTGAGTTAAATGAAAGACTAACCTTGCAACAAACACAGCCAATTGTGGCCAAAAAACAGTGAAAACTGAGTGAGAACAATGATATCACCTCCAGATGGTTGTATGATAATTAAAGTAGCCCCAAACTGTCTAATTCAGTATGTACACACAGACCACCATCTAAAAATCCATGCACAGAAACGAATTTGGCGCTTTTGGCAGCCAAATTGAATAAAAACCCTCTAGAAGTTCCCCCCAGCCTTCTATAACCGAGGCAGGTAGGCCGCCTGACGCGGGCGGCCAGACCTCCCTGAAGCCAGAAAACTGCCCAAAACCTCCAACAAAGCCCAAAATACTTAGAAAATCCACCACAACTACTAAAACCCTTAAAACACATAATTAAGCTATGACAACTTTGAGGCATAAAATATAGAGCAAAATTAGCTCTAATTAATGGTACTAAGAACTTAACAATAAGACTTAAGGTTATCCCATGAAACACAAAAAACAAAATTAAACAGCTATCTTTTAGAAATGAAAAATGAGCAAATGACTCCTTAAAACTTAGAATATGAAAAATGACATCAAGACAAGAAATATAGGAAAAACCCAGGGCTATCAAATAATAGTACCCACATACCCATAGTTCCAATATTCACTGAATAAAACCAGAAAAACACCCAATTATTTAACCAATTTCAATTAACACATACCAAAACAGTGCCAAACAGACCAACAAAGGCCTCTGCCAATGTTGGAAGACCACAGCGTGAATTTTTCATTTTCTTTAAATTCAATACCAAAAGCACGGTATCTTCTTATCATATCTTCTAAGGTTTGTATCATTCTTACTGCTAGCCCATCAGTTTGTGGATGGTGTGTTGTAGAAAGTTTTAATTGACACCCTGAAACATCCATAAGTGATGTCCAGAACTCAGAAATGAATTCAGGATCTCTTTCTTAAACTATTTATTTGGGGATTCCTGCTATATTTAACATTTGTGTCCACCATAAAAAAGCTAAGTCCTTTTCAGAAACCTCTTTTTGGGTAGGAATAAATTTACACATTTTTGTAAATCTATCTACAATTACCCAGCAGGATTTATAGCTCTTATTCCCTGCTATTGGAAAACCTGTTACAAAGTCAATGTTAGCTACTTCCCATGAAGCTTTTGGTTGCTCAATTTATTGTAATAAAACAGCTCATTTTCCTGTTAATCTTTTAGATTTTTGACAGGAATCACATGTTTCAACATATTTTTGATCATCATCAGACATGTTAGTCCACCAAGCTGTATTTTTTACTCTGGTTAATGTTTTATAGAAATCAAAATGACCTGCTAATATATCATCATGACATATACTTAACATTAACTCCTTCATTGAAGGGGGAATAACAATTGCATTTCTTAATTTCTTCCTGTAATTTATAAAACCATCCTCAGAGGAAAATTTTCCTTTTTCTAATGCTTCCTTATACTTTTGTGGCAATGTTTTTATTAAAACACTCATTGAAGCATTAGATAGATCATTTAATATTGTATTAAGTCTACTCAAGTCAGGATCTGATGCATAATTATCAAGAATTGATTGCATAAATTCATCCTCAAGATCTACAATATAAATGCCATAAATGTGAATTATCTCTGTTTCAGGAGCATAAGCAGGATTATCATCATTATTAGGTAAAGGTACTCTAGATAAAAGATCTACATTAGAGTGTAAGGTTCCTGCTCTATGTGTAATATTCATACGCCCTCTGTACTCTTGTACAACTAATTTCCATCTAAATATATGTCTATTAGGAGTTTTCATGTTTAAGAGTGACTTAACTGCACTACAGTCAGTTATAAACTCAAATTTTTTGTCTTCAAGGTAATAATGTAGCTTCTCAAGAGCCTATAATACTTCTTAACATTCAAGGTTAGTAGCACCATATTTCAATTCACTAATTCTTAGAGTACGTTAAATATAGCAAATTACTACTTCTGACATTTTCCCTTCAATAAGTTGTTTTTTATGCAAAGCAGCACCCAAACCAATGAAACTTGAATCAGTATAAAATACAAAAGGTAATTGAAAATCTTGTAATCGTAAGATAGGAGCTTTAATCAAACATTCTTTCAACTTATCAAAAGTCTGTTGTCTTTCATTATTCTAAATGAAAGCTTATTCTTTCTTTATCAGTGTGGTCAATGGTGCAGCAATTAATTGTTATTTCTTTATATATTGTCTATAATAACCACACATACCAAGAAAATATTTTACATCCTTTACATTTTGAGGAATCCCAATATTCTTGATTTCAGCCAATTTATTTGGTCTACACATATTTGTAAGCAAGATACAATATGACCAAGCACTTTTAAAGACTCAAAACCAAATTCACATTTTTTCAATGCAAGGGTCTTTTTAATTTCATCCATCTTCTGATAGACCTTCTTTAAATGGATTAAATTTTCATCATATGTATTAGAAAACACTATGATGTCATCAATATATACCATTAAACATCTTTCAATAATTTCATTATGGAATGTTATATCCATTAACTTCTGAAATACCGAAGGAGCATTTTTTGGTCTAAATGGCATTCTGACATATTTATATATTCCCATATGTTTTGTTATCAACAAAAAGTTCTGTGAATTCTTTTCAACAGGAATTTAATGGTACCCTTTATTTCCATCTAGGCAGCTTATGTATTTAGCTCCTTTGAGGGTATAATGTATAGAGGCAATCCTTGGAAATGGGTAAATATCATCTACTTTAAATGTATTTAATGCTCTATAATCACCTCACAGTCTTGATTTATCTTGTTCATATGAAATTAGCACTGGTGATATTACAAAATATTTTGGTTTAGATTCAACCTTTTCAATAATGTTCATATTTAACAAAATCATAATGTTTTACTCTATGTCTTTTGTATTCATTTGTTAAGCAGGACATGGGTTCTTTTTAAGACTAGCAGGAATATTATCCATATCATAGGTTAAACTAATTTTCATCTCATGATCTTTTACAAGACTAAGTTCACTGGTCCCATGTACAAAAGCCATTGGAAATGCTTTAATTATGTCCAAAATATTTGTTTTCTCAGTTTCACTTATCTGAGTGCCAAATGATGATATGAGATTTCAGTTTCCAGAAGTTCCATCTCATTGGATTCTCTTCCTTTGCAAGGAATATATATGACTGACTCAATGTTTAAGACTGTGTTAAAAGAATTTATTTTAAATTTTCTTTTACCATTCATGCAAATTGTAAAATTATTATTAGCAGGGTCTAATTTCATACCAAAAATAGTCAGAATTTTGTTTCCAATGATAAAAGAGCTACTACAATTAGTATTATCCATTACTACAAAGTCACAAGTTACTCTAACATAACCATGTTGATGTTTAAAGAAAAAAACAGCTTTTTATCTAAAAATGGGGTGTATTACTGATTCAAAACCTTAACAATTTTTACTATGAAGGGGTTGAAGCATTGACTTATATTCACTATCAATTTTCTGTAATGTATTTGTAGAAACAACAGAGCCAGCAGCTCCTGTGTCCAATGCTATATTTTTATTTTCTCCAAAAACAATATCTAAAACCATGATAGGTGTCATTTTTAATTTATCAGATTGTATATCCTTAATGATTTCAGCATCCTCAACATTCATTAAACATTCATTTGAGTCCATACTTAATATTGGATTTTCAAAGATGGACAAATCATCTTCCAACATAAAGACTTCATTTTAATCACTATATGAGATATTACTGTCATAATGACTTGAATCTTTACTTTTTTCTGTTTCATTTTCAGATTCTTGCTGATTTTCAACAATATTTATGTTTTTCTCACATTTGTGACCTTCAAGGCTTATTACACTTAAAGCAAGTATTAGTCTCATACTTTTTAGGTACTACAGGTGCAGTAGGTTTATTCTGCTTTTTCTGAAGTGTTTTTGAATTCTAATCTTTCACAGATTCATTATTTTGTTTATAAGTGGTGTACATTGCTTCATACTTATGTTTCAATAATATTTCATTACAAATATTAATAAATTAAGAGTATTCATTAACCATTATTGTTCTAGCTACAACAATGTCCCTGACAGATATAGGTAATTTATGTATTATTTTATCTTTCCATAAGTAAAAATCCATATTTGGCTCAATGGCTTTCAATATTTTATTTAAATTCACTAAAAATACCATTGTTTTGTCACCATTCAACCGATTATACCTAGTTTTCTCATATAATCTTTTCTGAGTTAGTCCGAATTCAGAGCCTCCAAATTGTTTTTCAATTAGTTTTTTCCATTCAGCCCTAGAGTAATCATTACCCTCACTTAATACAGCTTCAAAGCATAATAAAGCAACATCCTTAATTAAAGAGATAAGTTTTGATGTTATTTTTTCATCTGGTAACTTATATGAAAATTTTAAATTATCAATTCTTTGAATAAAACACTTCCAATCAGAGCTGGCTTACCCATCATAAGTTGGGTACTGATTAATATTTGGCCAGTTCTTCTGATTTTATTCAATCTCACTAATCTTAGGTAAATTCAATAAATCATTCACTCTGGATAAATGGTCTTGTATTTCCTCTTGCATGGATTTGTGACTTAAATTTTTCTTCTCAGACTTGACACCTCCACCAGATGGCTTTACTTGTGGTGGTATTTGAAAAGATTGAGATTCATTTTTTTAAATGAAAGGATTATTATTATACTGTATATACTTATGACTATCCTTATTCATTAGTAGATTGATAGTTTCAATCTCAACCTTAGTTAATCCTTGTATCAGATCAGAAACACTCTGATTTGTATGTGCAAAAGATAACTTTGTTCTTGATTCATATTTTAATAAATGTGCCTTATATAATTTTTCAAACTCACAGAATTTTTTTGAAAGGTCACTATATTAATTAATTAAAGAATCATATTTAAGAGTTAGAGCCAAGTGTTCATTCTCTAATTCTTTATTTCTTGTTTCCAATTGAGAAATACTCAATGTCAAGGACAAAATTGGTTCCCCTGTGAGCTTAATTTTCTGTTCCTCAAACTCATTCATTATTTTCCATAATGCTGAAAAAATTATATCGACAGTTGGGTTATTATTAAAATACTTTCTTTCTTCCTTCTCACATTCTTCACTATTTTGTGAAGTTTTCATCTCACTAATAAGTGGTGGTGTCAGCCAGGCTACTAGACTTACCCGGTAAAATAATTAATTATTTTACTGAGTTGAAGCCACGCCTTTCTTCTTAATAATAATTATTTATTTATTTAATTAAGTAGTACTTACAATTAACTAAAGTTAAGTACAATAAGTAGTATAAATAAATAATATAAATAAAATTTCCCTTACAATTTTACTCCCTAACACTGTGCTCAAAAGTATATGTCAAAGGGAGTAAAATTAATAATAAATTTATAATATAAAAACTTTAAAACAATTATATTACCTCAGTGAGAGATCTGTAATCCCGTGAAAGTAATGTAATTGATTATTTATTATGTAATAATTGTGACAGTCCAAGGAATTCAAACTTTGTTGCTAATAAATTTGATGCCCTTATTGACGTACTATTTTATTACTTTCTTATGTCATTTATGTACTCCTTTTTCTTGTCATTCTTTTCTCTCACACTCACAGTAGACGGTGTAAATTCCTTACATTTTATTTCCTCATATTTTTCCTATAAAAGGCCTCTGATTTGTGCTTTTCAAACCATTCTTTTTATCAACTTACTTTATTATTACTATTTACAACACAATACTTATTTTTATATTTTATCACATAAGTAGTTACAAGAGCGTAATTCTAATCAAAAAATTATATTAATATTTAAAAATCTACCTCTTATATTTAAGTAATAAATCATTTAGATTAAGAAATATGTACCAATTTTTGAGAGTTCATTTAAATCCTTAGAATCCTCGTAGAAACTTCATACCAAATCTTCTAGACCAAAAGCGTACCTTGACAATTGAGGGCTTTCCAAATTATCGACGGCGCAACGATATTTGAGGCGTAATAAAGGGGACCATCGGTATGCAAGTACCTGTAAAGAACGAGAAAGCAAGAAAATGGCGAACGTCATACGTCACGTGACAAATTTTTTTTCTGCAAACAGGAATTGAACCGCGCTCCAAAAATTAAGTTCATATACTGACTAAACGTCGTATATATTGTGGTAATTATTGTTATTACTATTTGTGGGTTACTCTTCACTCTTCATTTGCTACGTATTTCCTTTTACTCAGCACTCTGTAAGTGGCATTAATTTGCTCATTTTTCAGGGGGAGGTGTCTGGTAATTGGATTTTATTTTTATTATTATATTTTTTTTATTTTTCCTGGTAGACAATAATAGAGCAATAAGTGTTCTTAGTCCCAGAGGTAATAAAATAATTATATTTTAATATTATTTATAATAATTTTTTAGTTGAAAGTTGTCCTGATTAATTTAATTTTTCCAGTTGACAAATTGTCCTGACAATGATATTTTTAATTAATATATAATTAATATTTAATTACCTCAGTTGACTTTGAGTCCTGGTAATTCAATAAATATTTTAATTAATAAAACTCATATTTAATTATTTCAGTTGACATTAAGTCCTGGTAATTAAGTGATCAAGCTTAATAAAATTTTAAAATAAAAATTTATATTTAATTACTTCAGTTGACAGTAAGTCCTGGTAGTTAATTTATCAGTTTAATAAAATTTTGTTAAATTAATAAAGTTTCATATTTTATTACTTCAGTTGAAAATAAGTCCTGGTAATAAATTAGTTGATTTAAATCCTGAATATAATTAGTTAAAAATTATTAATAAAAATTCTAATTTATTTTTACAGTTGATTATATTATAATCCTGGTTTTAATTTTTTTTTTTAATAAATTAATTTTATTTAAGTTGATTTTTATCCTGAAAAAGATTTTTTATTATTATTTATTTTATTTTATTTTTAAAATAAAAATCAAAAATAAAGACTAATTAATCTTATTGTCTCTTTTCTTCATTTCAGTAAAATCTTAAAATGACTGACCAAAGTGGTTCTGCTGCACGTGAAGAAGAACTAGACTTGATTGATTATGATGAGCCTACTTCTGTAAGTTCTCCTATAACAAGAAGAATTTCTCAAACTAATAAATCCTTGCCCCAAACAGGATGTAGAGATGGAAGAAGTAGAAATCCTAGTGGACACAATTCAGGATCAGAAGCCTATGATAAACCCACCAGAAGAGCTTCCAAAAGGCTTCAGGATAAAAAAGATGCCATTTTCTCAGCAGGTAAAGAATCTGTCTACTCACATAAAGGAGTTAAGGACAGAAAGCTTGAGACTAAAGGTAAGGGTAGATGCTTTGGAAGAAAAGGTGAGAAGAACAGATACTTTTCTCCAAGAGAAGAAGAAACCTCTTCCTCCCAGGGATCAACAACAATTGGCTCCCCAGTCCCAAGAGAAGGTGGAAGTGTCCAAGTGGCAGTGGGACTGGCTAAACACTCAGTGGGACTATCTGGCTCAAAACCAGCATCAGTTACCTCAGGCAGGTCCATCAAGGCCCACCCAGGTCAACCCCACTCCTCCCCACCCTTATCAAGGAGGCAAAAGAAGAAGAAAGCCCAATATGGTGATACCCAGATAACCCTGGTATTTCCCTCTATTGATTCTCAAGTGCCTTTTCTTGTGGCTGACTCTGTTCCTTCAGGTAAATCTGGAAGGGAGGATGAAACCTTGAGACCTATAGAGGCTGGGAGTAGTAGACAAATCACTCATGTAACTAATCCTTTACTTTCAATTGCTACCTCAATGATTAATCCTGATATGGCTGTGATTGATGAAACTCTTGACCCTGAGTTCTATGAGAGTCTGGAAAGTTACTCAGTTTCCTTATTGAGAAACACTCCAGATGTAGCAAGAATTAATGATGAGCACTTGAGAGATATTATTGCCAAGCAAAATCATATAATGAACAATATGCAATTAACTCAGAGATATAATAGTTTGTTAACTGATCAGGGTTATCAAGCATTAAGAAGTGAATCACAGAGAGTCTCTGATGAATTGTCTCATTACAAAGCAACCCATGAAAAGAGAGTTGCTTTATGGCAAAATATAAAAAATGATTTTTCTAAACTAAAAGATACTGTATCTGCCTGTTTCCAGGAGGTAGAGATAGATAAGATGAATCTGAAAAGATTGAATGACCATTTGTCATCTTTTCAAAATAAAAATCAGCTATCTTTTGCAACTATCAATGAGAATTTATCTAGTCTTCCAATAATGAAAACAAGACTAACAACCATTGAAGAAAAATTGAACTCATTGTTAAATGACCAAAAATATTCTGACATTTCTGTGAAGGAACATATAGTGCAGGATGCTCAAATAGTACCTGTGGCTAGTTCATCTAAAGTAAAAATAGCTCCAGAAATACCTGTTGATAACACTGAGTTTCCATCAAAAACTGATGATGCACCAGGATCTGCAACAGAAGGATTAAACAATGAGATTTCAGCCCAATTAGAGAAATTACAGCTGCTTCTTACTCAGAAACAAGCTAGTAATAAGGAGACTCCTTCAAATCAAAAGAATTGGCCAAAACTTGACGAGTACCCAACATTTGATGGTGATTCTTCATCTGATTGGCAACAATTTATTTGCAGAATTGATAACTTAAAAAATTCTTACAAACTCCCAGATGAGGAAATTGTGTCCAAGTTAATTTCTTTGTTCACTAATGTTGCCCTGATGTGGTATGAATCTGTTCTCCTGGATGGGAATGACTACTCATGGGAGGATTGGAAGAAATTAATTAAAGCACAATTTGGTGGCTCCAAGTTCAGAATGGCTCAACAAAGGCAGTATGAGGAAACTAGATATAGCTCTTCTACTGATAAACCTATTGAGTTTTTAATGAAACTTGTAAAAATCTTAAGGGCAATGGACCCAAATATGGAGTTTGATTTATGGAAGGACAGGGTCCTCTATAAATTACCAATGTCTCTGAGAGACTTGATAGTGGCTAGGACTGAGTTCTCCAAAGAACCCTCTTCTTTCATTAATACTTGCAATGAGATACTTCTAAACAATAAGTATGATGCCAGAAGATTCATTCCTAGGCCCCTTTGGAGAAACCCTCCACTTACCAACAGAAACCTCTGGAAAAGGTTGGTAAACCTTCTTCCCCTGTTGCACCAAAAAAGTATGCAACAAACACTTGCTTCAAGTGCAACAACTTTGGCAGAAAGGCCATGTTTGTGACAAGAAGTTAAATCTTGTGGAACAAACAGAGGAGCATGCTGATGACACAGTGACACTGCATGATACATCAAGTGATTGTGCCAGCAATATTTCATATGAATCTCAACAAGAAATCTTGATGCTGGAAGAGGATATCCATTATTTAAATACTATTGATATTGATTATAATGATTTATCTACAGTTGAAGATGCTGAGATCATAAAGAACATTGAGGATAGCTCAATTGTTATTGCCCCTCTCAAGGCACCAGTCTTGATCAATGGAACCAGCATTGAAGTTGTTCTGGATTCTGGAGCTGGAGGAAGTGTAGTATCTGAAAGAGCACTTGCTTCAGTAGATCAAGACTATAAATCTAAACTGATTCCTATCACTTATGAAAATTGGAGAGGGTATGGCTCTGTTTTGTCCACCGTTGGTAAATACAAAGCCACAGTGTTTTTTAAATATAACCATGGTTTTGTAAGAGCTATTTGTGATTTTGATGTCATGAAAAATGATAACTTGAGCAATTGGTTTATTGTAGTGAATGATATTTTAACCAAGTATGGCATAAAATTGGATCCTCCAAACCAATGTTTCACAATGGGGATGAATGGGAAGAGAAAATTTAAGATTTCCTCCCCTAAAAAATTATTAAAACCAGAATTGAACACATGTAATTCTGTGGTTCAATGTAAAGGAAGATCTACAAAGGAAATGCATGCCCTTATTTCTGAAATTGACAATGCTTCTTTTGGAGAACAACTTTCTGGTGAGGATAAAGATTCCATCATTAACTTGATAAAGTCTTTTCCTATGGCCTTTGCTCATGGGTCACATGAACTAGGATTAGTTAAAGAGGAAATGAAACTTTTATTGTCTTGCCCATTAACTGATATACCAGCTAGTTTAAAGAAGAAGCCTTATCCTGCTTCTCCCACAAAGAGAAAAGATATTGAAGACAATATCTCTACCCTTTTAAAAATGAATGTTATTACTGGTAGTTGAAACACCTAAATATTGTGTTATCTCACCTGTCCTAATTTCTTATGAGAAAGATAAAGCCAGGTTATGTGGTGATTATAGAGCACTAAAAACTTATACTGTTTATGATATCTACCCTTTACCTAAAATTAGCTCTATACATGCTACTTTACAGGGTGCTAAATATATCAGCTGTTTAGATGGTAACAAAGGATATCACCAGGTACCTGTTGAGAAAAATGCTCAGAGATTTCTGATGATTGCCACTCATATGGGTATTTATAAGTATATTAGGATGCCATTTGGCCCTAAAAATGCCCCTTCAGTTTTCCAAAAAGTAATGGATAACACATTCCATCAAGAGATAATTGAAGGATGGCTGATGGTTTATATTGATGATATCATTATGTTCTCAAAAACATTTGAGGACCATCTCAACTACCTGTGTAAAGTGTTCCAGAAAATGGATAAAATAAATATGACACTTGCTTTGAAGAAATGTAAATTTGGTTTCCATTCTTTAAAAGTTCTTGGTCATGTTGTTTCAGGGTTACAGATATGTGTTGACCAGAACAAAGTGGCAGCCATACAACAGGTGAAGGCTCCTACAACAGTGAGAGAGCTCCAAAGTTTTTTGGGAATGTGTGGATACTATAGACAGTATATTAAAAATTACCAAGTCATAGCTTTACCCCTTACCCATTTAACTAGAAAGGATGTTGCTTTTGTCTGGAATAGTGAAAGACAAAGAGCCTTTGACACTATGAAACACTGTTTGATGTCAGCATCAATTCTTGCTTTACCTGACTTTAATCAACCATTTGTTTTGTACACTGATGCCAGTTTCATTGGTCTTGGTGCTGCCCTCCATCAAAAACAAGTGATAAATGATAAAGTTTCAGAAGTAGTAATTTGTTATATTTCAAGAACCTTGAGAAATAGTGAATTGAAATATGGTGCTACTCAATTAGAGTGTTTAGCTGTAGTATGGGCTCTGGAAAAGCTTCATTATTACCTAGATGGCCAGAAATTTGAACTTGTCACTGACTGCAGTGCAGTTAAATCCCTTTTAAACTTGAAAAAACCTAACAGACATATGTTCAGATGGCAGTTGGCTGTTCAAGAGTACAGAGGGAGAATGACAATTATTCATAGGGCTGGTATTGTTCACTCAAATGTGGATATGTTATCTAGGTTACCTTTTCCAAATAATGACTCTAATCCTGCGTATGATCCTGACGACTAAATTATTCATATACATGGGATATATGTGGTTGATATGGAGGAAGAGCTATTACAGCTTATTCTGGAATCATATGATAAGGACACTGACTTGAAAAAGTTATGCACCATATTAAATGATTCAAAGAATGCTTCAATACAAGCATTAATTAAAACCCTTCTACCAAAGTACCAAAAAGCTTTGGAAAAAGGTAAATTTTCAATTGATGAAGGATATCTATATTATAGAAGAAAGTTGAGTAATGTCATTGTTATTCCTCCTTCTATAAAAGAAATAATCTTGAAAATTTGTCATGATGACATATTAGCTGGAAATTTTCATCTTGAAAAAACAATGATCAGAATTAAGAACACTGCTTGATGGGTTAATATGTCTAAAGACACAAAATTATATGTTGAGTCTTGTGATTCTTGCCAAAAATCAAAAAGATTAACTGGTAAAAGAGCAGTATTAATGCAACATATTGAACCTCCTGATGCTCCATGGCAAATAATAAACATGGATTTTGTAACAGGATTACCTATTGCTGGTAAAGACAGTTATAACTCTTGTTGGGTTATTGTGGACAGATTCACAAAAATGTGTAAATTTATCCCTACCCACAAGGATGTTTCCACTAGAGAATTAGCTTTCTTATGGTGGTCTCATATGTTTAATACTTCTGGTTTTCCTAAAGCCATAATCTCTGAAAGAGACCCTAAATTTACTTCTGAATTTCGGATGTCTCTGATGGATGTTTGTGGTTGTGATCTGAAACTTTCTACTGCCCATCACCCTCAGACTGATGGTTTAGCTGAAAGAATGATTCAGACTTTAGAGGACATGATAAGAAGATATTGTGCCTTTGGTCTTGAGTATAAAGATAATTAAAGATTCACTCATGATTGGGTTACCTTACTTCCTGGGTTAGAATTTGCTTATAATAGCACTGTTCATTCTGTTACTCAAAGAAAGCCTTTTGAGCTCTGGCTTGGATATGTTCCAAATACTCCTGCCCAAATTCTCAATAACAAAATACCTAAATTGGATATACATCCTGGTGTAAAATCTTTTCTTCAAATGCAACAACTATGTAGAAATCTTGCTAAAAAATGTATTGAAAAATCATGTGAATATGAGAAGAAAAGATGGGACAAATCCCATAAAGAATACACATTTAAAAAGGGTGATGAAGTATTGATTTCTACAGTCCACTTCAACTTACAAGGTAATAACAAATTGAAAGATACATTTGTTTGTCAATTTGTTGTCAGAAGAATGATTGGAGATAATGCAGTTGAGGTTATTCTGTATTCTCCATATGACAGAAAACATCCTGTTTTTCCAATATCTCTTTTGAAACCTTACACATCCAATAGTGATTTATTTCCAAAAAGGAGGGGAAGACCAAATAAAACCCCAAATGAAATCACTGAAACAGCATAAATTGAAAAAATTATAAATGATAGAATAGTCACTGCTGAAAAAGGTACATAATACTTATTGAGATTCAAGAATAAATCATCTGAATATGATTCTTGGATACCTGGGAAGGAGATATTTAATCTTCCTACTCTACTAAAAAAGTATAAAAAGAAAAAATCATAGCATTTTTTTTTATTGTTTTTTTTAGAGTGAGGGAGTGTCAGCCAGCCTACTAGACTTACCCGGTAAAATAATTAATTATTTTACTGAGTTGAAGCCACGCCTTTCTTCTTAATAATAATTATTTATTTATTTAGTTAAGTAGTACTTACAATTAACTAAAGTTAAGTACAATAAGTAGTATAAATAAATAATATAAATAAAATGTCCCTTACAATTTTACTCCCTAACACTGTGCTCAAAAGTATATGTCAAAGGGAGTAAAATTAATAATAAATTTATAATATAAAAACTTTAAAACAACTATATTACCTCAGTGAGAGATCTGTAATCCCGTGAAAGTAATGTAATTGATTATTTATTATGTAATAATTGTGACAGTCCAAGGAATTGAAACTTTGTTGCTAATAAATTTGATGCCCTTATTGACGTTGTGGTCTTCCAAAATTGGCAGGAGCCTTTGTTGTGTGATTTGGCGCTGTTTGTGCATGTCTTAATTGACATCTCTTAAGGAATTAGGTATTTTTTTAATTTTATTCCATGGATATTGGGTCTGCGGGTATATGGGTACTATTATTGGATAGCCCTGGTTTTTCTCTATATTTTATGTCTTGGAGACATTTTTCATATTCTGAGTTTTAAGGGGTCATTTCCTCATTTTTCATTTATAAAAGATTGCTGTTTAATTTTGTTTTTCGTGTTTTACAGGCTAACCTTAAGTCTTAGGGTTAAGTGCTTAGTACCATTGGATAGAGCTAATTTTTCTCTATATTTCATGTCTCAATGTTGTTATAGTGAAATTCCGTGTTTTAAAGGTTTTAGTAGTTGTAGCTAATTTTTCTAAGTAGATTAGTGGTTTTTATTGGTTTTCTGGCTTCAGGGAGGCTGGGCCGCTTCAGGCGGCATCTCCGACGTTGGGCGGCCCGCCCGCCTCTATTTAGGAGGTTGGGGAGCGCTCCAGGAGGGTTTTTTATGCAATTTGGCGGGTACAGGTGCCAGATTGGTGGGTGCGCATGGGCTCTTAGCTAGTGGTCTGTGTGTACATAGTGAATAAGACAGTTTGGGGCAACCTTAATCATCATACAACCATCCGGAGGTGATCTCATTGTTCCTCACTCAGTTTTCACTGTTTTCTGGCCACAATTGGCTGTGTTTGTTGCAAGTGAGTTCTTCATTTAACTTAACTTTAGCAACTGTTTTCTCTGTTATAGTCTTGCAAGCTATAGCAAGTATTATTGCTGTCTCTGGTGTGGATTTGCAGCCTACATCAAGTATCTTTTCTGTCTCTGGTGTGGACTATTTCAGTTCTTTGGTCTGGTAGTCTATCTGGTGACTACTTTCTTGGCTCATCAAGCAGTCAAGTGTGTTAAAAAGGGGCTTTAGCAAAACAGGAACCAACTTACTTTAGCAAGTAAATCTCACTCTATTTTTCTAAAGGGAAAGGGGATTTTCTCTCTGGTTTTTCTCCAACTCCCTTGGTCAAGGCCTATAGCTAGTAATATAGGATTCTCTACATTTCTGGCGCCCAACTTGGGGAAGAACTTGCTAGTTCTTTGAAATATCTGTTTTCTTTGGTTGGCTCTTTTTGGTGTTTTGGACTGGAGGAATGGCTTCTGGTTCTGCTATTCCTGTGGTGACTGTCAGTGGGGGGGAAGGTCCTCCTTCTGTGATGGTTAGGGAGTGTGTGAGGATTAAAACTTGGGATGGTACCAAATTTAATGGGGGGGATGTCAAGTGGTTTTTAGAGAAGTATGAAACTGCTGCTGGTGTGGATGGTGCTTCTTACCTGGACATGGTGAAGCAGATTATTTTCTTCATTGGTGATAGGGCAGTGGAGAAGGAGATTGTGGCCATGTCTGGCTACAAGAAGAGGGATTGGAAATTGTTGTGTAGGGAAATGGTGGATAGATGGGGTGTCAGGTTCACTATGGTGGATCTGAACAAGGTTGTCAGTGAATGGCAATCTTATGGTGGTGTTGGTAACTTACATAGTTACAGGAAGTTTCTGCTACAGTTTGATCCTGTGGTGGAATATTTGGTGGAAGTGGAGGAGCTGGCTCATGAAAATGCTGCCAAGTATGTTTTTTGGTCTGCCCTGGCTAGAGATGTCAGGATGGATGTGTTGAAGGAGTTGTCAAGAAAGGAATTGATTAAAACTATTTCTAATGGGGATCAGAAGTTGCCTGCCTTGGATAAGATGAAGGAGGCTGTTGAGGCCCATTTGAAGTTATTGGCTGTGGACACCTATCAGGAGGGGTGTGCCAAGTATGTCAGCAAAGTCATTGAGGCTTTGGCTGAAGAGGAAGTTAGGGAGAAGAAGGAGGAGAAAAATTTGGTGCAGGTTCCCAAACAGGAGAGGGACCCAATGGTGGAGCAGTTGGCTGATCTGACAAAACAGCTGCACATTTTTGTTCAGGAGGCCAAGAAGGTTAATAAGGCACCTTTTCAGCCAACAGATTTTGAAAGGAGGGCTGGTAGGAGTCATCCTTGGGTTTGCTCTTATTGCAGTAGGAGGGGGCACAGGTCCAATGATTGTTGGGCACTGAACAGAGATGTGTCTGAAGGAAAATTGGAGTTTGATGGCAGGGTTTTTAAGTTCCCTGACGGTTCCTTTGTGAAGCCCAGTGAGGGGCAGGCTCCTGTTGATTTGGTCAGGAGAAGGGGTGGTTTCAATCAAAGGAGGCCAAGGTTTGAGGAGATTCCTGATTGGGGGAAATCTTCTGTTAAGGTAGATGAGGACGTCAAGGGAAAGGGGAAGGAGGTCAATAAGGACTATTTTTCTACTTCCTTTGGTGGTTTGGAGTTGTATTCTTGTGGTGGACAGTCAAGTGGTGAATGCTTGGCTGGTATTTATGATGTGGAAGCAGGGAAGGTGGGTAGGCCTAAGAGCAGTTCTCAGGCCCAACCAAAGCCAAATGCTTCAAAGGGAGATCCTAAGCTGAGTGCAGCTAGGAAAAGGTACAGCAAAGAGGAGCTGTACAAGATGCAGAAGGGTATGGCTGACATGGGTCCCCCTAGTTTTGGTGTATTGGACCTGAATGGTGAGCCAATGCCAATGGAGGTGGATTCTGACTCTGAGGAGGATGTCCCTTTGGCTTCATTGCCAAAGCCTGTTGGAGTCAGAGGTTCTGGTGAGGGATCTGGTTTGGTTCCTGTTAATGGTAAATCTGTTGGTGGTGCTGGTCCTCAAGAATCTTCTAGGACCAAGGTGGTGAAGCAAAGAGCTCACTTTGAGAGGCCAGTAGTGTCTGTTCAAGTTAATGTTATGGACTCTGTCCTGGAAAGGATGAACCAGGGTCAGGTTCCCTATCTTATGGGGTATTGTATGCTATCAGTCCAGGGTTGGCTGATAGGCAGAAGAAGTTGTTGACCAGGAGAAGGGTTTCTTCTGGTGAGGTAGAATACATTTGTGATTCTGCTGAAAAGTTTGGTGAGGGGTTGGAAACACATTTTTCTGCTCCTCTGGGATATGTCAATGTCACTCTGAATGGCAGGGAGGCAAGGGCATTGGTGGATTCAGGTTCTCAGATAAACCTGATTTCTTTGTTTGAGGCAACTCATATGGGTCTCCCCATCAAAACTGGTATTGGTGGGAATTTGAGAGGGATCGGTGGCCATGTCACTGAAATTGGTTGGAAGTTCAGAAATTGTGAAGTTAGATGTTGGAGGAGCCTCAGGGAAGGTTCATTTTTACATTGCTAAAGGTAATGTAAAAGCAGTTTTGGGCGGGCCATTCTTGATGGATTTTCAGGCAAGAATTGGTTATCAATTTGATTTTGGAATCAGTTTGGAGTTGACTGGTGAAGACGAAAGGAGGCTTCACATGAGGTTGTCATCCCCTGGAGAGGATGGTTGGGAGACTAGGCCTGGTTTATCTTCAATGTGCCAGTGCATGGACTGCTGCAGGAGAAGGAAAGAAGTGGGTGCTGCCTCTGGTTTTTTTTAGTGCAGTTCAGGCTCTATTGAGAGTCTGTCTTTTTTAGAGTAATGAGGGCTGATCACCCTAGTGCTACAACCTCTCCCCGAGATGAGGAAATCCCAGGTTGTAGTAGGTCAGCTCCCTTGAAGATATACCAAGTGGATTTTCAACTTTCTCTTTTTAATGTTTCTCTTCTCTGCAAGTATTCATCAAGTTTTTTATTAAGTCTCTGTTCTCTCTCAAGATTCTTAATTATTTTTAATTCAAGTTCAAAGAAGAAGATTGGTTATATATCTTTATCGAAAGATATGTGGAAAAGTTTTGGGGCGGTGAGATTGGGGTCTAAAAGTAAGTCCTCCCAATTGTGCACCGCTAGGGTTTCTTCTACACATTTCAAAAACATTACCTGGGCCACACCTGTGAGCATTGGGGAAACCCCTGGTTATTTTTGTAGGACAGAAGAAAACTCAAGAAAGGAAGATAAAAATTTCAAGATATTCAAGAAAATCAAGAAAAAAATATGAAGATAATGAAGAAAGAAGATGCAAAATATTTTTGTGAAGATCGTCAAGATCTATTTTTGGGCCTCCAGCATGAGGTTAAACTGCAGAAAATTTTGAAGAGAGAAGATCATCAAGATCTATTTTTGGACCTCCAGCATGAGGATAAACTGCACAATTTTAGAAGATGTGATTCAGAAGATAAATCAAGATTTGAAGATTTGGAAGTTGGAAGTGAGGATGAAGATGTGGAATTGTGGAAAAGTTTTGAAGTGGTGAGATTGGGGTGTAAAAGTAAGTCCTCCCAATTGTGCACCGCTAGGGTTTCTTCTACACCTTTCAAAAACATTACCTTGGCCACGCATGTGAGCAATGGGGAAACCCTTGGTTTTTTTTCCAGGTCTGGTGGTGAAGAATTCCTGAAGATCCATCAAGTTGAAGGTGGAGTGGCAAAGTATAAGAAGGTAGCGCAAAAGATTAGGCCTGTCAATGAGCCTATGCCTGTGGGCTTGAATCCGCCTTTGAAGAGACCTCCTTTGTCAAGAGATCCGTACTGTACTCCTTTGGTGAAGAATCCTCCAGAATTTGTAGAGACTGCTAAGGTGACCGTGGAAAGATTGAAAGTTGTTAATTTTAATCCTGATGGGTAGTTGTCTGAGGAAGAAAAGAAGTTCTTGTTGCACGTTATTGTGCTAAGGGAAAAAGCGGTGGCATTTGTTGAGGAGGAAAGGGGTGTATTGAAGCACTCTTATGGGGAACCTTACTTGATTCCTGTTGTTTGTCATGAACCTTGGCAAATCAAACCTATTCTGATTCCAGCCGCTATTTGAGAGGATTTTGTAGAGATTTTTAGGGAAAGAGTCAGGACTGGGTTATATGAACAATCAACATCCAGTTACTCAAGTCCGGTGTTCCGTGTAAAGAAGCAGAATGGAAAGTTGAGGGTGGTTCATGATCTTAGAGCCTTGAATAGAGTCACTATCAAGGACGCTGGTATGCCGCCAAGTGCAGAGGATTTTGTAGAAGCTTTTGCTGGAAGGGTGTGTTATGGTTTGGGTGATATTATGGGTGGTTATGATAAGAGGGAACTACATACGGATTCAAGGCCTCTCACAGCTTTTGAGACTCCTTTGGGAAGAATTCAGCACACTAGGTTGCCTAAAGGAGCAACTAATTCAGTGGCAGTTTATCAAGCACAGATGGCTTGGATATTGCAGGATGAGGTTCCTACTCATGCTGGTATTTTTATTGATGATGGTGGAATTAAAGGACCATCCACTAATTATGGTAATGAGGTGTTATCGGAGAACCCTGGAATAAGGAGGTTTGTGTGGGAATATTCATTAACTCTAGAGAGAGTGTTGTTTAGGATTGAAGAGGCTGGTTTGACCATTTCAGGGTCAATTTCTGTTGTTGTGTTCCTGCTTTGGAAATTCTGGGTCATGTGGTATGTAAAGAGGGAAGGATTATGGCGAAGAAGAAGATTAATAAAATTCAGTCATGGTCAAGGCCTAAAAATACTACTGAAGTCAGAGGATTTTTGGTTGTATGTGTATATGTCAGGATTTTCATTAAGGATTTTTCTTTGTTGGCTTCACCTTTAAGGAGGTTGACCAGAAAAGATGCAGATTGGGAATGGACTGACAAGTGTGAAGAGGCTTTTCTGAAGCTGAAAAAGGTTGTTGGTGAAGATATAATTCTTCACAAGTTGGATTATGGTGTTGGTGCTGGAAAGATTTATCTGGCAGTGGACTCAAGTTATATTGCTGCTGGTGCTGTTTTGTCTCAGGAGGATAAGACTAGGAGGGTCAGGCCAGTAAGGTATGAGTCTGTGGTGTTTAATGAGGTGGAATCTAGGTATTCTCAGCCTAAGTTGGAATTGTGTGGTTTAGCAAAAATTTTGAAGAAGCTACAGACGGTTTTGTGGGGGCAGCATTTTGAGCTGCAGGTGGATGCAAAATCTTTGGTTCAGATGTTCAATACACCTAGTCTTCCAAATGCTCCAATGACTAGGTGGGTGGAATTTAATCAACATTTTTCTTTTGACCTGGTACACAAACCAGGTAAAACTTTTACTATGCCTGATGGGTTATCAAGGAGGCCACCTACAGATGAGGATTCTGATTCTGAAGAGTTTGACGAAGATGTTCCAGTGATTAGGGCCAGCACAAAGGGTGCTGAGGATTTTTCTTTCCTCCCCCATGAGGCTAAACTGGATGATTGTTCTGACCTCCCCCAAGAGGCTAAACTGGCTGGATCTGATCTTGATTCTGGTGATCAGGATGTTTTTGTTGATGTAGATGGAGTTGTTGTTTGGGACAGCTCAAAATTGGAAAAGGGTGTTTTTTTTAGTGAACTGGATTCTCACAAGGTTCAGTGGAAAGAAAAGGACGTGCCAAAATTTAAGGATTGGTGTACTGGTTGGGCTGCTAAATTGGCTCATGTTAACACTGGTGATTTTGATGACAGAGTTGTACCCTTGGATGTTGTTTTGTTGGATTTTGAAGATGAGACCTGGGGTCAATCTGGGTTTTAGTTTATTTTGGTTGAATATCTGTTTACCTTGGAGAGGCCAGATAGTTGTGATGATGATACTTGGTTGGCAATCAAGAAGAAGAGTCCTGGATTTTATGTGTCAGGAAGGCGGTTGATGAGAATGAGACATCCTAATCCTCAAGTGGTGGTGACTCAGAAGAAGGGTCAAGAATTGGTTTTGAAGTCTTTCCATGAAGACCTTGGTCATAGAGGCTTTGGGAAGACATATAGAAGAGTAGCAGACAGATTTTGGTGGCCGGGTATGAAGTTGGCTGTGCAGGGTTAGGTTCAATCTTGTGAAGAATGTCAAAGAAGAAGTCACTTGAAACCTAAAGAGATGGGCCGTGCTACTGGTGAATCAACTGTTTTTGGAAGGGTCAGTCTGGATGCTGTCCATATTAAAGAGGGCAGGTATAAATACTTGATTGTTGCTAGTGATGATTTGTCTGGTTGGATTGAGGCAGTGCCTCTGGTTAATTTGACTGCCAAGAATGTGGCAGAGTTTTTGAAGAAGGAGTGGATTTATAGGTATGGGTTGATGAAGTTGGTGACTGTTGATGGTGGGCCAGAGTTTGGTGCCAAATTTAAAGAAGCTGTGGCTAGTGTTGGTTCTAGGGTTAGAGTGGCTACACCGTATTATCCTGAAGCTGAAGGCTTGGTTGAAAGAGGGCATCAAGTTATCAAGAATGCTTTGGTGAAGATGTTTGGAGATAGTGCCAAAAAGTGGAGGCATTATTTACCCTTGGTTTTATTTGCTGATAGGGTCACTGTGAAGAGGACAACTGGCTATTCTCCTTATGAGCTAATGTTTGGTCAGAAAGCCGTTCTACCAGTGGACTTGGAAGCTGTCTCTTATCTTGGAATTGATTGGGATGACGTGCACTCAACAGAAGATTTGCTCTGTGCCAGGATGCAACAGTTGGAATGTAGAGAGGAATGTCAAGAGAAGGCATACTCTAGAATGATGAAGATTAGGAATCAATCAGTCAGATACTGGGAGAAGAAGTTAGCTCATAGACTCAGGAATCCCTTGAAACCTGGTTGTTTGGTTTTGGTGTATATTAGAAGTTTGGAAAGTCAGTGGGGCAAAATGTTTGCTGACAGATGGAATGGACCTTACAGAGTCAGGTCTCAGGCATCTGGAGGTTCTTATGTTTTGGAAGAGTTGGATGGTGCAGTCTTGAAAAAGAGGGTGGCTGCAGACCAAGTGAAGAGGTTTTATTCCAGAGGCACTAGGCATGAAGAAGATGACTCCGCAATGAGGATAAACTACGGACCATTCTTTAATGTTGGTTTTTTTGTGGTGATGCTATGCATCTGTTTGTTGGAATTTTTTGTTAGAGGGTTTTCATGGGTGGGGCTTCTAGATTTGATCTTGGCAAGTGTAGGGGTGACTGATGGGCTGGCTGCTCTATCAACAGTTACCCCAGATTGTCTGTTTCCAACCCTTTTTCTTAATTTGGTTGAATCCTAGTATTGGTTTCTTTTCACAGGTTTTAGTCCTCTATGACTTTAAACTGGAATTTCCTCTGGTTTTCATGTGCTGGTCTCTTCACTCTTATTGGTTTTGGTTTTTTTGTGTTGGACGTTGTGTTTTTGTTAGAAGGTACCCATGGGGGTTCTAGATTTTATTTTGGCAAGTGTGGGGGTAACTGATGAGCTGTCTGCTCTGTAGAACAGTTACCCCAGAATGTCTGTCTCAAGTCTTTTGTTTTTCCTAGTTGAATTCTAGTTCTGTTGTTTATTATTCAGGTTTTAAGTCCGCTATGACTTTAAACTGGTTTGGGACTGGCTTCTTTATCTTTGGTTCTTTCAGATTGGTGGTGGATCACTGGTGGTCTCCCATCATTTTTACTTATTGGAGGGAGCCCACCCAGTGATCATTTCTATGGACTGGACTTTCTCTTATTGGGCCATCTATGGAGCTGGACTTTCTTTGATTTTGCAGTTATGTTTTTGCTAGATAGCAGTTTTATATTATTTTCTTTTTTCTCTTTTTTTCTTTTAATTTTTTTATGGGGGTTGTTTAAAATTTTAAAATCAAAAATATAGGGTGTTACCACATCAGGGTCACCTGGATGTGGGCAAGCATTGGTGGGGAAAGGCTCATCAATTGGCCGGGCAATGCTAATTTCTTATTTTTAATTATTATTTATTTCATGTGTTTCTGTGTTTCATTATTTTTATTATCTTCTGAATTTCTAAATTTTTGTTTTTTTTGTTAATCATTTAAAATATTTAATTGTGTATCCACATCAAGGTGCACTTGGATGTGGGTAAGGTATCAGGGGATCAGCTCATCAATAGGCTGGGGGATACCATTTGTATTATTTTTTTACATTTTATTTTATTTCATTTATGTTATTTCATTACATTTTAATTATTAATTTTTTTATTTTAGTATATCAGTAGACTATCAAAAAAAAAAAAAAAAATTCTGAAATTATTTTTTATTATTTGTTTTATATTATATTTTATGTTTCTAATCTTTTGCAGGAGCTCATTGTCTGGATGAGGAAGCTTCTGGAGGCTGGTCCGGATTGTGATGACGTTTTTGTTTTTTGTTGGGATTGTGGGAAGCACTGTGTTCTTTGAAGTGCATCCTGCTGGAGAGATTATAGGGATTGGATTAGAGGGAAGTTCAGAGGAGGAAGAAGAAGAGGCAGGAATGGAGTGCTGGAGGGTGTGTTTAATGATCATAGACAATTTCCAGTGGTCGTCCAGTAGGGGCTTTCTCAAGGATTTTTCAAAGTCATTCAAGGGTCCATGGAGGGCAAAGGTTTTTAGCATATTGGAACACATGGTGCTTAGGTGTTTCTTCATGTCTCCATAATCCATGGTCAAAGAAGTTTCAAGAGTTTGGCCAACTCCAATAATAGATTCAGGAGGAGGGGTGCCAACTAGACAAGAAGAATTGGATCAGTAATTATTTTTGTTGAAGGAATGGAATAATTAATTTGGTACTTACAGATTGGAAGCTAATCAAATCTGTAAGCAGCTGGGATTTGGATCTCTGACAATTTTGTAATGGTCATAGTGGGTGGATCAACTAATGAAAGATATGGATTCTCATGGTCTTCCTCTGAAGGATCCTGAGAAGGTGAACTGGGATTCTGAGGTTCCTGGGGCCTAGTTGGAGCAGTGAGATTGTGGTTGTTGTTGTGGTTGTTATTTCTGTTGGATTCAGCTGGAGGAGGTGCTGGTGATGGAGTACCACGGTTGTTAAAGGATGGAGCAGGAGAGGAGGATTTGGAAGCAGACTGCTCTCTTCTGGATGGAGAATTTGAAGTGATGGAACTGTCAGAAGAGTAGTTGGCTGACAGAGGAGAGGTGTAGTTTCTTTGTCTTAGTTGGGGACGAAGTTGTTGTTGTGGAGCAGTGTGTGGTGTTCTGGTTTCTTCTTGGGGTTCTCTGGCAGTTCTCTTAGAAATCTGGGAAATTTTGGTGCTTTTGGACTTTGGAAGGGTGGATTGCATTGCTCTGGGAGCAGAAGGAGGTAGTTGGGTTGAGTTGTTGTTGTTGTCTGGATGAATTTGGCTATTTTCTGGCCGTTTTTGGAGGTTTTGGCCCTGATTTTCACTGTTTGGTGAGGTGGGCGGGCCGCCCGACGTCGGCCGTGCCGCCTGGACGCGGTCTAGAAGCCTGGGAGTTGATTTTGAAGCTTTTGGAGCCAATTTGGCGGAGATAAAGGCATTTTCTTGTGAGGCTAAGGCTGGTTATTTAGGAAGAGTGCGGGAAGCTGAGCTTCTGGATCTTCTGGAAGGAGAAGAAGATAGAGAGGAAGAGGAAGGACCAAGCTCTGGGGATCTGGTAGGGTATCTGGAGATGTATTTATGAGATGGTGAAGGCGGAGGAATAGGGTAGTTGGCGTCTCTGTCACATCTTTTCTTTTTGGAATAACAAGAGTCACAAGCCCTGTTGTAGAATTTGGATTCAGGATTTGGAAGAGTGAAGGTGCAAGGTCTGCACATGTGGATGCACTGTTTGCAGGCATAGTCCTTGGGAGCAGTGAAGCAAGGGAGAGTAGAAGGGTTAACATCAGGAGATCCAGCCATGATCTGTGGTGAGAAAAGATGATGAAAAGGGATAGGAGGAGATTTTTGTCAGTGATGGGTAGATGATGAAGTGAAGGTGGAAGCTCAGCAGGTTGGCTGTAGAGGTGTGCTGCATGAAATTGGCTGTGTCCATTTTATGCAAATTTCCGTCAGTCCATCAAGACTCTAAACTGAAAAAAAAGCTATATTATCAAGTCAGTCCATCAAGACTCTAAACTGAAAAAGCTATGGTATCAAGTCAGTCCATCAAGACTTTAACCTGAAATCTGGTTTCTGTTAGTCCTCCAAGACTTTAAACTGGCTGGTTTCAAGATTTTATCAAGATTAGTCCGTCAAAACTTTAAACTGAACACTGTGTTAGTCCCCCAAGACTTTAAACTGAGGGTTGTAAGTCCCCCAAGACTATAAACTGAGGAAAAAGTTTTTGTTGTTGGAGTTGGTTTTGAAAGATTGGTGGAGGGTATCCACAGGGGGAGCCTCCAAATTTAGCAAGGGCAAGTTTGGGGGTAATTGATGGGCTGGCTGCTCTATTCACAATTACCCCAGAATGTTAGTTTTTTCTCTGTGTCTTAATGTGGTTGATCTCTGGTTCTGGGTTTATGATTTAGGTTTTTTGAGTCCCCCAAGACTTTAAACTGAGGGTTTTTGAGTCCCCCAAGACTATAAAATGAGGATGGTCCCCCAAGACTTAAAACTGAGGGTTGTTTGTGGTTACATCCGATAGAGGGTGTGGTCAATTTTTCTTTTCTGAATCAAACTCAAGTACTAGTGGAATTACAGAGGGAATCAAGAGATGAAATGAAGTGTTCAGAATTAGCCTTGAACTGGTGAATGAGGTGTCTTCTGTTCTCAATGTCCTGTGGATCTCTAGCAGGAGTAGATTGGAAGTAGTGAAGCAGAAGTTTCTTCTGTTGTGATGTGTGTTGTTGGAACTTGGCCTTGATAGTGGGCAAGTGCGTTGGTGTTGGTGGTGCAATGGATCCTACATTGTTATCATCACTATCAGAAGAGGAAGGAACTGAGAAGTTATCAGTTTTAAAGTTGAAGGAAGGAATGAATGTTCTTTACCATCACATGGACCAGGGATGGGGGAACTAGTTGTTTTATGGGTTGTGGCACTCTTCTGGGAAAGGTGAAGATTTTTGATTAATCTGGGTATCAGGATGGATGGCCTAGTTCTTTTGGTGCTGGCAGAAGAAGGACCAGGCTGAGGTGGAGGTGAATCTGTTGCAGAAGAAAGTGGACCAGGTCTGAGGCAGGTCTTCTTTCTGGAGTGGCAGACATCGCAGGACGTTCTGTATGGATGGACAGGTGGTGTCATGGCGCAGATTAAATTATTGTCGATGCAGTATTGGCAGGGGCCCATTTCAGAGGCAGATTTGGGAAGGAGGTTAAACATGGTGGTTGGATGAAGAAAGAATGCGGAAATTCTCAATTGGAGGGAGGATGTGGTCTTCCAACATTGGCAGGGGCCTTTGTTGTGTGATTTGGCGCTGTTTGTGCATGTCTTAATTGACATCTCTTAAGGAATTTGGTATTTTTCTGATTTTATTCCGTGAATATTGGGTCTGCGGGTATGTGGGTACTATCATTGGATAGCCCTGGTTTTTCTCTATATTTTATGTCATTAAGACATTTTTCATATTCTGAGTTTTAAGGGGTCATTTCCTCATTTTTCATTTATAAAAGATTTCTGTTTAATTTTGTTTTTCGTGTTTTACAGGCTAACATTAAGTCATAGGGTTAAGTGCTTAGTACCATTGGATAGAGCTAATTTTTCTCTATATTTCATGTCTCAATGTTGTTATAGTGAAATTCCGTGTTTTAAAGGTTTTAGTAGTTGTAGCTAATTTTTCTAAGTAGATTAGTGGTTTTTATTGGTTTTCTGGCTTCAGGGAGGCCGGGCCGCTTCAGGCGGCATCTCCGACGTCGGGCGGCCCGCCCGCCTCTATTTTAGGAGGTTGGGGAGCGCTCCAGGAGGGTTTTTTATGCAATTTGGCGGGTACAGGTGCCAGATTGGTGGGTGCGCATGGGCTCTTAGCTAGTGGTCTGTGTGTACATAGTGAATAAGACAGTTTGGGGCAACCTTAATCATCATACAACCATCCGGAGGTGATCTCATTGTTCCTCACTCAGTTTTCATTGTTTTCTGGCCACAATTGGCTGTGTTTGTTGCAAGTGAGTTCTTCATTTAACTTAACTTTAGCAACTGTTTTCTCTGTTATAGTCTTGCAAGCTATAGCAAGTATTATTGCTGTCTCTGGTGTGGATTTGCAGCCTACATCAAGTATCTTTGCTGTCTCTGGTGTGGACTTTGTTCTACATTTCAGTTCTTTGGTCTGGTAGTCTATCTGGTGACTACTTTCTTGGCTCATCAAGAAGTCAAGTGTGTTAAAAAGGGGCTTTAGCAAAACAGGAACCAACTTACTTTAGCAAGTAAATCTCACTCTATTTTTCTAAAGGGACAGGGGATTTTCTCTCTGGTTTTTCTCCAACTCCCTTGGTCAAGGCCTATAGCTAGTACTATAGGATTGGCTACAAAGTACTAATTTATTACTTTCTTATGTCATTTATGTACTCCTTTTTCTTGTCATTCTTTTCTCTCACACTCACAGTAGACGGTGTAAATTCCTTACATTTTATTTCCTCATATTTTGCCTATAAAAGGCCTCTGATTTTGTGCTTTTCAAACCATTCTTTTTAACAACTTACTTTATTATTACTATTTACAACACAATAACTATTTTTATATTTTATCACATTAGTAGTTACAAGAGCGTAATTCTAATCAATAAATTATATAAATATTTAAAAATCTACCTCTTATATTTGAGTAATAAATCATTTAGATTAAGAAATATGTACCAATTTTTGAGAGTTCATTTAAATCCTTAGAATCCTCGTAGAAACTTCATACCAAATCTTCTAAACCAAAAGTGTACCTTGACAGGTGGAATCTGAGGGTTAACTGTATTATCATTTTAAATAGTACTATTGTTATTAACAAAAGATAAATCAGGTGTATCTACATCAAAAGCTAATTGTCTTAATTCCTCCTCAATTTTCTGGACAGATTTCACATCAATAACATTAGCTACATTGTAATCATTAGTATTTTGTCAATCTGAGAGGGTAATATACTTACCAAGGGACAGGAGCAAGCCCTGAATTTCGGGGCTTTTTCTTTCCTCTGTAAGGGTGAGATGAGGTTGTCTGGTGAGGGGGTGGATCCCTGTTACAATTGTGGCTTGAACACTGCTTATGGAACCAATCTCACTTCCATTTCTATTAGGATCTGGTCCTATGACCAACTTGATCCTCCTTGGTTAGGGGGTTGTTGGTTTGGCTTTCCTCCCTTTAAATCTGCCAAAGTTTGGTTCATTATCTGAAATCCCACCTTGCAGTTGTTTTGCAGCTTTTCTACTTCTTTTAGTATCAAAGATCTTGACTCCTCTAGTTTAAGAACCTTTTTTGCCAGATGGGACAGTTGATCCTTAAGAGGAGGTGAAGTCATTTTTATAGTTATCGTTTTTAATGAGGTGTCCATTTCTTTATGCTCATTGCTTCTGGATGTGGGTAGGATTGGCCCTCTATAGTGATGTCTTGGAGCAGTTTTTTTAGATTTTGACCTGGTATTTAAATCAGGTTCATCACTTAAATTGTCCTGTGGAGCACTCATTATGACTTTTAATAACTACTCTTTACGTCTACAAAATAGAAAACCTGTAAGGTAATTAGTAGACAAAAATTATTAGCAATATAATTACTAATAAAAGGACTGGAGCTTACCTAGGATTTATATCTTTATTTATTTGAATAAAATATAAGAAAAATTTGAAAAAATCTGTTAAAAACTAAAATAATAAAATTAACTAGACACTTATAAGGGTGAATAATTAGCTTATCAAGCTTTAAACAAATACCAATTTAATTGGGTGTTATATTTGTGTCCAAATACCAAGTGAAATTGGGTTTATATTGGGTACAGTTACAACTTTAAATACTTAATTTTTATTACAAAAAATTAGTACAATAGTTTTTAGGGTTATTTTCCACAATCACTGAGTTATGATGACCCACTAATGTGCTGAAAGCCTTACAAATGCTCAAATAGTTGAGTTCTATTCCTATTTGATGTTATTTAGTTTTATAATTTAATGAAAAATATGTTTCTAACAATGCTAAAAAAAATTTCTGTTATTTTGTATTTTATTTTATATATTTTTTTGCTTCTTGCTGACATGGAAATGCAGGACTTTTTGTTTTTTTTCTTTTTTTAGTCATAATAAGAAGCATGTTTTATGTCTTTCAGAACCAATCATTGAAAGGCATGAGAAGTCACGTAAAAAACAACATCAAAGAATTGAACCTAGTAATCTTGCAAATTGGAAGCCTCCTGTATTTTCTAGAGCTCAGTTACAGTTTGTATTTTAATAATTAATTAATTAATCAATCAATAAATCAAATTATTTAATTTAATTTATTTTTATTTGAAAATATTTTTGATTTGATTTTGGATGTTTGAATTTTTTTTTCAATTGATATAATGATATAATGTGATATCTGTGTTTATATATATATATATATCTATCTATTAGTGATTTTGTAAGTAAATAAAATTTTTGTTGAAGATGATGTGTCTTGTGTTATTTGTAATATTACAACTGATTGTCTGTGTGTGTTTGTGTGTCTTTGCTGTCAAGGAGGAGGAGAATAGAGACTGGACCAAGGTCAAAAATGGACATATACTACAACACAAGCAACTTTTCTATCTGTACGCAAGGTATAAAATAGGGAAAGAATATTAGTGCACAACCTTGGTTACTATAAAGGTTAAAGTGCAGAAGAATTACAAGTATGGATTAGACTCAAATATGTAAACATATGGGATAAATATTTTACTTTTCTGACACCCCCCCTGCTTGAGTTTGCTTTGTTTTTACATCACAGGTAGCAATAAATGTAGAGTGTAGTATATCTGGAGTTGATTTAGTGAGTGAATCAGCTAGCATTTTATCATTCAGGATATAAGGTAACTTTCTCACAAGTGTGGAATGAGGTAGAGTTTTGAAAATTCCCAGTAGTGCACAATTGGAAAGACTCACTTGTTGGTCCAACTTACACTGCTCCAAAACTTTTTTGTGAAAGCTGAACTATTCCTAACTTGACTCTTGTACTTGAGATATATTTAATTGAAAGCCCAGAAAAAACACAGACCAGAACAAAAGGATGAAACAAATTTACACTCTAAAGAAAAATCACCTATAAAAAATAGGGAGTCCACTTGGAATATCTCCAAGTGAGCTGACCTGATACAATATTGGACTTCCACATCAATGGGAGAGATTATAGCATTAGGGCAGTCAGACCTACCTACTTTAAAAAATGACCATCACACTTTGGTCCATCCCCATATTCCCACTAAGCATAATCTGAACCCCTTTCAACTCTTCTTGAACCACAATGACAGCACAGACACTTCTCCCAGGCCTCACCACCTGGTGGTGCCAACCTCATATGACACTGTCTTTTGTCTTCACCCATGATGTCCAAAAAAACTCCAATCTAAGGCTGATAACCTATCCTTGCCTTGAGATACATGAGAAAAGGATCACCCAATATAATCTTGACTGACCCCCTTGGCACATAAAAATGTACCCTGGCAGTAGCTCCACCAACTTGAAGCTTCACATGTTCTGATTTACCAACCAGCTCAGTAGCATGACCCCCAATACTATTATTATTGCCAAAAATACCATCCTTGATTGGAAGAGACAATCTTGTTTCTTCATACAAAAAATAAGATTTAACTTAGAGACTGAATTCCCTAAAGCTCTAACTTCAATTCCATTAAAAAATACCACCAAATAACCCAGTGAAGCCAAAAAATGAGTCTCTTCTCCATCACCAAATTTTTCTGTATTCTCACAGAGATAATCAACTTCACCAGTAGAGACTCTTTTCCTTGTAAACATCTTCTTATGGCCCTCTGCAAACCCAGGACTGATAGCAAACAGCTCCCACAAAGTAAGTTAGATAGGGGTCTTTCTCATCTTATCCAATACTACACCCATAACATTTCCCATCCCAGAAACCATAGGTCTCTCATAATGATCTCTAGACTTCACCACTTTAGTCCTAAATATGTCCTGAGAACCATCCCCAACTCTGGCTTTCCCACTAGGCCCAGAAACAAAACCTGACCCGTCATCAGCCACTCTGTGTCACGCACCATGTGACACTTGAACCAAAAGTCAATCTTTAAACCCATAAATAAGTAAAAAAATCCATATTCCAAGCACAGAAATAAAAATCTAAATATCAACTTCTTTTCCCTTTGTGTGTCTTTATTTGAAAATTCTAGAAAACTTGCTATCCAAATCTTAATTTTAAATTAGTCTATCATCTGCTTATACTTTTCAACCTTAAGCAAATGCGCAGTGTATTAGTGCTAGGAGTAATGATATATTTTCAGTGTTATATTATTGGGTGTCTGAGGGTAATTTAAGGTCTGTGAGTAGAAATAGGAGTAATTTTAAAGGATCTGTGGGCTATATTGGAGGGTCAGTGGTAAATTAAGGGTGTTTTATTAAAGGGCTCAATGCAAGGTGGATTTGTCTATATAATTGGGTGGATTTGTCTCGAAATTCCTTAGAATTAATAAATAAAATTTTTGTGATAGTCGTTAAGATCATATAAAAGCTATTATTCACTATACAATTTAGGGGGTGGACTTTCTAGCAAGTCCTCAACCCGAACTCAGATGGAACTCAGACTGAACTCATACTGAACCCATACTGAAATCTACTTGAACACCCACCTAAAACTGTTCTTCTAAGTGCTGTTCATCCCTGATTGTATAACTCCTTTATTAATAGCTAACTGTGTGTTCAATCTGTGGTGAGTTTGGGTCCAAAGTTGCGGACTTGCTAGCAAGTCCATCCCCCATATTGTGTGGTGATTGTTTCCTACCTTTCTTAATAATCAATATCATTCCAAATTCATAAAACTCCTAAAATACCTCTTGATTATTAAGTTCCAACCCTTGATAAGATTAACCTGAATATATGGTGTTACTTTAAATTACATTATTATTCACCTCAAACTTATCTTGAAGAAGTATTAATTTATCTTCAACTTATCTTCAAACCACTCCCCTGAATTATTCCTCTGTGCTTCAAAGTAGTCTTCAATAATATTTTCCAATCTCACTTTCTCAGGAACACCCTTGACCTTGTGTGTAGGCTGTCTGGTAACACTCTGTCTCCCCTTATTGAACACACATCTGAAACACTTTTTGGCAATTATTCCAAAGGAACATCCTCTTCAGTATCTGAACCACCATAAATCTCTGTTTGGTCACCATTAAAATAAAATACATCATCTTTTTAGCTAGCATTCTGAATCCCTTTCTGAGTAGCATTAAGTTTCTCAGAAGACATCCTCCACTTGGCCAAATCCAACTACAGATCAACTTTTGGTAACCTAGGCTTGAGCTGCAGTGGAGAACTACTATTACCTTTCCAAGCAGGCTATTTCCTAGCAGCATCCACATCATAATACCACACCAAAAACTCACTATAAATTGGAAAATATAACATTCCATAGGATGTAGAGAAGTTAGCCTTGTTACTTTCCTTTCCCTTGACACCTATACCAGAAACAGATGAACCGCACCCAGACACTTCCAGTGGAATCTCTTCAAAATATGGCATTCTTCCACCAATACCAAATCTCTTATTCACCAAGTAAGAGGAAGATTGACACTCATCAGTCTTGATAAAAGATCCAACAGAACATTTATAGAAATTTCCATCAAACTTAATATGACCACCAGCCACATCCTTATCCAGAACCCAACAGTAATCATATCTATTACCCACTCTGTTACATAATGAACAGGTCATAGGCTCCATTATACCAGAACTATACTTGAGAATCTTCAAATGAGGGTCCACCCTAGTAGATTTCCTTGTCTCTTGAATAAAGGAATTAAACTTCTTTGTAAGGTTCTCCAGCTAGTCTTCAATTATTTACTCAGGATTTTCTGGAACCTTAATTAGCTTCTCCCTAAATCCCCTTTCCCTTTAGAAAAATATAAGAGAGATTTACCTGCTACAGTAAATTGGTTCTTGTTGTTAAAAGCCCCTTTTCTGATACACTTGACTGCCTGATCAGACAAGAAAGTAGTCTCCAGACAGACTACCAAACCAAAGAACTGAAATGTAGACCAATGTCCATGCCAGAGAAAGCAATGATACTTGATGTAGGTTGAAAATCCACACCAGAGACAGCAAAAATACTTGATATAGCTTGCAAGACTACACCAGAGAAAACAGTTGCCAAAGTTGAGTTAAATGAAGAACTAAATTTGCAACAAACACAGCCGATTGTGGCCAGAAAACAGTGAAAACTGAGTGAGGAACAAGGATATCACCTCTGGATATTTGTATGATATTTAAAGTTTCCCCAAACTGTCTTATTCACTATATACACACAGACCACTATCTAGTAGTCCATGCACACCCACAAATTTGGCGTTTCTGAGCGCCAAATTGCATAAAACCCCTCTAGAAACGCTTTCCAGCCTTCTAGCACCAAGGCGGGCAGTCTTCCCGACGTCAGGAGGCCTGCCTGAAGTGGCAAGACCGCCCTGAAGCCAGAAAACCACCAAAAACCTCCAAAAACACCCAAAATACTTAGAAAAATAAACTACGACTACTAAAACCTTTAAAACACATAATTTAGCTACAACAACATTGGGACATGAAACTTAGAGAAAAATTAGCCCATTCTAATGGTACTAAGCACTTAATCCTAATACTTAAGGCTAGCCCATAAAACGCGAAAAACAAAATTAAACAGCTATAATTTAAAATGAAAAATGAGAAATAATCCCTCAAATACTTAGAATATGAAAAATGTCATCAAGACATAAAATATAGAGGAAACCCGGGGCTATCCAATGGTAAAACCCACATCCCCACAGTCCCAATATTCATCAAATAATTCCAGAAAAACACCCAATTAATGAACAATGCCATTTACAAAATATCAAAACAATGCCAAACAGACCAACAAAGGACTCTGCCAATGTTGGAAGACAACATCCTCCATCTAATAGAGAATGTCCACATTCTCCTTCATCACAACCACCATGTTCAGCTTCCTCTCCAAATCTGCTACTGACATGGGTCCTTGCCAATACTGCATTGACAACAATCTCATCTGTACCATAACACCTCCAGCTCATCCCTACAGAACCTCCTGTGATGCCTGTCACTCTAGGAAGAATACTTGTTTCAGACCTGGTAAATTGTCCTCTTCAACATCTTCTTCTCCTCCACAACCTAATCCACCTTCCACCAGCACCAAAAGATCCAGCCCCTCCATCCTGATCCCCAGACTGGTCAACAAATTACACCATTCAAAAAAGAGTGCCAAGCCCGCTATAAACACTAGCTCTTCTATTCCTGGTACTTCTTATGGTAAGCTCAATACTTCTTCATACTGAAATTCAATCTGACCAATTTCCAGTTCATTCCAATCCAGAAAGTGATGATGACAATGTGGGAACCCTTAATGAACCCCCACCTAATCCATTTCCAACCATCAAAAACAAATTCCAACAACATTCTTCTCAACAGAAGCATCTCATCCTAGATTACTTCCAATCCACTCCTGCCAAGAACCCACAGGACCTTGAGAAAAGGAAAAACCTCATCCACCAGTTCAAAGCCAATGCTCAACATTTTGTTACATCTCTTGATTCTTTTCTGTAATTACTTCCTGCCTGAAAATCTTGATTTAGAAATAAAAAATAAATAAAAAACTCCTCACTTTATAGTCTTGGGAGACTAATCCTCAGCTTTAAGTCTTGGGGGACTAACAGCCCTCATTTTATAGTCTTGGGGGACTCAAAAACCCTCAGTTAATAGTCTTGGGGGACTCAAAACCTGAATCAAAAAGACAGAACCAGAGATCAAAATATTAAAGACCAAAGAAACAAACTAACATTCTGGGGTAACTGTTCCACAGAGCAGCCAGCTCATCAGTTACCCCCACACTTGCCTTAACAAAATTCAGAGACTCCCCCTTGGATGCCATCTACCAGAATCACACAAAATCCACATTATCAGTTTATAGTCCTGAAGGACTCAACCAACAACCATCCTCAGTTTATAGTCTTGGGGGATTGTACCATTTCTCAGTTTAAAGTCTTGATGGACTGCCAGTGTTCAGTTTAAAGTCTTGAAGGACTAGCCACATTTTGCATATAAGGGCAGAGCCACCTCCATGCACAGTGCTCCACAGCCAACCTGCTGAGCTTCCACTCTTTCTTCATTATCTACGCATCACTGAAAAAATTTTCATTCATCTCTTTTCTCTTCATTGATTTTTGTTCACAGATCATGGCTGAATCTTCAGACTTTGACCCATCAAACCTTCCCTGTTTCACTGTTCCAAAGGACTTTGCTTTAGACAGTGCATCAACATGTGCAGGCCCTGTACCTTCACTCTTCCTACTCCTCAAGCCGAATTCTATAACAGAGCCTGTTATTCTTGCAACTCTAAAAAAAAGATGTGACAGAGACCCAAACTATCCAATACCTCCACCTTCACCTTCACACAAATATATTTCCAGATCTCCTACCAGGTCACCAGAACTTGGGCCTGCTTCTTCTTCTTTATCTTCTGCTCCTTCCAGAATACCACTCCCTAAAATACCTGCTTTTATCTCAGCAAATTTTACCAAATCATCTTAAAAATAAGCTCCCAGGCTGCTAGACCGCGTCCAGGCGGCCTGCCCGCCTTTCCGTAAAGAAAAAATCAGGCTAATAAATACCAAATTCAGCCAGATAACAGCCAAAATACACCATTAAACACCAACAACTCTACACAACCACATCCTAGTACTCCCAGAGCGATGCTTACACACCAAATTTCTTCCCCAGAAATCCTTAAAAATTCCAACAACTCTATAAAACCTGCCAGGAGACCTTCTGAAAACACCAGAGCATGCAACACTGCTCCCAAACAAAAATATCCAGTTACTTTAAGAAGAACTAACTAAACCTCTCCTCTGCCCGCCAATTATTTCTCTGATGATTCCTTCTCTTCTAAATCTTCATCCAGAAAATCACAATCAGCTTCCAGGTCACCTTCTCCTGATCCATCCTTCAGCAACCCTGGTTCTCCACCACCAGTGTCCAACCCAACTGGGCCAAGCAATAATAATATCCACAACAGCCACAGAAGCACTGATTCTCCAACCAGGCCACAGGAGCTTCCTTCTTCTCCTTCATCTTCTCAACACCATTTAGATAATGGTCATGAGAGTCCATACCTCTATCTGGTTGATCCTCCTTCAAAATTCATCCAGCTTTCATCAACACCTCAATTCCTTGCCGCTTACAAATTTGATGAGCTTCCAATCTGTAAGTACCATATTAATAAATCAAATTTCTTTAACAGAGAACAATTACTGATCTAATTCTTCTGGGTAGTTGGAACCCTTCCTCCTGAAACTAAAATTGGTATTGGCCAACCTTTAGAAACTATCTTAATGCTGTATTATGCCCACATGAAACAACACCTAAGCATGATGTGTTCAAACATGCTTAAGGCCTTTTCCCTCCACAGTCCGTTGAATTAATTTGAAAAGAATCTGAGAAAACAACTCCTTGATGACCACTGGAAGATGTCTAGAATAATCAAGCACACCTTCCAACACTTGATTCCCGCTTCTTTCACTTCTTCCCAAAAATTACCTTCCACTCCGGTACCTGACCATTACAATCCATATACTCTTTCCAGCTGCCTACACCACAAAGAACACAGTTCTTCTTCCAATCCTAAAAAAAAGCAAAAACACCACCATAATCCAGACCAACCGCCGGAGGATTCTTCTTCCAGAAATTAAAATAAACAAAAAATAAATTAATAAGTCACTTAATAGAGAGAACAATAATAATTAACAGAAATATATATATATAAATTTGTTTTATTTTTATTTTTATTTTATTTATTTATTTATTTTATTTTATTTTATTTTTATTTTATTTTATTTTATTTTATTTATTTTAAACTACTAACATACTAAAAAAACTTGAAAATAAATAATAAAATTAACCAAAAATATGAGAGTTGAAAAATTAAAATTAAATAAATAATAATAATAACATGAGATAAATAATAGGTACTAATAGTATCCCCCAGCCAATTGATGAGCTGATCCCCTGATACCTTACCCACATCCAAGTGCACCTTGATGCGGATACACTGTTCAATAATTTTTAAATGAATTGAAATAAAAAAAAGATGAAATAATTAGACATTGAGGGAATAATAAGAGAAAGAAAGAAAATAGCATTGCCCGGCCAATTGATGAGCCTTTCCCAACCAATGCTTGCCCACATCCAGATGACCCTGATGGGGTAACACCATATAATATAATTTTGTGATTTTTCCCTCTTTATATCCTAATAACTCCCATAAAAAATTAAAAGAAAAAAAGAGAAAAAAGAAAATAATCTAAAACAACTATCTAACTATAGACACAAAAATTAAAGAAATAAAAAAGAAAAAAATCCAGCTCCATAGAAAGTCCAGTCCAAGGAAATGATCACTGGGTGGGCTCCCTCCAATAAGTAAAAATTATTGGAGACCACCAGTGATCCCCCACTGAACCAAATAGATGAAAGAGGCCAGTATCAAGCCAGTATGACAGTTTAAAGTCATAGTGGACTTGAAACCTGAATAACAAAAACCAGAACTAGGATTCAACTAGGACAAACAAAAATACTTGAAACAGACATTATGGGTTAACTGTTCTACAGAGAATCCAGCTCATCAGTTACCCCCACACTTGCCAAAATAAAATCTAAAAGCCCCCCCTGGGTACCTTCTAAAAAAACACAAAATCCAACACATTAAACCAAAACCAATAAGTGTGAAGAGTCTGGTAATTGAAGACCAAAAGAATTTCCAGTTTAAAGTCATAAAGGACTAAAACCTGTGAAGAAAAACCAATACTAGGGTTTAACCAAATTAAGAGAAGGGGTTGGAAACAGACAATCTCAGGTAACTGTTGATAGAGCAGCCAGCCCATCAGTCACCCACACACTTACCATAATAAAATCTAGAAGCCCCACCCATGGGTACCTTCTAACAAAAAGTTTCCAACAAAACAGATGTACAGCATCACCAAAATCCAAAATTAAAGAATGGTGCATAGTTTATCCTCATTTTGGAGTCAATCTTCTTCACTTCTTGTGCCTCTAGGATAAAATATCTTCACCTGATCCGCAGCCACTCTCTTCTTTAAGATTACTCCTCCAAAACATAAGAACCTCCAGACACCTGAGATTTGACTCTGTAAGGTCCATTCCATCTTTCAGAAAACATTTTTCCCCACTGACTCTCCAAAATTATATTATACACCAAAACCAAACAAACAGGTTTCAAGGGATTCCTGAGTCTATGAGCCAACTTCTTGTCCCAGTATCTGACTGATTGATTTCTTATCTTCATTATTCTAGAGTATGCCTTCTCTTGACATTCCTCTTTACATTCCAACTGTTGCATCCTGGAACAGAGAAAATCTTCTGTTGAGCATATATAATCCCAATAAATTCCAAGATAAGAGACAGCTTCCAAGTCCACCGGTAGAACAGCTTTCTTCCCAAAATTAATTCATAAGGGGAATAGCCAGTTGTCCTTTTTACAGTGACCCTATCAGCAAATAACACCAACGGTAAATAATGCCTCCATTGTTCAGAACTATATCCACACATTTTCACCAAAGCATTTTTAATAACTTGATGGCCTCTTTTGACCATGCCTTCAGCTTCAGGATAATAAGGTGTAGCCACCCTGAATTTAGAACCAATACTTGCTACAGCTTCTTTGAATTCAGCTCCAAACTCCAACCCACCATCAACAGTCACCAACTTCATCAATCCATACCTAAATACCCATTCCTTCTTAAAAATTCTGCCACATTTTTGGCAGTCAAATTAACCAGAGGCACTGCCTCAATCCAACCAGACAAATCATCCCTAAAAACAATCAAGTATTTATACCTGCCCTCTTTTATATGGACAGCATCCAAACTGACTCTTCCAAACACAGCTGTTGCACCAGTAGCACGGCCAACCTCTTTAGGTTTCAAGTGACTTCTTCTTTGACATTCTTCACAAGATTGAACCCAACCTTGCACAGACAACTTCATACCTGGCCACCAAAATATATCTGCTACTTTTCTATAATTCTCCCCAAAGCCTCTATGACCAAGGTCTTCATGCAAAGACTTCAAAACCAATTCTTGACCCTTCTTCTGAGTCACAACCACTTGAGGTTTTGATGTCTACTCCTAATTAACCTCCTTCATGACACATAAAAGCCACTACTCTTCTTCTTGATTGCCACCCAAGTATCATCATCACAAGTATCTGGCCTTTCCAAGGTTAACAGATATTTAACCATAATAAAATAAAACTCAATCTGACCCCAGGTCTCAACTTCAAAATCCAACAAAACAATATCCAAGGGTACAACCCTGTCATTAAAATCACTGGTGTACACATGCACAACACAACCGGCCCATCCAGGACACCAATTCCTAAACTTCGGCACCTCCTTTTTCTTCCACTGAATCTTAAGAGAATCCAGTTCACCAGCAAAAACACCATTGTCCAATTTGGAGCCATCCCAAACAACAGCCCCATCTTCATCAACAAAAACATCCTGATCACCACAATCAAGATCAGAACCATCCAGTTTAACCTCTTGGTGGAGGCAAGAACAATCATACATTTTAGCCTCTTGGGGGAGGAGAGAAAAATCTTCAGCACCCTTTGTGCTTGCCCTAACTAATGAAACATCTTCATCAAATTCTTCAGAATCAAAATCATCATTTGTGGGTGGCCTTCTTGGTAATCCATCTGGCATCGTAAAAGTCTTACCTGGCTTGTGCACCAGGTCAAAAGAAAAATGTTGAATAAATGCCACCCACCTAGTCATTGGAGCATTTGGAACACTAGGTTTGTTGATCATTTGAGCCAGAGATTTAGCATCCACCTGCAGCTTAAAATGCTGCCCCCACAAAACAGTTTGTAGCTTCTTCAAAAAATTTTCTACACCACACAATTCCAACTTTGGCTGAGAATACCTAGATTCCACCTCATTGAAAAATACAGACTCATACCTTTCTGGCCTGACCTTCCCAGCTTTAACTTCCTGAGACAAAACAGCACCAGCAGCAATATAACTTGAGTCCACAGTCAGATAAATTTTTCCAGCTTCCCTTCCATTATCCAACTTATGAAGAATAAAATCTTCACCTATCACCTTCTTCAATTTCTGAAAAGACTCTTCAAACTCTTCAGTCCATTTCCACTCCGCATCTTTCCTGGTCAACCTTCTCAAGGCTGAAGCCAACAAAGAAAAATTTTTAATAAAAATCCTGAGGTACACACAAACTCCCAAAAATCCCCTAACTTCAGTAGTAGTTTTGGGACTTGGCCATGACTGAGTTTTATTAACTTTCTTCTTTGCCATAATCCTTCCCTCCTTACATAAGAAATGATCAAGAATTTCCAGAGCAGGAACACAACAACAGAACTTTGACCAAGAAATGGTCAAACCAGCCTCTTCAATTCTAAACAATACTCTCTCTAGAGTAATTGCATATTCCCAAACAAATCTCCTTATACCTGGGTTCTCTTTCAGAACTTCATTTCCATAATCAGTGGAGGGTCCTTTAATTCTACCATCATTAATAAAAATACCAGCATGAGTTGGAACCTCATCCTGTAAAATCCAAGCCATTTGAGCTTGATATACTGCTACTGAATTAGTTTCTCCTTGAGGCAACCTACTGAGCTGAAATCTTCCCAGAGGAGTCTCAAACGTTGTTAGTGGCCATGAATCAGTGTGAAGCTCCCTTTCATCATAACTGCCCATAATATCTCCCAAACCATAACATACCCTTCCAGCAAAAGCTTCCACGAAGTCCTCTGAACTTGGCAGCATCCCCGCATCCTTGATAGTGACTCTATTCAAGGCCCTAAGATCATGCACCACCCTTAACTTCCCATTCTGTCTCTTAACACAGAAAACTGGACTTGAGTAGCTAGAAGTTGATTGTTCATCCAATCCTTTCCTGACTCTTTCCCTAAAAATTTCTACAAAATCATCCTTAATAGCAGCTGGGATTCTAATAGGTTTGATTTGCCAAGGTTCATGACAACCACAAGAATCAAGTAAGGTTCCCTATAAGAGTGTTTCAACACACCCCTTTCCTCTTCAACAAATGCCACCGCTTACTCCCTGAGCACAATAAAGTGAAACAACAACTTCTTTTCCTCATCAGAAAACCACCCATCAGGTCCAAAAATTAACAACTTTCAACCTTTCCACAGTCACCCAAGCAGTTTCCACAAAAGCAGGAGGATTCTTCACCAGCGGAGTACAGTACGGATCTCTTGATAGAAAAGGCCTCTTCAAAGGAGGATTCAAACCCACAGGCATAGACTCATTGACAGGCCTAATCTTCTGTGCTACCTTCTTATATTTTGTGGCTCCACTGTCAACTTGAGGGATCTCCAGGACGTCTTCACCACCAGACCTCGAACAAAAACCAACGATTCCCCCATTGCTCACATGTGTGGCCCAGGTAATGTTTTTGAAAGGTGTAGAAGAAACCCTAGCGGTGCACAATTGGGAGGACTTACTTTTATTTATCAATCTCACCACTCCGAAACTTTCCTGCAATCACACATCTTCATCCTCACTTCCATCTTCCAAATCTTCAAATCTTGATTCTTCTGCTGAATCATATCTTCTAAAATTATGCAGTTTATTCTCATGCCAGAGGCCCAATAATTGATCTTGAAGATCTTCTTTCTTCAAAAATTTGTGCAGTTTAACCTCATGCTGGAGGCCCAAAAATTAAACTTGATGATCTTCACAAAAATAATTCTTTTCTTCTTTTTTAATTATCTTCAGATTTTTTTCTTGCTTTTCCTCAGTTATCTTGAAATTTTTATCTTCTTTTCGTGAGTTTTCTTCCATCCTACAAAAATAACCAGGGGTTCCCCCAATGCTCAAAGAGCTGGCCAAGGTAATGTTTTTGAAAGGCGTAGAAGAAAACCTAGCAGTGCGCAATTGGGAGGACTTACTTTTAGACCCAAATCTCACCACTCCAAAAATTTTCTGCATATCTTTCAAGAAAGATATATAACCAATCTTCTTTTTTGAACTTGAATTAAAAATAATTGAAAATCTTGAAAGAGAACAGATACTTGATAAAAAAATGAAGAATACTTGCAGAGAAGAGAAACATTAAAAAGAGAAAGTTGAAAATCCACTTTGTATATCTCCAAGGGAGCAGACCTACTACAGCCTGGGATTTCCTCATCTTGGGGAGAGGTTTTAGCACTAGAGCTTTCAGCCCTCATTACTCTAAAAAAGACAGACTCTCACTAGAGCCTGAGCCACACTCCAAAAAACCAGAGGTGGCACCCACATCTTTCCTTCTCTTGCAACAATCCATGCACTGGCACATTGAAGACAAGCCAGGCCTGGTTTCCCAACCATAATCTCCAGGAGATGATAACCTCATGTGAAGCCTCCTCTCATCTTCACTGCTCAACTCCAAACTGATTCCCATGTCAAACTGATAACCAATTCTTGCTTGAAAATCCATCAAGAATGGTTCACCCAAAACAGCTTTCACATTACCTTTGGCAATGTAAAAATGAACCTTTCCGGAGGCTCCACCAACATCCAGCTTTACAAATTTTTCTGTCCCAATCAACTCAGTGACATGGCCACCAATCCCTCTTAAATTCCCACCAATTCCTGTCTTGATGGGGAGGCCCAGATGAGTAGCCTCAAAAAAATAAATTAGGTTAATCTGAGAACCTGAATCCACCAAAGCCCTAGCCTCCCTGCCATTCAGAGTGACATTGACATAACCAAGAGGAGCAGAAAAATGAGTTTCCAACCCCTCACCAAACTTCTCAGAAGAATCACAGATGTATTCCACCTCCCCAGAAGAAACACTTCTCCTGGTCAACAATTTTTTTTGTCTATCAGCCAACCCAGGACTGATAGCATACAATTACCCATAAGAAAGGGAAACCTGACCCTGATTCATTTTTTCTAGAACCAAGTCCATAACATTAGATTGTCCAAAAACTACTGGCCTCTCAAAGTGAGCCCTTGGCTTCACTACCTTGGTCCTAGAGCTCTCCTGAGGACCAGAACCACCAACAGATTTTCCATTAACAGGAATCAAACCAGATCCCTCACCAGCACCTCTAACTCCAGCAGGCTTTGGCAATGAAGCCAAAGGGACATCCTCCTCTGAGTTGGAGTCAACATCCATTGGCATTGGCTCACTGTTCATGTCCAATGCACCAAAACTGGGGGGGCCTATATCAGCAATCCCCTTCTTCATCTTGTACAGCTCCTCTTTGCTGTACTTCCTCCTAGCTGCACTCAGCTTAGGATCCGCCTTTGAAGTTTTAGGCTTTGGTTGGGCCTGAGAACTACTCTTAGGCCTTGTCACCTTTTTAGCTTCAACATCATAGACACCAGCCAAGCATTCACCACTTGACTGTCCTCCACAAGAATACAACTCCAACCCACCAAAGGAAGTAGAAAAAGAGACTTTATTAACCTCCTTTCCTTTTCCCTTGACATCTTTATCTGCCTTAGCAGAAGACTTCCCCTGATCAGGGATCTCCTCAAATCTTTTCCTCCTCTGATTGAGACCATTTCTTCTCCTGACCAAAACAACAGGAGCCTGCCCTTCAATGGGCTTTACAAATGAACCATCAGGGAATTTGAACACCCTGCCATCAAACTCCACCTTTCCTTCTGACACATCTATGTTCAGAGCCTAACAATCATTGGACTTGTTCCCCCTCCTACTTCAATAAAAGCAGACCCAAGGGTCACTCCTACCAGCCCTTCTGTCAAAATCTCTAGGCTGAGAAGGAGCCTTATTGACCTTCTTAGCCTCGTGCACAAAGATATGTAGCTGTTTTGTCAGATAAGCCAACTTCTCCACCACTGGGTCCCTCTCCTGCTTGGGAACCTCCACCATATTATTCTCTTCCTTCTTTACCCTACTCTCCTATTCAGCCAAAGCCTCACTGACTTTGCTGACATACTTGGCACACCCCTCTTGATAGGTATCCACAGCCAACAGCTTCAAATGGGCCTCCACAGCCTCCTTCACCTTGTCCAAGGCAGGAAACTTCTGGTCCCCATTGGAAAGAGTTTTCATCAAGTCCTTCCTTGACAACTCCTTCAACACATCCATCCTGACATCTCCAGCCAGGGAAGACCAAAAAACATCTTTGGCAGCATTTTCATGTGCCAGCTCCTCTAATTCCACCAAATATTCTACCACAGGATCAAACTGTAGTAAAAACTTCCTGTAACTGAGTAAGTTACCAACACCACCATAAAACTGCCATTCACTGAAAACCTTGTTCAGATCCACCATAGTGAACCTGAAACCCCATCTATCCACCATCTCCCTGCAGAACAACTTCCAATCCCTCTTCTTGTAGCCAGACATGGCCACAATCTCCTTCTCAACTACCCTATCACCAATGAATAAAATGATCTGCTTCACCATGTCCAGGTAAGAAGAACCATCCACACCAGCAGCAGTTTCATATCTCTCCAGAAACCACTACACATCATCTCCATTAAACTTGGTACCATCCTAAGTTTTAATCCTCACACATTCCCCAACCATCACAGCAGGAGGACCTTCCCCCCCACTGACAGTCACCACAGGAATAGATGAACCAGAAGCCATTCTTCCAGAACAAAATTGCCAGAAAATACCAACCAAAGACAACAGATATTCCAAAGAACTAGCAGGTCCCACCTCACATTGGGCACCAGAAATGTAGACAATCCTATAGTACTAGCTATAGGCCTTGACCAAGGGAGTCGGAGAAAAACCCATAGAGAAAATCCCCTGTCTCTTTAGAAAAATATAAGTGAGATTTACCTGCTACAGTAAATTGGTTTCTGTTGTTAAAAGCCCCTTTTCCAATACACTTGACTGCCTGATCAGCCAAGAAAGTAGTCTCCAGACAGACTACCAAACCAAAGAACTGAAATGCAGACCAATGTCCACACCATAGAAAGCAATGATACTTGATGTAGGTTGCAAATCCACACCAGAGACAGCAATAATACTTGATATAGCTTTCAAGACTACACCATAGAAAAAAGTTGTCAAAGTTGAGTTAAATGAAGAACTAACCTTGCAACAAACAGAGCCAATTGTGGCCAGAAAACAGTCTAAACTGAGTGAGGAACAAGGATATCACCTCTGGATGGTTGTATGATATTTAAAGTTTCCCCAAACTGTCTTATTCACTATATACACACAGACCACTATCTAGGAGTCCATGCACACCCACAAATTTGGCGTTTCTGAGCGCCAAATTGCATAAAACCCCTCAAGAAACGCTCCCCAGCCTTCTAGCACCAAGGCGGGCAGTCTTCCCAACGTCAGGAGGCCCGCCTGAAGTGGCAAGACCGCCCTGAAGCCAGAAAACCACCAAAAACCACAAAAAACACCCAAAATACTTAGAAAAATAAACTACGACTACTAAAACCTTTAAAACACATAATTAAGCTACAACAACATTTTGACATCAAATTTAGAGAAAAATTAGCCCATTCCAATGGTACTAAGCACTTAATCCTAATACTTAAGGTTAGCCCTTAAAACATGAAAAACAAAATTAAACAGCTATCTTTTAAAATGAAAAATGAGAAATAATCCCTCAAATACTTAGAATATGAAAAATGTCATCAAGATATAAAATATAGAGAAAACCCGGGGCTATCCAATGGTAAAACCCACATCCCAAAAGTCCCAATATTCATCAAATAATTCCATAAAAACACCCAATTATTGAAAAATGCCATTTAAGACATATCAAAACAACGCCAAACAGACCAACAAAGGGCTCTGCCAATTTTGGAAGACCACAACGCAAAAAAGATTTTGTCAAAAGGTCAGCAATCATGTTCAAGGTTGAAATGTAGTTTATGGAAATTTGATTGGAGTCAACAAGTTCTCTGAGCCAGTGTAAGCGTATGTTAATGTGTCGAGTTCTATGTTGATGCAAAGGATTTTTGACAAGGGCAATAGCCCCTTGATTGTCGTTAAAGATGACCGGAGGTTCATGTTAAATTTTGAGTCCTTTAAACAACTGAGTAAACCAAACTGCATCTTGCCCAACATCTGAAATAGCCCAGTATTCAGCTTTAGTGGTAGATAGAGAAACAACTTTGTGCTTAGTTGAGCACCACCCAAGAAGGCCATTGTGAAAAACAAGAGAACCTGAGGTGGATTTGCAATCAGGCAAAGAACCCCAGTCAGCATCCGCATGACTGGAAATGGTGGAATCATTCTGGCCCCCTAATTTCAGAGAAAGATGAATTGTTTTTTGAAGATACCTAAAGACATGCTTAAAATGTTGGATATGATCATTTAATGGAGAATTTAGGAATTGGGAGAGAGTGCTGGCTGCATAAGCAAGATCAGGTCTTGTGCAGGAAACTAGATAATTGAGTAGACCAATAACTCTTCTATAGTTGAAGTCACAGGGCAGTTCTTCAGGGTTTTTAGGTGAGAGTTTTGCATTAGGCACTAGCGGAGTTGAGGCTGGTCAACAATCCAACATGTTGTATTCTCTCAACATGTTAGTAATGTAAAGTGGTTGTGATAGAAGAAATTCTTTTGTATTGTAATTGTGAGAGATTTTTATTCCTAAAATCCAAGAAATTTCCCCTTGACTGTCCATTTCAAATTGTTCCATAAGTGACTGTTTAATTGGAGCAATGTTTATGCCACAAATGACCAAGTTGTCAACATGTAGAAAGATATGACAGGGATTCTCATTTGAAGTATTATAAAATACACAAGGATCAGCAGGATAAGGGAAGAAGTTTATAGAGGAAAAGAAATCTTTGATTCTTTTGTACCAACATCGAGGACTTTGTTTGAGTCCATAAAGAGACTTTTAAAGTTTAAGACAGGAATTGTGAGGTTGAGGAACGGCGAAGCCATCAGGGAATCAAATATATATGTCCTCTTCTGGGACGCCATGTATGAATGCAGTTTTTACATCCATTTGATGAGCATCATAATTGTTACATGCAGAAAGACTGAGAGGTATTCTAAGCAAAGCCAACCTACAGGTAAGGGCAAAGGTGGCATTGTAATCAATTCCTTTGGTTTGGGCATATCCCTGCATGCAAAGTCTAGCTTTGTATTGGGAGAGATTTCCTTCACTATTGAGTTTTTTTTTGAAGACCCACACTGTTCCCAACAGATTTCTCCCTTCTGGTATAGGTACAGTTTTCCAAAAGTTGTGCTTATCAATACTCAGCAGTTCTGCTTGAATGGCATTTGACCAATGAGAAGACTCATTGCCGGAGATTTCCTGAGAGTACTTTTTGGGTACATCATCTTGTTGGAAAACCAAGTTGCACAAATTTTTAGTGCATCGTGAGTGGGAAACAATGTTATTTGGATCTATATTACTGCTGATAGCTTTTGAAGCGGGTTTATTTTTATTGATCCATGTGAAGGTTTTACCAGATTCAGGGATAGGTAATGTAGTTGTGAGTGGAGGAGAGACTTAATCATTATAAGTTATAGAAACAGGATGATTGTGAAGTGATGATTAATCAGGGAACAGGGGAATGTCAGGAAATGGAATGATGATGTATTTGGCAGATATTAGATATTTGGCATTTGAGAATGAGTCTTCAAGGAACCTGAAATCATGGGTTACCAGGAAGCGATCTTCTTTAAGGGAAAAAATTTTATAGTTGTGATGGCCATTAGCATACCCTACAAAAATTCCACGTTCACCAACAGGGTTTAATTTTGAGGTCCGCCTTTGCTTTGGAATATTATAGATGATGTCACAACTAAAAGGGTGAAGCTTACCATAGGTAATTTTTGCTTTTGGGTCCCACAATTCTAGTGGGGTCTTGTTGGAAATGGCAGAAGATGGAGTTTGATTTAAGATGTAATTGGCTGTATTAATTGCTTTGCCCCACCAAGATCTGTCAAGACCGCAGGTTGAAAGTAAAGCTCAAGCCTTTTCCACTAGTGTTCTGTTTCATCTTTCAGTAAAAGGATTTTGCTGTGGAGTGTAGGGAGAATGGTTAGCATTTCAATCCCTTTATCGTTGAATAAGGTATCAAAGCTGTTTTTAAAAAATTCACCCCCATTTTCAGTTACCACAGGTTTCACTTTGTTTTCAGTTTTGTTTTCAGCCAAGTTAAGAAAAGATTTGAAGAATTTGAAGGTCTCAGATTTTAGTGAAAGAAAATAAGTGAAACGGTACCTTGAAAAACCATCGACAATCTGCAGAAAATATTTGCTGCCACCTTGTGAGATAGGATTGATTGGTCCACAAAGGTCCATGTGAATTATTTTGAGAGTTTTTTTTGGAGTTGGAAAGATCCCAGGAAATGGAAGTCAATGAGATTTTGAAATGAGGCATGGGATGCATTTCACATTTGAGAAGTCTTTGTCAGGGTACATGTTGTGTGTAGAAGTTGATATGCTTAGTGATTTATGCATTTTGTATGTAGTATATCCTGTGGTACAGCGGAAGTGTGAAACTCCAGGTCAATCTGGAAGAAGTGCTGACGTTGTTACCATAGGTTATGGGCTGTCCCTAAAATTTTTAATCAGCAATTAATTATTTTCTAATTCCCAAGAGACTACGAACCCTGTGATTGCCCCACGTTAAAAGTGTCTATGCCGATTCCCCCTACTGATCTGAATCCATTTCAGTTGCCCCCTCATTAAGCTTGCGAGAGGCCACCTCTGCCCCTTCTTAGCCGAGAACTCAGGAATCTAAATCCTCCAATCAATATTACCCCTCGCACAAGAAGACGGTCGCGCTCCTTTTCAGACATGCTGTCCTCTCCTACTTCTTCTATTGGCAGCACTGAAACAGCACACCAACCCAGTATAACTCCCCCTCAAGTTAACATCGCTTCAAACCACTCCCCCTTACCTAACAACAGTATCAGCATGGCACCACCTACATCTTCATCTTCCATGCCTCGCAACCCTCCCCCCCATAAAACGAATAGGGGAACAGCTTCTCCCACAGCCACGGTTTGCATTTGCGTCATTCGGGAAACAATAGCACGCGTGCCTCAATGTCCCGACATGTAAGAACCAGCCGGGCATGAAGCCCTGGCTCAACATCTTCACTTTGCAGTGACTCATTTATATATGATAACAGCCCCGCATCTTTTGAAACTTACAAAGGAAAAGATTGTGCTGATGTAATTGATGAAGTAATACAAAGAACAAATAAAATGTCTAAACTAAAATCAGATGGATCTAACTGGCAAACGTGGGTTAAAAACATTAACATTTTTTGACGCAACGTGTACGTAAAACCAAGTATATAACAAACACTGATGCAATTAAAGACAATGTATCAAAATTTGAAGATGAAATGACCTGGCACGCAATTTACAACACTATTGAAGAAAAGCTTCAGCGATTAATTGATTTTTGTATAACCTCCCACAAAGCTTTTTCAATTCTCAGCTCTAAATTTGATAAAGCATCTCACACGTCAGGAATATCACTCTATGAGGACCTTCTTAACTTAAAAAATTCTTCTTTTGTCGATATCATTACTCACGGAGAAAATATAAGCTCAAAATTCGAAGCAATTCTAAGATCCGGTTTTGTTTTTGGTTACAATGAATTGAAGGCTATTTTTTCTCAACTACTTCTCCCTCGTTCAGTTAAATTTCTCTCTATTGAAGCCAGCCGTCATTTTGAACTTTGACATGATGGATCTCAACCTTTGTTTGATCAAATGTTGGATGTTCTCCAAAATTCATCCACCAACTCCTCATCTTCTATTTCAAACAATGCACCAACCATGTCTACTTCACTTGAAACCAATATTTCTCCTGACAAAGTATCTTCTCTTGCTTTCAAAAAATACAAAATGGATACCTATAGGCCTGGCAATAAACAAACTGAATATTTATGCCACTTATGCAAATCTTCTGAACATTTTATGCCTAATTGTCCCTACAATCCTGATGGTAATGCTTTCAATGCAGAAATTTGGGCTCAACGTGAGGCTAGAAGTCAACGTAATTGAGCAGCTATAGGTCAAATTTGTCAATCTTTACAAGATAGAAAAAAAAGACACTCGGTTCAAAGCTCATCAAAGATTAAATTGAATGAAATAGATTGCAAAGCACTGGATGTTCTTACTACTTCCTTGAAAGAAATTGAAATTGGAAGTGACAAATTGCAAAATGGTATGGATCACAATGGATCTCAAGCTGTTTTTTACACTGGGGCTACACATCATGTTACTGGTGATGTGTGTCTTCTCTCTAACTTCCAAAATTTGACCACTCCTATCCCATTAAAAACAGCAACTGATCTAGCTGCTGCTTTTATTACCGGCCATGGAAATATCTTAATTAAAGGACCTGGAGGAAAATTAACCACGCTTAAAGGTGTTTTCTTTTGTGATAAGGCCAAATCAACCCTTATTTCTCCTTTTGATCTCCTTCAAAATGGTTTTTCTCTTTCTTTAAATGATAATCATGATTATATTATTTCAAAATACAAAAAAATTCTTTTAAATGCTCTCATTTCTCCTTCTGAACACAAATGGACTGTTAATCTAGTTTATCCATCTGATCTAGAGGTTAACCGTTTTGAAATGCAATATTTTAATTCTCTATCCTCTGCTTCTTTGCCTGCTCCTTCAGTACCATCAAAGATGTCTTCCATTCCATACCCAAAAGCTTTTCCTGACTCCATCATGGATTGGCATTGACGTCTGGGTCACACAAGTACAAGAGTTCTACAAAGAGTGGCAAAACATAGCCTATGTCACAATGCCCCTTCATATGTCCCATCATGTAGGTTGCACTGTGATATTTGTGCCACATCTAAGAGTAAAAAGAGAAACACTTGTATAGCTACCAAATGTGAACACCCTTTGATGGACTTAGTTGTCTCTGACTTGGTCAGACCAATGATTGATATCACTGATAATGGTGAAATTTGGGTGGCTACATTCACCACGGAAAATCTAGGGGTGAATTGCTAGCGATCCCCTCTCTTGAAATTTAGAGTTTCCCTTAATTATTCCAGGTTTATGAATACTTTATAAACATAAGTAAATTAGAGTTAGATTTACATTTATTCTCAGATTGATTATAGACAGAATATCAACTGATTCCAAATTATGCACAAGTTGATCCTCCAGAACTTGATTTTAGTCCTCTGTTTAGCACAAACTGAGCACAAATTGATCTAACCTAAGCTTATGCATATATAATAATTCAGGATACTTGCTCTATTAAATTTGATAATAAAATAAAATATTGATGAATTTATATATAAAAAAATTATTATGTACAATATTACATTATAAATTTAGGCATCATAGGAGGGCACTTAATAGAACTTAATAATATTATGTGACACCTTAATACTGCATCACGCAGTTTGAAACATTTAAAACAAAATGTGTCATGATGGGCAATGAAATTGCTTGGACAGACACCTTCAAAATTAATACTGACCATAATACACAAGTATGAAACCTTGGCATCTATCCAATAAAAGATTTTCCTTCTGATAAATGGATTTTTTTCCGTTACTCCCTGCTAAAAAGTGTCCTTGTGAGGTTTGTCTGACCTTCAGGGGGGTAATTTGGCCACATCAAACTACTTCTATTTCCATGATTGACCAAAACATCATCCTCATTTCTATCTAAAGAGTTGATCTCATCTGACTGTGGCTGATCAAAGGGGTCCACCACAAGTTTAGCCAAAATTTTGGTGAACACTTTTTTGATGGATAGTGACTAACTGGTGCTTTCCGAAATTGTCCTCGTGAAGTTAGGCTAAACTTCAGGAGGATAAATTTATTATGAATACCAAATCAACTGAAGAATACTTTTGCCCTAGCAACTCTGCATCATAAAAGTGTCCAACTGAGGTTTAGCCATAATTCAGGTAGACACTTTTGGAAAGGCACAGTCTGATGGGTTTAATATCTATATATGGCAATAAGTGTCAGTTTTTTATCAACATGGAACTAGAATTAATTTAATATGGCCAAAGTGTCCACCTGAAGTTTGGCCAAAATAAAGGTGGAAATTTTTATGAGGATTACTTGATGAAATGAAGAAGACTTGCAATTACTTTCCATCATAAAATTTTCAAACTTAAGTTTATCAAAAATTGTGGTGACACTTTTGCCAGATCCAGTCATATGGGATCAACTCTCTATATGGAAATGAGAATCAATTTTCAGTCAATCATGGCATTAGAAGTAATTTGATATGGACAAACTTTCTACCTGATTTTTGGCAAAAAATAAGTTGGAAATGTTTATGAGGAATACTAGATTAACTAAAGAAGACTTGCACTCTACTACTGTCCATCATAAAAGTGTCCACCAGAAGAATTCTCAAACTTGTGGTTGACACCTTTGGCCTGGTCCAGCCATATGGGATCAATTCTGCATATGGAAATGAGGATTTAATTTGGTCAATCATGGTACTAGAAGTAATTTGATATAGACAAAGTGTCCAACTAAATATTGGAAAAAAATCAGTTGAAAACTTCATTTAGTTTTTCAAAAAAGCAAATAAAGTAATATTTTATTCCTGATGATGCCCATTTTATCCAACAACTCTTCTGAGCCTTGAAAGTAGGCATTTAGCTTGAATTTTTAATTTCATATAAAATGCCTTATATTCAACCTATTTCTTTTTATCCCTTTTTTTCTTTTAGATATCAAATAATTTTATGTAAAAAAATCATTTTCATAATTTTTTACCTGTATTTAATATAATTATTAAAGGTTTAACATCACCCTGTAAGCATTTGGCACATGTTTTTTTGCTATACTAATAAAAATAATAATATACTGTTGACAAAAAATTGATCAAATGATAAAATATTAATAAAACAGAAAGATAAAATACCAGTGGATATGTTTTAAAAAATACCAGTTGCACTGAAGAAGAGCTGCACCCTAGATACTCACCATCAAAAAAGTGTCAAGCACAAGTTTGGCCGAACTTGTGCTGGACACTTTTGGTCAGTTGCAGTCATATGAGATCAATTCTCACCATGGCAATGAAAAAATTTATTTGATAAAAAACTTCACCAGAAGTAGTTTTACATAGCCAAATTTTCTACCTAGAGTTCATCCAAACCAGAGGTGCACAATTTTTTATGTTTAAAAAAAAGTCAATTTGGTACAATTTATCCCTGATGGCTCTCATTTACTTCAACACCTCTACTGGCCTTTGATAGTAGGAATATTACTTGGATTTCTTTTTTCATATTTGATCCCTTTAACTTAATTTTTTATTCCTAATATTGCTTTTGGATATCAATTAATAATTTTTAAAATAAACTATTTTCATATTTTTATACATTTATTTAATAATATTATAAATGGCATAACATCACCTGGTATGCATTTGGCACATGAGTTTTTTCTATACTTAAAAAATTAATAATATAATGGAAACCAAAAATTAATCAAATGATATTTATGAGGGAGGAAAAAAGATAAAATACCAGTAGACATGTTTGTAAGAAATACTAGATGAACTGAAGAAAAATTCTACCCTAGCTACTCTCCATCATAAAAGAGTCCAGCACAAGTTTGGCCAAACTTGTGCTGGACACTTATGGTCAGGTGCAGTCAGATGGGAGCAATTCTCTCTATGGAAATGAAGATAAATTTTTGATAAAAAATTACACTAGAAGTAGTTTTATATGGCAAATTTTTCATGCTGAAGTTTTGGTAAAGCTCAAGTGGATTTTTTTTTATTTTTACAAAAAAGAAAATTTAGTGCAAGTTTAGCCCTGATTGTTCTAATTTAATTCAACATCTCTTTTTTCTGTTTATGGCAGGAATTTAACTTGGATTTTAATTTTCATCTTTGATTTCTTTCATTTTACTTTATTCCTCTCATATTGCTTTTGGATAGAAGTTTATTTTTTGTAAAATAAATCATTTTCATATTTTTTTACCTTTATTTAATAATATTATAAAAGGTGTAACATCACCCAGTATTCATTTGGCACACAATTTTTTACTATACTGATAATATTAATAATATAATGGTGACAAAAAATTAATCAATTGATAAATATGAGTGAGGCACAAAGATTTAATAACAGTGGAAATGTTTATAAGAAATTTCAGATGATTAAAAATGACTTTCACCCTGGCTACTCTTCATGATAAAAGTGTCCAGCACAAGTTTGGCCAAACTTGTGCTAGACACTTTTGGTTGCATGCCGTCAGATGCAATCAATTCTTTTTATGGAAATGAGACTGAATTATCACTCCATCATTGCACTGAAAGTAGTTTTATATAGACAAATTGTCCCCTGGAAGTTTGTCCAAACCTAAGGTAGACAATTTTTTCCTTTGGTAAAAAGTAAATTTGATCCATGTTAATCTATTATGGTTCCCATTTTTTCTGAAGACTCTACTGGCTCATGATAGCAGAAATTATACTTAATATCTTTATTTCATGTTTGATCTCTTTAATTTTAATCTTACCCTTTTATTTATCCTTTAGCTTTTAAATATCAATTTTATTTTGCTAAAACTGATAACTTTCACATTTTTTTACATTTATTATATAATATTATTAAAGTTGTAAAATCACACAGTGTACATTCAGCACACATGTTTTTTCTATACTAAAAACATTAATAATGTAATGGTGACTAAAAAATAATCAAATAATAAATATGGATGACACAGAAAGATCAAATACCCATAGATATTTTTAAAATGAATATAAGATTAAATGAAGAAGACTTGCACCCTAGCTACTCTCCATCATAAAAGTGTCCAGCACAAGTTCAGCTGAGCTTGTGCTGGACACTTTTGGTTGCATGCAGTCAGATGGGATAAATTTACTCAATGGAAGTTAAAATGAATTTTTGCTCAATCATTGCACAAGAAGTAGTTTTATACTGCTATACTATCCTCCTGATTTTTTTGAAAACCTCAGGTGGCCACTTTTATTAATTTAAAAAAATGAAAATATATTCCAAATCTAGAACAGGTGGTGCAATTCTGGTCTAAAAACTCAAATTTTCTTTGACAGCAGAAATTTTATTTGAATGTTTAATTTCATATTTAATCACTTTTATTTTACTTTTTTATTCCTCTTTTTGCTTTCAAATATCAATTTATTTATTGTAAAACTAATTCTTTTCATATTTTTTTTACTTTTATTTAATAAGATTATTAAAGATGTACCATCTCCCAGTATGCATTTGGCTTATAATTTTTTTCAATACTAATAACATTAATAGTATAATGGTGAAAAACAATGAATCAAATGATAAATATGAATGACACAGAAAGATCATATACAAGTGGATTTGTTTATAAGGAATACCTGATGAACTGAAGAAGACCTGAACCCTAGATACTCACCATCATAAAAGTTTCCAGCATAAGTTTGGCCGAGCTTGTGCTGGACACTTTTGGTTGCATGCAGTCAGATGGGATAAATTTACTCTATGGAAATGAAAATGACATTTTGCTCAATCATTGCACAATAAGTAGTTTGATATTTCCAAAATGTCCTCCTGTTGATTTTTCAAAACTCATCAGGACACTTTCTTTGGTTTAACAAAAAAGAAAATATAGTCCAAGGTTAGCCCTGGTGGTGCACATTTGATCTAACACCTCTGCTTGTTATTGAGAGTGGGAATTTTCCATAGATTTTTTTTTCTTATTTTATCCCTTTTATTTTACTTTTTTATTGCTCATATTGCTTTGGATATCAATTTTTAAATTTTTAAATAAATAATTTTCATACTCTTATACCTTTATTTAATAATATATGATTAAAGTTGGAACACCAACTGGTATGCATTTTTCACACAAGTTATTACTATAGTAATAACGTTAATAATATAATGATGACAAAAAATTAATCAAATGGTAAATTTAAATGACACAGAAAGATCAAATACCAGTGTATATGTTTATAAGAAATCCCTTCTGAGTTTAAGAAGATTTGCTGTATGCCTACTCTCAATTATAAAAGTGTCCAGCACAAGTTCGGCCAAACTTGTGCTGGACACTTTTGGTTGCATGAAGTCATATGAGATAAATTCTCTCTATGGCAATGAAAATTATATCTCACTCAATTATTGAATTAAAGAATGTTTCATATTGTATAATTTTCCCCTGGAAGTCTGTCCAAACCTCAGCTCAAGATTTGTTAGCTATACATAAAAGTAAGTTTAGACCAAGTCTTGACCTAGGGGTCCCCAACTGTCCCAACACCACTTCTGGCTCTTGATAGTAAATTTTTAATTGTATTTTTTATTTCTTATTTGATCCCATTTATTTTCATTTTACTTTTCTATTACTCTTTTTAATTTTAAATAACAATTTATTTTTTTAAAAACTAAACATATTCATATTTTTTTAACTTTATATAATAATATTATTAAAGGTGTAACAACACCAATTTTGCATTTGGCATGCAGGTTATTGCTATACTAGAAACATTAATAATATATATGGTGACAAAAGATTAATTATAAGATAAATATGAATGATAAAAAAAAGTTAAAAAACCAATAGAAATGTGAAAAACAGAAAACTGATGTACTGAGAAACACTTCCACCCTGGCTACTCTCCATCATAAAAGTGTCCAGCACAAGTTTGGCTGAACTTGTGCTGGACACTTTTGTTCAGGTGCAGTCAGATGGGATCAATTCTCTCTGTGGAAATTAAATTAAAAAAAATTCTAAATAATTACATTAGAAGTAGTTTGGTATGGCTGAATTATCCACCTTGAGTTTTCCCAAACCTCAGGTGAAAAATGTTTTATCTTTAAAAAAAATTTAATTTTATCAAATTTAGCCCTGATGGCACCCATTTGTTTCAACACCTCTACTGGCTCTTGAAGGCAGGAATTTTCCTTGAATTTTTTTTTTTCATATTTGATCTCTTTTACTTTAATTTTTTATCACTTATGTTACATTTGGATATTAATTTATAATTTTGGAAAAAAAATCATTTTCATATTTTTTTAACATTTTTTAATAATATTATAAAAGGTGTAATATAACATGGCATGCATTTGGCGCACAAGTTTTTTCTATACTAATAAAATTAATAATATTCTAATAACAAAAAATTTAGCAGATAATAAAATATGAAGAACCCAGAAAGATCAAATACAAGTTGACATGTTTTAAAAAAATAACAGTTGCACTGAAGAAGGCCTGCACCCTAGCTACTCTCCATCATAAAATTTTCCAGCACATGTTCGGCCGAACTTGTGCTGGACACTTTTGGTCATGTGCAGTCAGATGGGATCAATTCTCTCTATGGCAATGAAAAATAATTATTTGATAAGAAAATTCACTAGATGTAGTTTGATATAGCTGAATTATCCACCTAAAGTTCATCCAAACCACAGGTACACAATATTTTATCTTTAAAAAACAGTCAATTTAGTACAATTTTTCCCTGATGGCTCTCATTTGCTTCAACATCTCTACTGGCCTTTGATATTAGGAATAATACTTGGATTTCTTTTTTCATATTTGATCCCTTTAACTTAATTTTTTATTCCTCATATTGCTTTTGGATATCAATTAATAATTTTGAAAATAAATTATTTTAAAATTTTTGTACATTTATTTAATAATATTATAAAAGGTGTAACATCACTCAGTATGCATTTGTCACACAAATTTTTGCTATACTTATATAATTAATAATATAATTAAGACAAAAAATTAATCAAACAATATGTATGAGTGAGGCACAAAGATAAAATACCAGTAGACATGTTTGTAAGAAATACCAGATGAACTGAAGAAAAATTCTACCCCAGACACTCTCCATCATGGAAGTGTCCAGCACAAGTTTGTCCAAACTTGTGCTGGACACTTTTGGTCATGTGCAGTCAGATGGGATCAATTCTCTGTATGGCAACAAAAAAATTTTTTTATCAAATTTCACTAGAAGTAGTTTGGTTTAGCTGAATCATCCACCTGCTTTTATGCTCAATATCAGGTTTATAATTTTCTATCTTTAAAGAAAAGGTCACTTATTACAATTAAGACCTGATGGCTCCCATTTGCTTTAACACCTCTACTGCTCTTGATAGTAGGAATTTCACTAGTATTTTTTTCATATTTGAACTCTTTGGCATTTATTTTACTCTTTTATTCCTCTTTTTACTTTTAAATTTCTATTTAATTTTTGTAAAACCAATCCTTTCCATATTTATTTATGTATCTTTTAAAAATTTATTGAAGGTATAACTTCACATGGTATGCATTTGGCACACAAGTTTTTGCTATATTAATAGCATTAATAATATAATGGTGATAAATATGAAAGATACAGACTGATCAAATACCAGTAGACATGTTTATGAGAAACACAAGATGAAGGAACTGAAGAAAATTTCCACCCAAGCTACTCTCCATCATAAAAGTGTCCAGCACAAGTTCGGCCGAACTTGTGCTGGATACTTTTGGTCACGTGCAGTCAGATGGGATCAATTCTCTCTATGGCAACAAAAAAACATTTTTTATTAAACTTCACAACAAGTAGTTTTGATTAGCTGAATCATCCACCTGTTGTTCTTCCCAACCTCAGGTGTATAATTTTTTATCTTTATAAAAAAAGGTCACTTATTAAAATTTAGCCCTGATGGCTCCCATTGGTTTCAACACTTCTACTGGCTCTTGAGAGCAAGAATTTTACTAGTATTTTGTTTTTCATAATTGATCTCTTTGAGATTAATTTTACTTTTTTATTTCTCTATTTTTTTATTATCTATTTAAATTATTGTAAAGCTAATCATATTCATATTTTTTTAATTTTATTTCATAATATTATAAAAGGTGTAACATAACCTGGTATGCATTTGCCACATGAGTTTTTTCTATACTTATAATATTAATAATATAATGGTGACAATAAATTAATCAAATGATATATATGAGTGAGGCACAAAGATCAAGTACCAATGGACATGTTTATAAGAAATACCAGATTAACTGAAGAAAAATTCTACCCTAGCTACTCTCTGTCATAAATGTGGCCAGCACAAGTTTGGCCAAACTTGTGCTGGACACTTTTGGTCACATGCAGTCTGGTGTGATCGATTCTCTCTCAATCATTGCACTAGAAGTTGTTTGATATGGCTAAATGGTTCTGCTGAAGTTTTGTTAAACCTCAAATTGGCAATTTTTTTTTCAAAAAAGCAATTATAGTCCAAGTTTAGTGCCACTGGTGAGCGTTCACCCCAACATGTCTACTTGCTCTTGATGGCAGTAATTTTATTTTAATTTTTTATTTCATATTTGCTTCCTTTAATTTTACCTTTTTATCCCTCATATTGCTTTTGTATATCAATTTATTTTTTTAAAAACAAATCATTTTCATATTTTTTTACCTTTATTTAATAATATTATAAAAGGTGTAACATCACCCGGTATGCATTTGGCACACGAGTTTTTGCTATACTTATAATATTAATAACATAATGGTGACAAAAAATTAATTAAATGATAAATATGAGTGAGGCACAAAGGTCAAATACCAATTAATAAATAGTTCTTTTAATATTATAAATTTATTGATTAAATAAAATAGTAATAATGAATTATGTTTTTCATCCACAATTCCACTCTAATGATTCCCACTGCACAAAAAGGGTTCACTCAGTCCTTTTTTTACTGCTTGTGCATATATTTTATTGCCCACAGTACTACAATTTTTTGTAGTGATTATCCCACATCTGATTCAGGAATATTTTTGAACAATATAAGTATTTTTTACAAAAGACCTTATCATATCCAATATCCCACAAAAAATACAACCTGTTTTTTTATTAAAACTCATTAATTATTAAGAAATTGTTAAAATAATTAGATTAGACCCTGGCACAGCTAGATCCATACCAACCGACCTAAAGTCTTTTCAATATTGAAAACAATTTAATAAAATTATGATACCATACTAAATTATTGGCACTGTCAAGGTATGCTTTTGGTCTAGAAGATTTGGTACGGAGTTTTTCAAGGATTTTAAAGGTTTTAAATGGACTCTCAAAGATTTGTACGTATTTCTTAATCTAAGTGATTTATTACTTAAATAAAAGAGGTAGATTTTTAATATTGTTATAATTTATTGATTAGAATTACGCTATTGTAAATACTAATGTGATAAAGTATAAAATATAAGTTTTGTGTTGTAATACATGGTAATAAAAGTAAGTTCATAAAAGATTGGATTGAAAAGCACAAAATCAGAGGCCTTTTTTAGTCAAAATATGAGAGAATAAAATATAAGGAATTTACTCCGTCTACTGTGAGTGTGAGAGAAAAGAATGATAAGAAAAAGGAGTACATAAATGACATAAGAAAGTAATAAATTAGTACATCAACAAGGGCATCAAATTTATTAGCAACAAAGTTTGAATTCCTTGGACTGTCACAATTATTACACAATAAATAATCAATTATATTACTTTCACAAGATTAAAGATCTCTCACTGAGGTAATATAATTGTTTTAAAGTTTTTATATTATAAATTTATTATTAATTTTATTCCCTTTGACATATACTTTTGAGCACGGTGTTAGGGAGTAAAATTGTAAGGGACATTTTATTTATATTATTTATTTATACTACTTATTGTACTTAACTTATTTAATTGTAAGTACTACTTAAGTAAATAAATAAATTATTATTATTAAGAAGAAAGGTGTGGCTTCAACTCAGTAAAATAATTAATTATTTTACGGGGTAAGTCTAGTAGCCTGGCTGACACTCCCTCACTCTAAAAAAAAATAAAAAAAATGCTATGATTTTTTCTTTTTATAATTTTTTAGTAGAGTAGGAAGATTAGATATCTCCTTACCAGGTATCCAAGAATCATATTCAGATGATTTATTCTTGAATCTCAATAAGTATTCTGTACCTTTTTTAGCAGTGACTATTCTGTCATTTATAATTTTTTCAATTTATGCTGTTTCAGTGATTTCATTTGGGGTTTTCTTTGGTCTTCCCCTCCTTTTTGGAAATAAATCACTATTGGATGTGTAAGGTTTCAAAAGAGATATTGGAAAAACAGGATGTTTTCTGTCATATGGAGAATACACAATAACCTCAACTGCATTATCTCCAATCATTCTTCTGACAAAAAATGGACCAACAAATGGATCTTTCAATTTGTTATTACCTTGTAAGTTGAAGTGGACTGTAGAAATCAATACTTCATCACCCTTTTTAAATGTGTATTCTTTATGGGATTTGTCCCATCTTTTCTTCTCATATTCAAATGATTTTTCAATACATTTTTGAGCATGATTTCTACATAGTTGTTGCATTTGAAGAAAAGATTTTACACCAGGATGTATATCCAATTTAGGCATTTTGTTATTGAGAATTTGGGCAGGAGTATTTGGAACATATCCAAGCCAGAGCTCAAAAGGCTTTCTTTGAGTAACAGAATGAACAGTGCTATTATAAGAAAATTCTAACCCAGGAAGTAAGGTAACCCAATCATGAGTGAATCTGTCATTATCTTTATACTCAAGGCCAAAGGCAGAATATCTTCTTATCATGTCCTCTAAATTCTGAATCATTCTCTCAGCTAAACCATCAATCTGAGGGTGATGGGCAGTAGTAAGTTTCAGATCACAACCACAAACATCCATCAGAAACATCCGAAATTCAGAAGTAAATTAAGGTTCTCTGTCAGAGATTAGGGCTTTAGGAAAACCAGCAGTATTAAACATTTGAGACCACCATAAGAAAGCTAATTCTTTAGTGGAAACATCCTTGTGGGTAGGGATAAATTTACACACTTTTGTGAATCTGTCCACAATAACCCAAAAAGAGTTATAACTGTCTTTACCAGCAATAGGTAATCCTGTTACAAAATCCATGTTTATTATTTGCCATGGAGCATCAGGAGGTTCAATATGTTGCATTAATACTGCTCTTTTACCAGTTAATCTTTTTGATTTTTGGCAAGAATCACAAGACTCAACATATAATTTTGTGTCTTCAGACATATTAAACCACCAAGCAGTGTTCTTAATTCTGATCATTGTTTTTTCAAGATCAAAATGTCCAGCTAATATGTCATCATGACAAATTTTCAAGATGATTTCTTTCATAGAAGGAGGAATAACAATGACATTACTCAACTTTCTTCTATTATATAGATATCCTTCATCATATGAAAATTTACCTTTTTCCAAAGCTTTTTGGTACTTTGGTGGAAGGGTTTTAATTAATACTTGTATTGAAGCATTCTTTTGATCATTTAATATGGTGCATAACTTTTTCAAGTCAGTGTCCTTATCATATGAATCCAAAATAAGCTGTAAAAGCTCTTCCTCCATATCAACCACATATATCCCATGTATATGAATAATTTCATCTTCAGGATCATACGCAGGATTAGAGTCATTATTTGGTAAAGTTAACCTAGATAACATAACCACATTTAAGTGAACAATACCAGCCCTATGAATAATTGTCATTCTCCCTCTGTATTCTTGAACAGCCAACTGCCATCTGAACATATGTCTGTTTGGTGTTTTCAAGTTTAAAAGAGATTTAACTGCACTGCAGTCAGTGACAAGTTCAAATTTCTGGTCATCTAGGTAATAATGAAGCTTTTCTAGTGCCCACACTACAGCTAAACATTCCAGTTGAGTAGCACCATATTTCAATTCACTATTTCTCAAGGTTCTTGAAATATAACAAATTACTACTTCTGAAACTTTATCATTTATCACTTGTTTTTGATGGAGGGCAGCACCAAGACCAATGAAACTGGAATCAGTGTACAAAACAAATGGTTGATTAAAGTCAGGTAAATCAAGAATTGGTGCTGACATCAAACAGTGTTTCATAGTGTCAAAGGCTCTTTGTCTTTCACTATTCCTGACAAAAGCAACATCCTTTCTAGTTAATTGGGTAAGGGGTAAAGCTATGACTTGGTAATTTTTAATATACTGTCTATAGTATCCACACATTCCCAAAAAACACTGTAGCTCTCTAACTGTCGTAGGAGCCTTCACCTGTTGTATGGCTGCCACTTTCTTTTGTTCAACACATATCTGTAAGCCTGAACAACATGACCAAGAACTTTTAAAGAATAGAAACCAAATTTACATTTCTTCAAGGCAAGTGTCATATTTATTTCATCCATTTTCTGGAAAACTTTACACAGGTGGTTAAGATGGTCCTCAAATGATTTTGAGAATATAATGATATCATCAATATAAACCATCAGCCATCTTTCAATTATTTCTTGATGGAATGTGTTATCCATGACTTTTTGGAAAACTGAAGGGGCATTTTTAGGGCCAAAAGGCATCCTAATATACTTATAAACACCCATATGAGTATCAATCATCAGAAAATTCTGAGAATTTTTCTCAACAGGTACCTGGTGATATCCTTTATTACCATCCAAACAGCTGATATATTTAGCTCCCTGTAAAGTAGCATGTATAGAGCTAATTCTAGGTAAAGGGTAGATATCATCAACATTATAAGTATTTAGTGCTCTATAATCACCACATAACCTGGCTTTATCTTTCTCATAAGAAATGAGGACAGTTGAGATAACACAATATTTAGGTGTTTCAACTACCTTTTCGATAATATTCATTTTCAAAAGGGTAGAGATATTGTCTTCAATATCTTTTCTCTTTGTGGGAGAAGCAGGATAAGGCTTCTTCTTTAAACTAGGTGGTATATCAGTTAATGGGCAAGACAATGAAAGTTTCATTTCCTCTTTAACTAATCCCAGTTCATGTGACCCATGAGCAAAGGCCATAGGAGAATACTTTATCAAGTTAATGATGGAATCTTTATCCTCACCAGAAAGTTGTTCTCCAAAAGAAGCATTGTCAATTTCAGACATAAGGGCATGCATTTCTTTTGTAGATCTTCCTTTATATTGAAAAACAGAATTACATGTGTTTAATTCTGGTTTTAATAATTTTTTAGGGGAGGAAATCTTAAATTTTCTCTTCCCATTCATCCCCATTGTGAAACATTGGTTTGAAGGATCCAATTTTATGCCATAGTTGGTTAAAATATCATTCCCTACAATAAACCAATTGCTCAAGTTATCATTTTTCATGACAACAAAATCACAAATAGCTCTTACAAAACCATGGTTATATTTAAAAAACACTGTGGCTTTGTATTTTCCAATGCGGGACAAAACAGAGCCGTACCCTCTCCAATTTTCAGAAATGATAGGCATCCGTTTTGATTTATAGTCTTGATCTACTGAAGCAAGTGCTCTTTCAGATACTACACTTCCTCCAGCTCCAGAATCCAGAATAACTTCAATGCTGGTTCCATTGATCAAGACTGGTGCCTTGAGAGGGGCAATAACAATTGAGCTATCCTCAATGTTCTTTTTGATCTCAGCATCTTCAACTGTAGATAAATCATTATTATCTATATCAATAGTATTTAAATAATGGATATCCTCTTCCAGCATCAAGATTTCTTGTTGAGATTCATATGAAATATTGCTGGCACACTCACTTGAAGTATCCTCCAGTGCTACTGTGTCATCAGCATGCTCCTCTGTTTGTTCTACAAGATTTATCTTCTTGTCACAAACCTGGCCCTTCTGCCAAGGTTTGTTGCACTTGAAACAAGTGTTTGTTGCATACTTTTTAGGTGCAACAGGGGCAGAAGGCTTCCCAACCTTTTCCAGAGGTTTCTGTTGAAAAGTTGAGGGTTTTTCCCAAGTGGTTCTAGGAATGAATCTTCTAGAATCATACTTGTTGTTTAGAAGAATCTCATTACAAGTATTGATGATAGAAGAAGGTTCTCTGGTGAACTCAGTTCTAGCCACTATCAAGTCTCTCAAAGACATTGGTAATTTATAGAGGATCCTGTCCTTCCATAAGTCAAACTCCATTTTTGGGTCCATAGCTCTTAAGATTTTAACAAGTTTCATTAAGAACTCAATAGCTTTATCAGTAGAAGAACTATATTTAGCTTCCTCATACTGCCTTTGTTGAGCCATCCTAAACTTGGAGCCCCCAAATTGTGCTTTAATTAATTTCTTCCAATCCTCCCATGAGCAATCATTACCATCTAATAGGACAGATTTATACCACATAAGGGCTACATTGGTAAATAAAGAAATTAACTTAGACACAAATTCCTCATCTGGGAGTTTGTAAGTGTTTTTCAAGTTATCAATTCTGAAAATAAATTGTTGCCAATCAGAAGAAGAATCACCATCAAATGTTGGATATTGGTCAAGTTTGGGCCAATTCTTTTGATTTGAAGAGTTTCCTTAGTACTAGCTTGTTTCTGAGTAAGAAGCAGCTGTAACTTCTCCAATTTGGCTGTAATCTCATTGTTCAATCCCTCTGTTGAAGATCCTGGTGCATCATCAATTTTTGATGGAAACTCAGTGGTATCAACAGGTATTTCTGGATTTAATTTTACTTTAGATGAACTAGCCACAGGTAATATTTCAGCATCCTGCACTATATGTTCCTTCACAGAAATTTCATTCAACAATGAGTTCAATTTTTCTTCAATGGTTGTTAGTCTTGTTTTCACTCTTGGAAGACTAGATAAACTCTCATTGATAGTTGCAAAAGAAAACTGAGTTTTATTTTGAAAAGATGAATAATGGTCATTCAATCTCTTCAGATTCATCTTATCTATCTCCACCTACTGGCAACAGGCAGATACAGTATCTTTTAGTTTAGACAAATCATTTTTTATATTTTGCCATAAAGCAACTTTCTTTTCATGGGTTGCTTTTTAATGAGACAATTCATCAGAGACTCTCTGTGATTCACTTCTTAATGCTTGATAACCCTGATCAGTTAACAAGCTATTATATCTCTGGTTCAATTGCATATTGTTCATTATATGATTTTGTTTGGCAAGAATATCTCTCAAGTACTCATCATTAATACTTGCTACATCTGGAGTGTTTCTCAATAAAGAAACTGAGTAACTTTCCAAACTCTCATAGAACTCAGGGTCAAGAGTTTCATCAATCACAGCCATATCAGGATTAATCATTGAGGTAGCAATTAAAAGTAAAGGATTAGATACATGAGTGATTTGTCTACTACTCCCAGCCTCTATAGGTCTCAAGGTTTCATCCTCCCTTCCAAATTTACCTGAAGGAATAGAGTAAGCCACAAGAAAAGTCACTTGAGAATCAATAGAGGGACGCACCAGGGTTTGCTGGGTATCACCAAATTTGGCTTTCTTCTTCTTCTGCCTCCTTGATAGGGGTGGCAAGGAGTGGGGTTGACCTGGGTGGGCCTTGACGGACCTGCCTGAGGTAATTGATTCTGATTTTGAGACAGGTTGTCCCACTGCCACTTGGACATTTCCACCTTCTCTTGGGACTGGGGAGCCAATTGTTGTTGATCCCTTGGAGGAAGAGGTTTCTTCTTCTCTTGAAGAAAGGTATCTGTTCTTCTCACCTTTTCTTCCAAAGCATCTACCCTTGCCTTTAATATCAAGCTTTCTGCCTTCAAATCCTTTATGTGGGATGAAAGATTCTTTATTTGTTGGGGCAATGGCATCTTTTTTATCTTGAAGCCTTTTGGAAGCTCCGCTGGTGGGTTTATTATAGGCTTCTGCTCCTGAGTTTTGTCCACTAGGATTTCTACTTCTTCCATCTCTACATCCTGTTTGGGGCAAAGATTTATTAGTCTGAGAAGTTCTTCTTGTTAAAGTAGAACTTACAGAAGAAGGCTCATCATAGTCAATCAAGTCTAGTTCTTCTTCACGTGCAGAAGAACCACTTTGGTCATTCATTATATGTGTCAACTGAAATGAAGAAAAGGGATAATAGATGAATTAGTTTTTTTTTATTTTTAATTTTTTATTTAGAAAAAATAAAAAAAAATTTTAGGATAAAAATCAACTAATTAAAATTAATTTATTAATTCAAAAATAATTTAAAACCAGGATTATAATATAATCAACTGAAGAAATAAATTAAAATTTATTAATAATAATTATTTTTAGGATTTAAATCAACTAATTTATTACCAGGATTTATTGTCAACTGAACTAATTAAATATAAATTTTTATTTAATTAAAAAAGAAATTTTATTGCGCTTAACTACCAGGACTTAATGTCAACTGAAGTAATTAAATATAAATTTTTATTTAATTAAAAAAATATTATTGTCAGGACAATTTGTCAACTGGAACAATAAAATTTAAATTAATCAGGACAAAAGTCAACTGAAAAATTATAATAAATAATATTAATATATAATTATTTTATTACTTCTGGGACTAAGAACACTTAATGCTATATTATGGTCAACCAGGAAAAATAAAAAAAAATATAATAATAAAAAATAAATTCCAAATTACCAGACACCTCCCCTGTAAAATGAGAAAATTAATGCCACTTACAGAGTGCTGAGTAAAAGGAAATACATAGCAAATGAAGAGTGCAGAGTAACCCACAGATAGTAATATCAATAATTACCACAATATATACGACATTTAGTCAGTATATGAACTTAATTTTTGGAGTGCGGTTCGATTCCCGTTTGCAGCAAAAATTTTTGTCACATGACGTATGACGTTCGTCATTTTCTCACTCTCTCGTCCTTTACAGGTACTCACACACCAATGGCCCCCTCAATTACGCCTCAAATATTGTTGCGCCGTCAACAATTCGGAAAGGCCTCCAATTGTCAAGGTACGCTTTTGGTCTAGAAGATTTGGTATGGAGTTTTTCAAGGATTTTAAAGGTTTTAAATGGACTCTCAAAGATTTGTACGTATTTCTTAATCTAAGTGATTTATTACTCAAATAAAAGAGGTAGATTTTTAATATTGTTATAATTTATTGATTAGAATTACACTATTGTAAATACTAATGTGATAAAGTATAAAATATAAGTTTTGTGTTGTAATACGTGGTAATAAAAGTAAGGTCATAAAAGAATGGATTGAAAAGCACAAAATCAGAGGCCTTTTATAGGCAAAATATGAGAGAATAAAATATAAGGAATTTACTCCGTCTACTGTGAGTGTGAGAGAAAAGAATGACAAGAAAAAGGAGTACATAAATGACATAAGAAAGTAATAAATTAGTACATCAACAAGGGCATCAAATTTATTAGCAACAAAGTTTGAATTCCTTGGACTGTCACAATTATTACACAATAAATAATCAATTATATTACTTTCACAAGATTACAGATCTCTCACTGAGGTAATATAATTGTTTTAAAGTTTTTATATTATAAATTTATTATTGATTTTATTCCCTTTGACTTATACTTTTGAGCATGGTGTTAGGGAGTAAAATTGTAAGGGACATTTTATTTATATTATTTATTTATACTACTTATTGTACTTAACTTAGTTAATTGTAAGTACTACTTAAGTAAATAAATAAATAATTATTATTAATAAGAAAGGCGTGGCTTCAACTCTGTAAAATAATTAATTATTTTACCGGGTAAGTCTAGTAGCCTGGCTGACAGGCACCAACCATAATTCAGCACTTCTCATTTGCTCTGCTACAAAATGAGTGCATGTAGCATTTTTCTAATGTTGGACTGTTTTTCTTCCTTCCCTCACACCTTTAGTCCAGAATGAAAATTTAGTATGAGTTTTGGTCAAGTTGGTTTGCCAGTGTTATCTGTATGCAATATGAATTCATATTGCATATTTCTATTTATGCATAAAATATACTCGTTAAGCATCATCTTTTTGCATTTTTCAATCATTATGCATAATCATTATACAGATTTATATGCATATTAATATATTTTATTCATATACATATATGCACCTTTTTTTTGCATATTCAGTATGCATATTCTATATGCATATTTTTATGCATATTTTTATGTATATTCAATATGCGTATTTTTTATGCATAATCACTATGCATATTTTTATGCATATTTTATGCATATTTTTTATGCATATTTATTCTTCATAGTCATTATGCATACACTTTAGATAGGCATTTCACATCAATTTTTAACATGCAATAAGTATCCACCATGCAAATTCAAATGCATATGCATCTATATTATACATGCAACATATATTCAAGTTTAATATTTGAATATTAAGGTATGCTAAGTGATGTTGTTCAACCTTTTGCCAAACCTGAGATTAACTGATGTTCAATGTGGTTCCTAAGCTCTGCTCAAGGAGGGATTGTTCTGGATTCAATCTGTTACAGTTTATTTTTTCAATGTTTTTTCATCAGATTTAAAATCATATTTCTGACAGTTTCAGGATGGTTTCCCAACAGTTTCATGACAAATTCCTGATAGTTTCAAATAGAGGGAACTGCTAGCAGTTCACCCCCAGATTTCCCGTGGTGATTTAGAGAATCTTTTTCTACTTATGGTGAAGTCTTTATATTAAAAAAGAAGTCTGATGTTTTTGAAGCCTTTATCAATTTCAAGAATAGAATGGAGACAGCTACTAACAATAATATAAAGATTCTACATACTGACAATGGCAAAGAATACATGAACAAAACGTTCTCAGATTTCCTGTCTAATAATGGTATTCTACATGAACATTCAATGCCATATCATCATGAACAAGATGGTATGGCAGAACGCTTTAATGAAACAGTTACTGAAATTGCTCGTACCATTCTTCTTGCATCTAATCTCCCTCCAACCTTTTGGACTTTTGCTTATTGCTGGGCATAATACATCCACAATCAATTACCAAATGTCCGAATTACTGAAAGTACTCCATACCAAATTATCTTCAACAAAATTGCTGATTTAGTGCCAATTAAGATTTTTGGACAATGGGCTTATGGCCACATTCCAAAGGAGAAGATAACTAGGATGGATCCTCAAGCAATAAGATGTAAAGTAGTTGGTTTTGTTGATGGAGGAAAAGGTTGGATTTTCTGGCATCCTGAATCTAACTCTTTTGTTCAATCAGCAATGGCAAAATTTGTCCCGGAGGGTGATGACTCGGAAAATGATTCTCTTTCAAAACCTTTTCCTGCTGAACATACTTCCAATGGTGATCTATCATTCATTCTCAACTCTCTCAAATTTGGTGATTTTACTGCTGAAGAAATCCTATCCACTCAAGATATAATGGTAGATTTCATTGAAAAGAATGCGGGTGACTTATCAGAACCAGTTCCCAGGACTTTTAAACAGGCCATGAAATCAGAACATGCTGCTGAATGGAAGGTTGCTTGTGGTCAAGAATTGGACAACATGTCAAAAATGGATGCATGGGATGTTGTTCCTCTTCCTCCTGGAAAATCTGTCACTGGTGCTATGTGGGTATTTGCTTTAAAAATAAATGAATTTGGAAAAATTGTCAAACAAAAAGCCTGTTTTGTTGCTCAAGGCTTCAAACAAGTGTAATGCATTGATTTCAAAGACATTTTTGCTCCTACTGCTAATTTTGCTTCTCTACGTCTCATTCTCACTCTGGCAGCAACTTATAACTGGCCCATCAGAAATTTTGATGTTACAGCAGCCTATCTTCACAGTGACCTAGATGAAGAAATTTATGTCAGACAACCGGAAGGTTTTGAGTCAAAAAACCCAACTCATGTATGCAGACTGAAAAAAGCTTTATACGGCACTAAACAGGAAGCAAGATGATGGTGGAAAAACATTAGCAACATCTTAAGTAATCTTGGCTACAAATCAAGTAATCAATATGCAAGTGTTTATGTCATAATAAAAGATGATTTGAAAGGGATGCTCTGGATTCATGTTGATGATGGTGTTGTAGTTGGTAGTGATGAAAAGGTATTAAATGAGTTGGAAAATGATCTTGGAAAGAAGTTAAAGGTGAAATGGTCTGATGGAATTTCATCAATTGTTGGTTTGGCCATATCAAGATGTCCAAAGGGTTTCAAAATTTATCAACCAGCTCTAGTCCACAAAATTCTTCATGAAAACAATCCTACTGGTTTGACATCCCACTCACCTCTACCAACAGGTCTTTCTTTGGTCTCTCTAAAAGAAAAAACTCACTTGCCTCAAGAACCACTTAAATTTATTTCCATCATTGGATCTTTATCTTATCTAGTTGCTGGATCAAGGCCTGATTCAGCATATCCTGTCAACTTCCTGGCACGTCATGCATCAAGACCAGGTAAAGCTGAATGGGATGCTCTTTATCATTTGCTAAGATATTTGCAATTTACCAAAGATATGAAATTCCATTTATTTCCTACTGTCAATAGTAGTCCTTCAACTGAAGTTTACTGTGATGCAACATGGGGTGGTGAATTTGCTAGGGCTACCGGTGGCCATGTCCTACAAATCAAAAATTGTCTCATCTTATGGCAGTCAAAGCGTCAGTCAAGAGTTGCAACTGCTTCTTTACATACTGAACTCATGGCAATGTCAAATGCTACTCGACAAGCCCTTTGGATGCGTAATATTTTACGTGAAGTCAATTTATGTGATGGACCAACAACTCTTTATTGTGACAATAAAGGAGCTATTATTGCAGCAACAGATAATCCTTCTGATAAAAGATGCAGGAATGTTGACCGTTGTAGACAATCCTATAGTACTAGCTATAGGCCTTGAACAAGGGAGTTGGAGAAAACCCAGAGAGAAAATCCCCTGTCCCTTTAGAAAAATAGAGTGAGATTTACTTGTTAAGGTAAGTTGGTTCCTCTTTTGCTAAAGCCCCCTTTTCCAACACACTTGACTGTTTGATGAGCCAAGAAAGTAGTCACCAGCCAGACTACCAGACCAAAGAACTGAAATGTAGAACAATGTCCACACCAGAGACAGCAAAGATACTTGATGTAGGCTGAAAATCCACACCAGAGACAGCAATAATACTTGCTATAGCTTGCAAGACTATAACAGAGAAAACAGTTGCCAAAGTTGAGTTGAATGAAGAACTCACTTGCAACAAACACAGCCAAATTGTGGCCAGAAAACAGTGAAAACTGAGTGAGGAACAAGGATATCACCTCCGGATGGTTGTATGATAATTAAGGTTTCCCCAAACTGTCTTTTTCACTATGTACACACAGACCACTATCTAAGAGCCCATGCACACCCACAAATCTGGCGCCTGTACCCGCCAAATTGAATAAAAACCCTCCAGAAGTGCTCCCCAACCTTCTAAAACAGAGGCGGACGGGCCACCCGATGTCGGAGGTGCCGCCTGAAGCAGCCCGGCCTCCCTGAAGCCAGAAAACCAATAAAAACAACTAATCTACTTAGAAAAAATAGCTACAACTACTAAAACCTTTAAAACACAGAATTTCACTATAACAACATTGTGACATGAAATATAGAGAAAAATTAGCCCTATCCAATGGTACTAAGCACTTAACCCTTAGACTTAAGGTTAGACCGTAAAACACAAAAAACAAAATTAAACAGCTATCTTTTATAAATGAAAAATAAGGAAATGCCCCCTTAAAACTTAGAATATGGAAAATGTTTCCAAGACATAAAATATAGAGAAAACCCGGGGCTATCCAGTGATAGTACCCACATATCTGCAGACCCAATATCCACGGAATAAAACCAGAAAAATACACAATTCCTTAACAGATGTCAATTAAGACATGCACAAAGAGCGCCAAAACACACAACAAAGGCCCCTGACAATGTTGGAAGACCACATCCTCCCTCAAATTAAGAATGTCTACATTCTTTCTTCATCAAACCACCATGTTCAATCTTCTTCCCAAACATGCCTCTGAAATGGGTCCTTGCCATTACTGCATTGACAATAATCTAATCTGCACCATGACACCACCTGTCCATCCATACAGAACGTCCTGCAATGTCTGCCAATCTAGAAAGAAGCCTTGCTACAGACCTGGTCCATTATCTTCTGCAACAGATTCACCTCCACCTCAACCTGGTCCATCTTCTACCAGCACCAAAAGATCTAGGCCATACATCCTTATACCCAGATTAATCAAAAAGCTTCACCCTTCCCAGAAGAGTGCCACAACCCATAAAACAACCAGTTCCACCATCCCTGGTCCATCTGATGGTAAAGAACTTTCATTTCTTCCTTCAACTATAAAACTGATGACTTCTCAGTTCCTCCATCTTCTGATAGTGATTATAACAATGTAGGATCCATTGCACCACCAACACCAAACCACTTTCCCACTATCAAGGCCAAGTTCCAACAAAACATATCTCAACAGAAACAACTTCTGCTTCACTACTTCCAATCCACTCCTGTTAGAGATCCACAGGACATTGAGAACAGAAGACACCTCATTCACCAGTTCAAGGCTAATTCTGAACACTTCATTTCATCTCTTGATTCCCTCTGTAACTCCACTAGTACTTGAGTTTGATTCAGAAAATAAAAATTGACCACACCCTCTATAGGATGTAACCACAAACAACCCTCAGTTTTAAGTCTTGGGGGACCATCCTCATTTTATAGTCTTGGCGGACTCAAAAACCTCAGTTTAAAGTCTTGGGGGACTCAAAAACCTGAATCATAAACCCAGAACTAGAGATCAACCACATTAAGACACAGAGAAAAAACTAAAATTCTGGGGTAATTGTGAATAGAGCTGCCAGCCCATCAATTACCCCAAAACTTGCCTTTGCTGAATTCGGAGGCTCTCCCTGTGGATACCCTCCACCAATCTTTCAAAACCAACTCCAACAACAAAACCCATTCCTCAGTTTATAGTCTTGGGGGACTGAACCAAAAACAATCCTCAGTTTAAAGTCTTGGGGGACTAACACAGTGTTCAGTTTAAAGTTTTGACAGACTAACACAGTGTTCAGTTTAAAGTCTTGACAGACTAATCTTGATAAAGTCTTGAAACCAGCCAGTTTAAAGTCTTGGAGGACTACCAGAAACCAGATTTCAGTTTAAAGTCTTGATGGACTGATGGAATGTTGCATAAAATAGACGCAGCCAATTTCATACAGAATACCTCTACAGCCAACCTTCTAAACTTCCACCTTCACTTCATCATCTACCCATCACTGACAAAAATCTCCTTCTATCTCTTTCCATCATCTTTCCTCACCACAGATCATGGCTGGATCCCCTGATGTTGACCCCTCTACTCTTCCTTGCTTCACTACTCCCAAGGACTATGCCTGAAAACAGTGCATCCACATGTTCAGACCTTGCACATTCACTCTTCCAACTCCTGAAACCAAATTCTACAACAGGGCTTGTGATTCTTGCTACTCCAAAAAGAGAAAATGAGACAGAGATGCCAACTACCCTATTCCTCCTCCTTCAACTTCTCATAAATACATCTCCAGATCCCCTACCAGATCCCCAGAGCTTGGTCCTTCCTCTTCCTCTTTATCTTCAGCACCTTCCAGAAGATCCAGAAGCTCAGCTTCCAGAACTCTTCCCAAAAGACCAGCCTTAGCTTCACAATAAACTGCTTTTATCTCTGCTGAATTAGCTCCAAAAGCTTCAAAATCAGCTCCTAGGCTTCTAGACTGCGTCCAGGCAGCCTGCCTGCTTCACTAGACAGTAAAAATCAGGCTCAAAACCTCCAAAAAAAACCAGAAAACAGCCAAATGCAACCAATCAACAAAAACAACTCCACGCAATTACCTACCAATGCTCCCAGAGCAATGCAGCCAACCCTTCCAAGGGTCCAAAAACTCGAAATTTTCTAAAACTTCTAGGAGTCCTGCCAGAGGACCCCAGGAAGAAACCAGAGCACCCAACACTGCACCAAAGCAACAACTTTGTCCCCAGTTAAGACAAAAAAACTACACCTCTCCTCTGTCAGCCAACTATTCTTCTGACAGTTCCATTCCTTCAAAAGCTCCATCCAGAAGAGATCAATCCACTTCCAAATCACCCTCTCCTGCTCCATCTTTTAACAAACCTGGTACTCCATCACCAGCACCTCCTCCAGCTTAATCCAACAGAAACATCATCAAAAACAACAACAACAATCCCGCTGCTCCAACTAGGCCCCAGGAACATCAGCCTCCTAGTTCACCTTCTCAAAATCTTTCAGAGGAAGTCCAAGAGAATCCATATCTTTCCCTGATTTATCCACCCACTATGACCATTCCAAAATCTTCAGAAGTCCAAATTCCGGCTGCTTACAAATTTGATTAGCTTCCAATCTGTAAGTACCAAATTAATTCATCCCATTTCTTCAACAAAAATAATTACTGATCCAATTCTTCTTGTCTAGTTGGCACTCCTCCTCCTGAATCTACTATTGGAGTTGGCCAACCTCTAGAAACTTCTTTGACCCTGGATTATGGAGACATGAAAAAACACCTAAGCACCATGTGTTCCAACATGCTAAAAGCCTTTGCCCTCCATGGACCTTTGAATGACTTTGAAAAATCCCTGAGAAAGCGCCTGTTGGACAACCACAGGAAGATGTCTAGGATCATTAAGCACACCTTCCAGCACTCTATTCCTGCCTCTTCTTCTTCCTCCTCTGAACTTCCCTCTAATCCGATTCCTGCCCATTACAATACATATAATCTCTCCAGCAGGATTCACTTCAAAGAACACAGTGCTTCCCACAACCTCAACAAAAAACAAAAACAAAATCATAATCCGGACCAGCCTCCAGAAGCTTCATCATCCAGACAATGAGCTCCTGCAAAAAGATTAAAAAAAACATAATAATTAATAATTAATAAAAAACAATTAACAACTATAAATTCCCAATTTTTTTTTAAAATCTACTAATATACTAAAATTAAAAATTGATAAATAAAATAAAATAAAAATAAATGAAATAAAATAAAATATAAAAAATAATACAAATGGTATCCCCCAGCAAATTGATGAGCTGATCCCCTGATACCTTACCCACATCCAAGTGCACCTTGATGTGGATACACCTTAAAAAATTAAAAATAATTTGAAATAAGAAACATAAATTAAGGGTAATAATGAGAAATATAAAATAAAAAAAATGAAATAAAATAAAATAAAATAAAATAAACTAAGATGATAAAATAGCATTACCTGGCCAATTGATGAGCCTTTCCCCACCAATGCTTGCCCACATTCAGGTGACCCTGATGTGGTAAAACTCTATATTTTTGATTTTATAATTTTAAACAACCCCCATAAAAAATTAAAAGAAAAAAAGAGAAAAAAGAAAATAATCTAAACTGCTATCTAGCAAAAACATAACTGCAAAATCAAAGAAAGTCCAGCTCCATAGATGGTCCAATAAGTGAAAGTCCGGTCCATAGAAATGATCACTGGGTGGGCTCCCTCCAATAAGTAAAAATGATGGGAGACCACCAGTGATCCACCACCAATCTGAAAGAACCAAAGATAAAGAATAGAGTCCCAAACCAGTTTAAAGTCATAGTGGACTTGAAACCTGAATAATAAACAACAGAACTAGAATTCAACTAGGAAAAACAAAAGACTTGAGACAGACATTCTGGGGTAACTGTTATCCAGAGCAGCCAGCTCATCAGTTACCCCCACACTTGCCAAAATAAAATATAAAAGCCCCCCTGGGTACCTTCTAACAAAAACACAACATCCAACACAATAAACCAAACTCAATAAGAGTGAAGAGTCCAGCACATTAAAACCAATGGAAATTCCAGTTTAAAGTCATGGTGGACTAAAAAAATGTTAAAGAAAAAAAACCAATACTAGAATTCAACAAAATTAAGAGAAGGGGTTGAAAACAGACAATCTGGGGTAACTGTTCTATAGAGCAGCCAGCCCACCAGTTACCCCAACACTTTCCAAGATCAAATCTATAAGCCCCACCCATGGGTACCTTCTAACAAAAAGTTTCCAACACAAAGGTTGCTCTGCAACACCAAAAATTCCAAAATTTAAAGAATGTTCCATAGTTTATCCTCATTGCGGAGTCAATCTTCTACATTCCTAGTGCCTCTGGGATAGAACCTCTTCACCTAGTCTGCAGCCACTCTCTTTTTCAAGACTGCACCATCCAACTCTTCCAAAACATAAGAACCTCCAGACACCTGAGATCTGACTCTGTATGGTCCATTACATCTGTCAGCAAAAATTTTCCCCCACTGACTCTCCAAACTTCTATTATACACCAAAACCAAACAAGCAGGTTTCAAGGGATTCCTGAGTCTATGTGCCAACTTCTTGTCCCAGTACCTGACTGATTGATTCCTAATCTTCATCGTTCTAGAGTATGCCTTCTCTTGACATTCCTCTCTACATTCCAACTATTGCATCCTGGCACAGAGCAAATCTTCTGTCGAGTGAAGGTCATCCCAATCAATTCCAAGATAAGAGACAGCTTCTAAGTCCACTGGTAGAACCACGTTTTGACCAAACATTAATTCATAAGGAGAATAGCCAGTTGTCCTCTTCACAGTGACCCTATCAGCAAATAACACCAAGAGTAAATAATGCCTCCACTTTTCAGCACAATCTCCACCCATTTTCACAAAGGCATTCTTGATAACTTGATGACCTCTTTCAACAATGCCTTCAGCTTCAGGATAATAAGGTGTAGCCACTCTAACTTTAGAGCCAACACTAGCCACAGCTTCTTTAAATCTGGCACCAAACTCTGGCCCGCCATCAACAGTCACCAACTTCATCAACCCATACCTATAAATCCACTCCTTCTTCAAAAACTCTGCCACATTTTTGGCAGTCAAATTAACCAGAGACAATGCCTCAACCCAACCAGACAAATAATCCCTAGCAACAATCAAGTATTTATACCTGACCTCTTTAATATGAACAGCATCCAGACTGACCCTCCCAAAAACAGTTGTTTCCCCAGTAGCACGGACGACCTCTTTAGGTTTCAAGTGACTTCTTCTTTGACATTCATTACAAGATTGAACCCAACCCTGCACAGCCAACTTCATACCTGGCCACCAAAATCTGTCAGCTACTTTTCTATAATTCTCCCCAAGCCTCTATGTCCAAGGTCTTCATGCAAAGACTTCAAAAACCAATTCTTGACCCTTCTTCTGAGTCACCACCACTTGAGGATTAGGATGCCTTCTCCTCATCAACCTTCTTCCTGACACATAAAATCCAGGACTCTTCTTCTTAATTGCCAACCAAGTATCATCTTCACAACTATCTGGCCTCTCCAAGGTCAACAGATATTCTACCAAAATAAAATAAAACCCAGACTGACCCCAGGTCTAATCTTCAAAATCAAACCAAACAACATTCAAGGGTAAAATTCTGTCATCAAAATCACCAGTGTGAACATGAGCCAATTGAGCAGCCCAACCAGGACACCAATCCTTAAATTTTGGCACGTCCTTCTCTTTCCACTGAACCTTGTGAGAATCTAGTTCACTAACAAAAACACCCTTTTCCAAATTTGAGCTGTCCCAAACAACAACTTCATCTTCATCAACAAAAAAATACTGATCACCAGAATCAAGATCAGATCCAGCCATTTTAGCCTCTTGGGGGAGGTCAGAAAAATCTTACGCACCCTTTGCGCTGGCCCTAACCACTGGAACATCTTCATCAAACTCTTCAGCCTCAGAATCTTCATCTGTAGGTGGCCTCCTTGATAATCCATCAGGAATATTAAAAGTTTTGCCTGGTTTGTGTACCAGGTCAAAAGAAAAATGTTGAATAAATGCCACCCACCTAGTCATTGGAGCATTTGGAAGACTAGGCGTATTGATCATCTGAACCAAAGATTTTTCATCCACCTGCAGCTCAAAATGCTGCCCCCACAAAACCGTCTGTATCTTCTTTAAAATTTTTGCTACACCACATAACTCCAACTTAGGCTGAGAATACCTAGATTTCACCTCATTAAACACCACAGACTCATATCTTACTGGCCTGACCCTCCAAGTTTTATCCTCCTGAGACAAAACAGCACCAGCAGCAATATAGCTTGAGTCCACTGCCAGATAAATTTTTCCAGCACCAACGCCATAATCCAACTTGTGAAGAACAATATCTTCCCCAACAACCTTTTTCAACTTCTGAAAAGCTTCTTCACACTCTTCAGTCCATTCCCAATCTGCACCTTTCCTGGTCAACCTCCTTAAAGGTGAAGCCAACAAAGAAAAATCCTTAATAAAAATCCTGACATATACACATACACCCAAAAATCCCCTGACTTCAGTAGTATTTTTAGGCCTTGTCCATGACTGTATTTTATTAATCTTCTTCTTTGCCATAATCCTTCCCTCTTTACATACCACATGACCCAGAATTTCCAAAGCAGGAACACAACAACAGAATTTTGACCCTGAAATGGTCAAACCAGCCTCTTCAATCCTAAACAACACTCTCTCAAGAGTTATTGAATATTCCCAAACAAACCTCCTTATGCCAGGTTTCTCCCCTAAAGCCTCATTACCATAATCAGTGGATGGTCCTTTAATTCCACCATCATCAATAAAAATGCCAGCATGAGTAGGAACCTCATACTGCAAAATCCAAGCCATCTGTGCTTGATATACCGCCACTGAATTAGTTGCTCCTTGAGGCAACCTAGTGAGCTGAAATCTTCCCAAAGGAGTCTCAAAAGTTGTGAGAGGCCTTGAATCCGTATGAAGTTCCCTCTCATCATAACCACCCATAATATCACCCAAACCATAACACACCCTTCCAGCAAAATCTTCAACAAAATCCTCTGCACTTGGTGGCATACCAGTGTTCCCGATAGTGACTCTATTCAAGGCTCTAAGATCATGAACAACCCTCAACTTCCCATTCTGCTTCTTTACACAGAAAACCAGACTTGAGTAGCTGGATGTTGATTGTTCGTATAACCCAGTCCTGACTCTCCCCCTAACAATCTCCACAAAATCCTCTCTGATAGCAGCTGGAATCAGAATAGATTGGATTTGTCAAGGTTCATGACAAACCACAGGAATCAAGTAATCTTCCCCATAAGAGTGCTTCAATCCACTCCTTTCCTCCTCAACAAATACCACCGCCTTTTCCCTTAGCACAATAACATGCAACAACAACTTCTTTTCTCTTCAGACAACCACCCATCAGGACCAAAATTAACAACTTTCTAACTTTCCACAGTCACCCTAGCCATCTCTACAAAATCTGGAGGATTCTTCACCAACCGAGTACAGTACGGATCTCTTGACAATGGAGGTCTCTTCAAAGGCAGAATTAAACCCACAGGCATAGGCTCATTGTCAGACCTAAACTTCTGCGCTACCTTCTTATACTTTGCAGCTCCACCTTCAACTTGAGGGATCTTCAGGAAATCTTCACCACCAGACCTGGAACAAAAACCAAGGGTTTCCCCATTGCTCACATTTGTGGCCCAGGTAATGTTTTTGAAAGGTTTAGAAGAAACCGTAGCGGTGCACAATTGGGAGGACTTACTTTTAGACCCCAATCTTACCACTCCAAAGCTTTTCCACAAATCCAAATCTCCATCTTCACTCCCATCTTCCAAATCTTCAAATCTTGATTCATCTTCAGAATCAACTCTTTTGAAATTGTGTGTTTTAAACTCATTCTGGAGGCCCAAAAATTGATCTTGATGATCTTCTTTCTTCATAATTTTCTGCAGTTTAACCTCATGCTGGAGGCCCAAAAATTGATCTTCACAATCTTCACAAAAATATTTTGAATCTTCTTTCTTCATTATCTTCAGATTTTTTTCTTGATTTTCTTGAATTATCTTGAAATTTTTATCTTCTTTTATTGAGTTTTCTTCTGACCTACAAAAATAACCAGGGGTTTCCCCAATGCTCACAGGTGTGGCCCAGGTAATGTTTTTGAAATGTGTAGAAGAAACCCTAGCGGTGCACAATTGGGAGGACTTACTTTTAGACCCCAATCTCACCACTCCAAAACTTTTCCGCATTTCTTTCAATAAAGATATATAACCAATCTTCTTCCTTGAGCTTGAATTAAAAATAATTGAGAATCTTGAAAGATAACAGAGACTTGATAAAAAACTTGATGAATACTTGCAGAGAAGAGAAACATTAGAAAGAGAAAGTTTAAAATCCACTTGGTATATCTCCAAGGGAGCTGACCTACTACAACCTGGGATTTCCTCATCTTGGGGAGAGGTTGTAGCACTTGGGTGATCAGCCCTCATTACTCTAAAAAAGACAGACTCTCAATAGAGCCTGAGCCACACTCCAAAAAAGCAGAGCCGGTGTAGACAATCCTATAGTACTAGCTATAGGCCTTGACCAAGGGAGTTGGAGAAAATCCCCTGTCCCTTTAGAAAAAGAAGTGAGATTGACCTGTTGCAGCAAATTGGAGATCTGTTTGCTAGACCCTCTAATTAAACACACTTGACCCCTTTAAAAGTGAAGATAATAGTCCCAGACAGATTACTAGAAAGAGTTGAAATGAACAGTAATATATTCCAACAAAACACAAGCCAATGAGACAGTGAGGAACAGAGAGGCGATGAGTAAAGAGATAAGATTGTTCCCTAAAACTCTTCCCACACACGCATTATACAGCCAATGCACAGACCACCCTGACCATTTCCCCAGTCAAAATCCAGCTTTCCTAGCCTTTTTCATGCATAAAAGTGCATTTTAGCGCTTCCCCAGCGCCCAGGAGGCCAGGCTGTTTGGAGGCGGCTCCGCTTATGGGAAGGCAGGCCGCTTCTAGGCCCTAAACCACCCATACAACCCATAAAAACCCTAAAAAACCCTAAAAACCCATAACTTCACTAATAAACAAGATAAACACACATAATACATACTAAAATGAAAAGAAAATGAAGGAAAATGAGCTGAGACATAATAAGTGACCCTAGCTTAAGCCTACATAAGCACCACTAAGCAATAAACATCCGATAAATACCAATAACAACACCATAACTACCCTATAAAGCAAGGTAACCACCCATAAGGGATACCAAAATGAAGAGAAAATAAAGGACACTAAGCTGAGACACAATAAGTGAACCTAGCTTAAGCCTCCATAAACACTACTAAATATCACCTAAAGATGAAAAAAACCACTAATAACACCATAACCCCAATAACACCCTACATACCAAATACCTTTAAATATGCACTCCAAAGGCCTACCCAGGTTTGGATCACCACATCCTCCCTCCAATCAAGAATGTCCTCAAACTTCCTTCACCAACAACCATGTTAAAACACCTCTTCAGAATCTTTACAAACAGCCCATTTCTCTCTTCCACCAGATCTTATTCCATCCTAAGTGAACTTCTGAACCAGCAATCCAAGCTTCTTCTTTAAAACTTCTCTTGCACCATGCCTTTAAATTAAATCTATCTCTGTGAAAAGAATCTCTTTCTTCTGTTCCTGAATTCCAAATCTGGCTAATCACCACACCGGCACCCACTTCCTTCCTTCTCCTGCAGCAATCCATGCACTGGAACATTGAAGATAAACCAGGCCTGGTCTCCCAACCATCCTCTCCAGGGGATGATAACCTCATGTGAAGCCTCCTTTCTTCTTCACCAGTCAAATCCAAGCTGATTCCCAAATCAAATTGATAACCAATTCTTGCCTGAAAATCCATCAAGAATGGCCCGCCTAAAACTGCTTTTAAATTACCTTTAGCAATGTAAAAATGAACCTTCCTAGAGGCTCCGCCAACATTAAACTTCACAAAGTGTGAAGTTCCAACCAATTCAGTGACATGACCACTGATCCCTCTCAAATTCCCACCAATACCAGTTTTGATGGGGAGGCCCAAATGAGTTGCCTCAAACAAAGAAATCAGGTTTATCTGAGAACCTGAATCCACCAATGCCCTTGCCTCCCTTACATTCAGAGTGACATTAACATATCCCAGAGGAGCAGAAAAATGAGTTTCCAACCCCTCACAAAACTTTTCAGCAGAATCACAAATGTATTCTACCTCCCCAGAAGAAACTCTTCTCCTGGTCAACAACTTTGTCTGTCTATCAGCCAACCCTGGAATGATAGCATAAAATTCCCCATAAGATAGGGAAACCTGACCCTGATTCATCCTTTCCAGGAAAGAGTCCATAACATTAATTTGACCAGAAACTACTGGGCTCTCAAAGTGAGCTCTTTGCTTCACCACCTTGGTCCTAGAAGATTCTTGAGGACCAGTACCACCAACAGATTTACCATCACCAGGAACCAAACCAGATCTCTCACCTGAACCTCTAACTCCAGCAGGCTTTGGCAATGAAGCCAAAGGGACATCCTCCTCAGAGTCAGAATCCACCTCCATTGGCATTGGCTCACCATTCATGTCCAATGCGCCAAAACTAGGGGAGCCCATGTCAGCCATACCCTTCTGCATCTTGTACAGCTCCTCTTTTCTGTACTTCTTTATAGCTGCACTCAGCTTAGGATCCACCTTTAAAGCCTTAGGCTGTGGTAGAGCCTGAAAACTGCTCTTAGGCCTTCCCACCTTTCCTGCTTCCACATCATAAACACCAGCAAAGCATTCACCACTTGACTGTCCACCACAAGAATACAACTGCAAACCACCAAAGGAAGTAGAAAAAGAGACCTTATTGACCTCCTTTCCCTTTCCTTTGACATCCTCATCCTCCTTACCAGAAGACTTCCCTTGATCAATAATCTCCTCAAACCTTGGCCTCCTTTGATTGAGACCACCCCTTCTCCTGACTAAATCAACAGGAGCCTGCCCCTCACTAGGCTTCACAAAAGATCCATCAGGGAACTTGAAAACCCTGCCATCAAACTCTACTTTTCCTTCAGACGCATCCCTGTTCAATTCCCAACAATCATTAGACCTGTGCCCCCTCCTGCTGCAATAAGAGCAGACCCAAGGACCACTCCTACAAGCCCTCCTATCAAAATTTCTAGGCTTAGAAAGTGCCTTATTGACCTTCTTAGCCTCCTGAACAAAAATATGCAGCTGCTTTGTAAGATCAGCCAACTTCTCCACCACTGGGTCCCTCTCCTGCTTGGGAACCTGCACCATATTATTCTCCTCCTTCTTCTCCCTAACTTCTTCTTCAGCCAAAGCCTCACTGACTTTGTTGACATACTTGAAACACCCCTCCTGATAGGTGTCCACAGCCAATAACTTCAAATGGGCCTCAACAGCCTCCTTCACCTTATCCAAGGCAGGAAACTTTTGGTCCCCATTAGAAAGAGTCTTCATCAATTCCTTTCTTGAAAACTCCTTCAACACATCCATCCTGACATCTCTAGCCAGGGCAGACCAAAAAACATCCTTGGCAGCATTTTCATTTGCCAGCACCTCCACTTCCACCAAATATTCCACCACAGGATCAAACTGTAGCAGAAACTTTCTGTAACTATGTAAGTTACCAACACCCCCATAAGATTGCCATTCACTGACAACCTTGTTAAGATCCACCATAGTGAACCTGACACCCCATCTATCCACCATCTCCCTACACAACAATTTCCAATCCCTCTTCTTGTAGCCAGACATTGCCACAATCTCCTTCTCCACTGCCCTATCACCAATGAAGAAGATTATCTTCTTCACCATGTCTAGGTAGGAAGCACCATCCACTCCAGCAGCAGTTTCATACTTCTCCAGAAACCACTTGACATCCTCCCCATTAAACTTGGTACCATCCCAAGTTTTAATCCTTACACACTCCTTGACCGTCACAGCAGGAGGACCATCTCCCCCACTGACAGTCACCACAGGAATATTAGAACCAGAAGCCATTCTTCCAGTCCAAAACACCAAAAAGAGCCAACCAAAGAAAAAAGAGATTTCAAAGAACTAGCAAGTTCTTCCCCACGTTGGGTGCCAGAAATGTAAAAAATCCTATAGTACTAGCTATAGGCCTTGACCAAGGGAGTCGGAGAAAAAACAAGAGAGAAAATCCCCTGTCCCTTTAGAAAAATAGAGTGAGATTTACTTGCTAAGGTAAGTTGGTTCCTGTTTTGCTAAAGCCCCCTTTTCCAACACACTTGACTGTTTGATGAGCCAAGAAAGTAAACACCAGCCAGACTACCAGACCAAAGAACTGAAATGTAGACCAATTTCCACACCAGAGACAGAAAAGATACTTGATGTAGGCTGAAAATCCACACAAGAGACAGCAATAATACTTGCTATAGCTTGCAAGACTATAACAGAGAAAACAGTTTCCAAAGTTAAGTTAAATGAAGAACTCACTTGCAACAAACACAGCCAATATGTGGCCAGAAAACAGTGAAAACTGAGTGAGGAACAAGGATATCACCTCCGGATGGTTGTATGATGATTAAGGTTGCCCCAAACTGTCTTTTTCACTATGTACACACAGACCACTATCTAAGAGCCCATGCACACCCACAAATCTGGCGCCTGTACCCGCCAAATTGAATAAAAACCCTCCAGAAGCGCTCCCCAACCTTCTAAAACAGAGGCGGGCGGGCCGCCCGACGTCGGAGGTGCTGCCTGAAGCGGCCCAGCCTCCCTGAAGCCAGAAAACCAATAAAAACAACTAATCTACTTAGAAAAAATAGCTACAACTACTAAAACCTTTAAAACACCGAATTTCACTATAACAAAATTGTGACATGAAATATAGAGAAAAATTAGCCCTATCCAATGGTACTAAGAACTTAACCCTTAGACTTAAGGTTAGCCTGTAAAACACGAAAAACAAAATTAAACAGCTATCTTTTATAAATTAAAAATGAGGAAATGACCCCTTAAAACTTACAATATGAAAAATGTCTCCAAGACATAAAATATAGAGAAAAACCGGGGCTATCCAATGATAGTACCCTCATATCAGCAGGACCAATATCCACGGAATAAAACCAGAAAAATACCAAATTCTTTAACAGATGTCAATTAAGACATGCACAAACAGCCCCAAATCACACAACAAAGGCCCCTGCCAATGTTGGAAGACCACACCGTGACTTCTTTTTTGTTAATGAAAAAGTGCATAGGAAGGAAATAAATATTGAATGGGTATCTACAAAGGATCAAATTGCTGATTTGTTGACAAAAATTTTGGGAGCAAATGTGTGGAAGGAGAAAAGGTCTTTACTAGGAGTTTTCTAATTTCATATCTATCTACTATTTTTTGATGTTTATTTCTATTTTTATTTCCAATTATTTTTCTTTTTCTTCTCTTCTGTCTCTTTTCTTTATTTTTTTTCTTTCACTGTTATGTTGATATGGTGGTAGGGAAATCACTAAGAGGGGGGGTGTTGTGTGTAGAAGTTGATATGCTTAGTGATTTATGCATTTTTTATGTAGTATATCCTGTGGTACAGTGGAAGCGTGAAACTCCGGTTCACTCCGGAAGAAGCGCTGAAATTGTTACCATAGGTAAGTTATGGAATTCATGGGTTCACTCCGGAAGAAGCGCTGACGTTGTTACCATAGTACATAAGTCCAGCAGTTGTATTATTTGGGTGTCCACAGGCATTATGTATATTGATTAGTGACTTGGTAGAAATGGCTGAGTAAATGCTTCCAGAGAAGTCAAGTGGAAGGGAAAATACATTATCTATTAAAGAGCACTCCACCACAAAATTACCATCCCTGTCACAAAGTTTAGCACTATTGCCACATCTCTTAATGGAAAAATTTTGACGAAGGAACCATGCTGCTGAGATAAGGTTAGACTGGACTTTGGGAACAAAAAGGGCATTGGTTATTGGAAAATGTTGTTGATTAAGCAACAGATCAACCATTCCATTTGTCACGCGCCACGTGACACTTGAGGCGAAATCAACTCATTAAATCAATAATATCGAGTCCTAAATCTATACTCGAAGCGCAGAAAGCAATTCTCCATAGCAACTGCGATTTTCCTTTGTGTACTTACTATTTAACTGCGCTAGCCTAAACTCTAAATCTAAATTAGTCAATCTCCCAATAGGGTACCTTAGTCCTTTTCAATAAGCGACGCACAGCGCTAGGTTAAACGAAATAGTACAGTAGTAGTTTTTCATTAAAGTTTTGTTAATTAATTAAAAAGGGGTAAATTGAGCATGGACGGATATTTAGTGAAGAGGGTCTAAGTGTATGTTAGTAATGGTCAATGGAATGGGAATGGTGCGATGGAAGGGAGGTCAATGCGAGGAGGAACAAAGGATATAAAAGGAGTTGGGTATTTGGTTTGATATTCCTTAGAATTAAATTATAAAATCGTATTTACATTAATAGTGGTAACTCCTTAAAGTTAAATCATTGTTATTGTATCTTTCTTTTATTTTCTCAATATTCATTTCTAAATCCTAAATCTTTGATTATTGAGTTTCCAACCCTTCGTGAGATTTTAAGAATTACTATTACCTTTGAAACTAGTTTATAATTCTTCTCAAACAAACCTCAAACCTATAGCTATTACTTCGAGTGACCTTCGAATCATTTCCTTGAATCATTCCTCTGTGCTTTGAAGAAGTTTCTAAAATCCCTCATCTCACTTTCAGGAACATCCTCGACCTTGTGCATAGGTCGTCCGGTGACACCAGTTCCCTGGGCATGAATGATTTTCCCATTGGCAGTAAAAAGTGGTTGTGAGGAAGCTTGAAGGGAAGAGAAATACCTTCTATCATTGAAAAGGGAGTAGGAGGCACAACTATCCAAAATTTCAGTATTACCGTGCAACTTGAGGATCACCAATGCTTTTCCATCCCTTTGTTTGTGTTCCTTCTTCTTTCTGTGGAAGTCCTCCTGTTTCTCTAGATGTAGTTGAAAACAGGTTGCTTCGGAATGAGGAGCCAATGGGTTATGCTTACCATTGTAGCACAGATTTTTTCCTTTTACATTGAACGCCAAACTGGTTTTAGTAGGCTCAGATTTACAATGTCTCCAGTCCTTTTCAAGTTCAAGTAATACTTCTTCAATGGAAGGGGTTTTCTTGGTAACCTTAATATTGGTGAAGATTAGGTGGGAAACATTTCGGTAAGATTTGGGAAGTATATGCAATATATAAAAGGCAATGATGGTGGATAGGAAGTCTCCAGTAAAAAGGGAGGGAAAAACTTTGTTCAAGAGTTTAAGAGTGGACCAAAATTCTTTGATTGCGGCTGAGATATCAGATTCATTGAAGTGGATGTTGAATAGATCAGCTATAACACTGGCACAGTTTTTGGTGTAGGTAGAGGCGTAATGTTCACAAATTTGTTCCCATAAGGTGGTGGGATCAAAGACAGATATTTCATGGACAAACCGAGTGTGATTCTCAGAGTCCAGAAACATCCGTAGGATCATGGCAGTTTGTTTCTTTTGGAAATTGAAGGTTTCTAGAGTGATGGGGTTGGATGGAACAGAGAGGGATTTCAGCAGAAACTTGTCCAGGTTGCAAATACCCAAGGCATAGAACATTTGGTTCTTCCAGGTAGAAAAGTTTTTATTGGTAAGGACTTCCACGCCTTTGATCTCGGAGAATGAGTTTGATTCCATATTAACCCAAGCGACGGGAGTAGATGGCACAGTGGGGATATGAGGTGGCAAGAAAGTGTCAGATGAAGAGTCAGACAGGGAAGACTCTGAATTAGTTGGTGAGGAAGCCACTTTTAAATTAATTTAGAGGAGCGCTGGGCCCATAACCTTTTATGCTGAGACACAGGTACCTGGTTCAATGGAAGAAGAGTCGAGTTGGATAAAAAGTAAAAGTAATGAGAATGCCGCCACAACTGTTGAGTAGGAAACAAAGATAATATATAAGTATGAGTAAATGAATAAGATAAAGTTTAACTGTCTGAAGGACAGGTCAAGATAAAAGAGACAAAAGATAGATACCAATGAGCGGTTAAAGAACAGTCCCTTTTATAGTAGACTGGGAAACATACAACAATAGGACCAGGTACAGAAGTAATTACAAATGTAATAGTATACAATGAAATTACACAGGAGTATTGACTAGTGAAGAGAAATTAATTAAAGGGATCAAAATAATTCTAATAAGTCTGTTTGTTGTTATCTATCAGCTGGAAAATCTACATAAATACTTTCATAATATTTTTCATTATTTTTAGCATCCATCATAATCCATACTTTACCCCCAGCTGAATATCCAACCGCAGTACATTTAACACCTCTAATGTCTAGTTTTTGTCATCTTTCAGAGGGAACAAGAAAATATTTTCAATTTCTCCAAAAATGTGTAGATGATCCAGACAAGGCTTTTAACCAATAAAGGTTTCAAAAGGAGTTTTCTTAATAGTTATTGTATCTGGTATTGTGTTATACAAATATGCAGACCACATATAAGCTCTCCCCCAATATTTTTCAGGTAGACCACTATCAACAAGTAAAGATTTTCCGCTTTCAGATAGAGTTCTATTAAAGTGTTCAGAATTTCCATTTTGACCATGATTATAATGAATTGAGTATTCATGTTGAATTCCTTTTGATCAAAGGAAAGATTCAACTTTATGATTTTTGAATTCATTTCCATTGTCAGACCGCAAGATTTTAACCTTTTAATTACTGAAATTCTTAATTGAATTGTTTCCATAATACTATTGAAGACATCTTTTTTGCTCTCAAGTAATTTACATACACCAATAGAAGTAAATAAGTCTCTATAAGTGATCATATACAGAAAACCTATATGAGTAGCTTTCATTGGGCCTATTAAGTCTGTAGTTATAATTTGCAGTTTTTTAAGTGGTCTGTCAGTATGTTTCCAGATCTTATTTTGTCTTCGTTCACTCTTTGCAATTTAACAAGTTTCACAGTCAATATGCCCAGCAGGAAGATAAGGTGGTAGTCCTTCTGCTCCTCCAAAAGTAAAAAAGCATTTAATACATTCAATACTTCTGTGCCCTAGTAGTTTGTGCCAGGTCATTAGATTATTGGTAGCTTCTGAACAGTTAATAGTAGGAATTATATTATCAGAATTAGAAATAAACTCAGGTTCACGTTCAAAACATTGTATTTCATGTATTTTAGATGGGAGAGGTAATATCCATTTATGATTCATGTTTTTAGCAGTTAAAAGGGGTTTACCAAAAACATCAGGAATAAAAATATCATGTTTGTCTACACCAAAACTTCTTCCACCCTCTAAGATATCCGCTAAAGATATTAAGGTTCCATTAGCTTTATCACAATACAAAAACCCTTTCAGAATTAATAATCATCCATCAGCATTTTTAATGTGAAGTGTTCCTGCCCCTATAATATATGCCACATCTTTGTTATTAGTGGCAACTTTTAAAGCAATAGGTTTTTTAAAAGATTGGAAATTGAATAACTGGCATAAATCACCAGTCAAGTGATGAGGAGCCCCGTATCTAGAATTGGCTCAGAGAAAGAGAAAACTGGATTAGAAATATGAATCTTGGGATTTTCTTGGTCACAATCAGAAACTGAGTTGTCTTCATTTTCAGTAAGCCTGACCATAGGAGTGTTTTGATTTCGCCTGGGAGGATAATGTGGCCAACAACTGCCAGTTCCTTGTTGTGATTGAGTTTCAGGGGTAGGATTTGAAGTAATAGTGGAATTCATATTGGTTACAATCAGAGTACCAGGAGTAGGTTGATAGAAGGGAAAAGTAGGAACAAGTGCTAGACAATGAGCTTTATAGCTACCTATACCACCAAAACCTCCAAAAGAAAAAGGTAACTGTTGAGGAATAAAATTCCTTCCACGATTCGGACAATTATTAGCAAGATGGCCTAGTCTTCCACACACATAGCAAGGGTTAGTATGTCTAACTGCATTGGCATCGGGAGGATCAGTGATAGCTAAATTTTCAAGATTTGTTGACAATTCAAAATCTGAAGGAGGATTAGTACTAGTCATAGTAGATAAGGCTGTCGATTCACAAGTAGCAATGATAGTTGTAATTTCTGCAGGTGTTAAAGGTATAACAGCTAGTTGTCTTTTGGCATCTATACAAGTTACAACTTCATGGTGAAGTGGATTAGAAGTTGGAATGAACAAAAGAAGTAGCATAGAAAACATATTTTCTAGATTTATTGAGAAACCTGAATCTTGTAATTTAGCTAATCTATCAGCAATAGCTTGAGAAAAAGTTGTATGATTTTTATATTGATCATAAGATTGAGATAAAAGATCACACTATAAATTTAGGTGATGAGCAGTTGAAGTACGTAAAAATTTCTGCTCAATATGACAAAATATAGCATAAGCTGTGTTGACCTCATCAATTTGTCATTGAACATCATTCGGAACAGTAGTAAGAATAATTTCTCTTGCTATAGCGTCATTGATAAGATTGATATCATATTTGGTTCTGTATTGTTGAATGTACAATGAGTCTCCCAGAAAGCGTAGAGAAGCATGTTTGATGTCAGAAAACCATTCAAGGTAATTTTTGCCAGTCAGACTTAGCTTCATACATGTTTTCGTCGATTGTTCAACATTGGAAAGGATCTCAGTCAGTGATTTATTACCAAAAATTAACAAAAATCTTTTGATAAGGTTTGGATTCCTCAGGTTTTGTTTCCATAGGGACATTAGATTATTGAGGTACAGCAGGATTAAAAATAGGACCTCTACCAAAAGTGGGGGGATCAAAAGTAGGATTTTCAGGTTGAGTCGCCATAGCAAAAACAAAAGAAATAAAATAAAACAAAATAAAATATTGTTTTTGGTGTTAACAGGATAAAAGTATTTCTTTTTGTGTTATTACCAAGAAGGTAATTAACACAGGCCCGTAACCTATAGTGGAGCCAAATTCATCCTTGTATTGTTATGTGCCTAGGCACCTTATGTACATAGTCATTTGAGATATAGACTGTAGTCGTGGCGTCTCCTGTTCTCCGGTTCTTTCCGGAGTTCTACAGGCTAACACCGTGCTACAGGTTATGGGCTGTACCCGCGGGCATTGAAAGGTTAGCCGTAAAAAACTCCACAAAGTTAGCGACACTAGGAATGTTAGTTACCGAAAGACCCCCAGCGCATGTCTGAAAAAGACTTACCCTCATCCTGTGCTGGTAAAAAGAAACTAACCCACTCAATCTCTAACCGGGAGCTAAAAAATCTCAGTATTGAATCTACCACCCCTACTGATACTACCCCTCGCGTAACTCGATCTTCTAACAAAGGATCCGTCACCCCTGCCCCTACACTCACTCCCATTTTGGGCTCTCCAGCAAGCTTATCTACCCTGCCCCATTCTCCTCCCCTAGCTTCCCCTCCCCTCGCGCCTCCTCCCCTCGCTCCTCCTCCTCTCGCTCCTCCCCCCCTCGTGCCTCCTCCTCTTGCGCCTCCCCCCCTTGCGCCTCCTCCCCTCGCTCCTCCTCCTCTTGCTCCTCCTTCCCTCGCGCCTCCTCCCCTAAACCCTTCTCCCCTTGCGCCTCCCCCCTTTGCATTTCCCTCCCCAAGCCCAATATATAATCCGACGGACTTAGCACCTAATTGCAAGCCGTCGGATATTACATCTGCATCTATAGAAGGCCTCACTCAAGCAATTGAGAGCCTGTCTATTAATTCAAAGCCAATCTATCATACATCCACTACCAAACCTTTTGCCAATAATACAATGCCAGCTGGGAGATCAACCTCACCTTTTAGACAGACAGATGTCTCAAATAACTCACGCCCCCTGCCACCCCACATGTCACCACCAACTCACCATTCTCCTGTTAGCATGATTGAAAGACAAATCACTTTACGTAATGTCGTCGAATTCACTAAGTCAATTCCCAATCTAGATACAAATGGATGTAACTACTCTGACTGGCATAGTAATGTACTGGCTCTCATTAAAGATTTTGTCGGCACCAGGGCCTATGCTCTAAATGATAGTGATGGACCTGATGAATTTGAAGACAGAGTCACCCACCTCATCCTTTTTCATTCTATCTCCCCAAGTCTACGACATGAAATATCAACTGACTGGAAAGCACACCAAACATACCTGCATATCAGCAAAAAATTTACCAGATCTAATCACACCTCTACCATGACTGCAATTTTCAACTTCCTCAATCTAAAACAAACTCCATTCACATCACACAGTGAGTATTTGACTGAATTCAACCAATATTTTGAGGCAATCAAACGGAAGGGAATTGTTTTTGATAAGAAAGTCTTTAAAGCTCTCATGTCACATGCATTACTACCATCTACCCTGAAAGACCTATATGTTGACCTGTGTGTTGCCCTGGACAACCGCCCTGACTCAAAGACAGTCACTTATGAAAATTTTTGCCAACTTATGCCAAGTTTAGTCCAAAACAGGTCTGATCGTGAAAGCATTCCATCTGCACCTACTGCATCCTTATCTGTTGAACCTTCCCTCCATGCAGCAACCCAACCTCAGAGGCAAACTGATTCGTACAGGCCTCCTGGTGCACGTCAAAATTGTCATGAATTCCAGTCCACTGCTCATATTGTGGCACATTGTCCTTACAATCCTCATTCTGCAACTTTCTCAGCTAAACTATACATTATGCGTGAACGTGCCACCGCCTATGCCTCTGATCCTAATGCCAGAAACAAAAAGGTCTATATTCCTTTCAAACGCCCTCAACGTGGTCCCATTCGTGCTAGAGACATCCAAATTGAAGCCAATCAAATCACTCTCTATGAACAAAATGTTGAGGCGCTATATGAAATGGTTGAACAAATTGATCTGAACAGTGCTGAATGGTCTCCACAGGCAATTGCTGATGACTATGCTATTTTGGACAGTGGAGCAACTCACCATGTCACTGGTAATGTGAGCCTTCTCAACAACTTCAGACTCCTTAAAAAACAAATTCCAGTCAAAGTGGCCACTAACAGTCCTTCTTCTTTCATAACTGGCATAGGGGATTTAAAAATTAAAGGGGATGGTAAAATAGTCACTATTACCAATGTCTTCTATTGTCCAGATGTTAGGACTACTCTAATTTCTTTATTTGACTCAGAGAACTGTGGTTTCTGTTTTGGTTTATGTTCTGAAAATAAAAATTTGGAGATTTATATTAAAGAGGAGTTGATTATGACTGGCCGGGTAGAGAATACCAGAAGAAGATGGGTCTTGGATGTAATTAGTGTTAGTACTTGCAATCCAAATGATGTTCCTTCTTATTGCTATTCCTTGCACCCTTCATTACTCCGCACCGTAAAAAGGAATCATCATATCAATCGTCCACCTGCCGCCAAAGGTTCCCTAATGGATTGGCATAGAAGACTAGGACATGTCAGTGTTGAAACCATCAGAAAAATCATCAATGCTGGTATGGGCACTGGATTGCCTTTATCTATGCCTGCAGGTAAGATTGACTGTGAAGATTGTCTAATTGCGAAGAGCACTAGGAAACCATCAGCCACTCATGAATCAAAGCCAGAATCCTTAATGAGCTTAATTGTTGGAGATCTTTTAGGTCCCATGGATCCCACTATTCACGGTGCTAGATGGGCAGCAATGTTCAGAGAAAGCTCAACTTCATATGGTGAGGTGTTTTTACTGAATGCCAAATCTGTGGCAACTTCTTGTTTTGTTTCTTTCTATAAAAAATTAGAAAATATCACTGGGAAGAAGCTTCAAGTTTTGCGCACTGATGGAGGTGAGATGAACAGCAATAAAATGGCTCAGATCTTGGCCAACATTGGTGCTACTCATGAAATTACATGTCCCCATTACCACGAGCAAAATGGAACAGCTGAAAGGTTTAACAGAAAAGTTGGTGACATTGCAAGAGCCATACTCCTTGCCAGTGAACTGCCTGAATCTTTCTGGGGTTTGGCATACAAATGGGTGGCTCATATTTACAATCGAATTCCTAATGTTAAAACAGGTGACAAAACCCCCATTCAACTACTATACAATGCCACCCCAAAGTATTCCAATTTTCGCATCTTTGGTTAAACAGCATTCGTCCATATCCACAAGGAGACACGCTGAAAACTCGATCAACATGCTTTGATTTGTAAGTGTGTAGGTTATTCTTTAAACAATGCTGGCTGGCTTTTCTGGAATGAAGAGTCAAACACCTTCTTTGAATCAGCCATGGCTGTTTTCCCTGGTGATTGCCTTCCCAATCATGACATTGCTCTACAGGCCCCAATGACAACACCTTCAAAAGGTTCCCTTCAGTCAATTCTAAACAATATGAGATTAGGTGATTTCAAAGATGAAGAGGCACTCCTGTCACAAGAAGAAGCTGTTACGGAAATTGTCCAAAAAGGTCTGTCACACTCTGATGTTATCCCCAGAACTCATCTGCAAGCCATGCTATCTCCTGACCGTCAAAAATAGGAACTGGCATGCAGAAGAGAACTAGCTAACATGAAGAATATGGATGTTTGGTATGAAGAAAAAGTTCCACCAGGCAGCAAAATAACCAATGCAAAATGGGTATTCACCATCAAAAACCCTTCTTCAGACTCACCAACATACAAGGCACAATATGTAGCAAAAGCCTTCCTTCAACAATATGGCATTGACTTTACTGAAACTTTCGCTCCTACTGCGACTTTTGCATCACAGCGTGTTCTCCTGACTCTTTCAGCATATCACAAGTGGCCTGTAAAGTCCTTTGATGTCACAGCAGCCTATTTTTGTAGCCCAATTGATGAAGCAATATGGTTACGTCCTCCTGAAGGTTATCAACTTAAGGATAAAGACAGTGCCCTCTGCCTGAAGAAAGCTCTATATGGCACCAAGCAGGCAGCCAGATGTTGGTGGTTACACATTGCTGACATACTTGACTCTTTAGGATATAAAACTAGCCAATATGACAAAAGCTTCTATGTTTTAAGGAAGAAAGGTTGTTTGGGTGTAGTTTGGATACATGTTGATGATGGAATTGTGACTGGGAGTAGTGAGGAGGTGTTAAAGGAGCTGGAGGATGGGTTAGATGGATCTTTAAAGGTAAAATGGAACAAAAAGGTGAATGGCATTGTAGGTGTAGGTATTGAAGAGGTCCCTGAAGGCTTTAATCTCAACAATTTTCAGCTTATTAGCAAGATTTTAAGAGAACACAACCCTTCAGGATTGGTTACCAGATCTCCACTTCCTCAACAACTGAAAATCAGAACAGCAACAGATGATGAGGAAGCTATTGATACTACTAAATATCTTTCAATTCTAGGTGCTCTCAGCTATGTGGCAGTGGCAACTAGGCCTGATCTTTCTTTCCCAGTAAACTTCCTGGTTAGATTTTCTTTGAAACCAACAGCTACTCATTGGACGGCTCTCAATCACCTGTTATGCTATGTACAATACACTGCTAAACTTTCCTTTTACATTCATCCAGATAGAGACAGCCCCCTTGAATTGCTTTCTTACACTGATGCAACATGGAACAACGAAGAGTTTGCCAGGGCTCAATCTGGTCATCTGTTACTGCTGAATGGCTGCCCTGTTGTATGGACGTCAAGACGGCAACTAACTGTTAGTGACTCTTCTATGACAGCTGAATATGTTTCTCTTAGTAGTGGAATGAAGGACGCAATTTGGATCTCAAACTTGCTTCAAGATCTATACCCTGATTTTCCACCTGTCAGGCTTCACTGTGACAATAAAGGGGCTGTCTCCAATGCAAAGAATAATCCTGGAGAAAAAAGGACGAGACATATTAGCAGATGTTACTACTTGGTAAATGAGCAGCTCTTTCTTAAGAAAGCTTTCCTAGAATGGGTTCCAACTGTAAAAATGCGTGCTGATATTCTAACCAAAGCACTGGGCACATCTCTAACTTTCAACAAAAGGAAAGATGTCTGTGTATGGTGAAATATGGTGGAATGGGGGGGATTATTTTCTTTTCTTTCTTATTTCTCATTTCTATTTTATATTTCTTTCAATTTTCTTTTTTAATTTTGTGATATTTTTTTTTACAAGTAGGTGGGTAATTAGACTGGAATAGTTTAAATGACCATGTGGGGGGGATGTTATGTGCCTAGGCACCTTATGTACATAGTCATTTGAGATATAGACTGTAGTCGCGGCGTCTCCTGTTCTCCGGTTCTTTCCGGAGTTCTACAGGCTGACACCGTGCTACATGTATTTCTTGCTCACATATTGTTATATCTATCTACATGATTGAATAGAATCTTCTACGACATTCTGACAACTAACAGGTCAATACTCAACTCTTCGTCATTTTTATGCATACTTTTGATTTTTGCCACATCTTCATCTTTCCTTTGTTCAACCATCAGGTGCCAACTGTTAAGATTGGACTTTCTTCTTGGTAGTTTGTGCTTCATAGATCCTGTTCTCACTATTTGTTATATGACTGCAACATTGTTATCTGAACACTATATTGTTTAATCTATATTGACATGATATGATCTGATCACTTATATACTATCTCATTATAGTCTTTTTACATAAATATAGACCACAAGTTGTACAACTGGATTATTATGATATAACTTCTCTTTTTGTTTACTATTTTGATCATCAATTTCATCATTTGTTGGTCCCGAGTGATCTTTACTTCACTTGGTTATGTTCCCTTTAAAATGATCTCGCAGCCTCTTTCAATTACTTTAGCCTTGAAACTTTTACACCAACATTGTGATATTGAAGGATATTGTGATTTAATTGAAAAAATTTTATTTGACGAGTCTATATGACGGATATGTATGTATCAATATATATAAGTCTATGGCGGGTTCTCTTTTTTTGTGAGTCAAGGAGTAAAATATGTTCTGGCTCTGGCTTCCCCTTTTATTTTAATTTTTAGTTAAAATCATGGTGCACAGTAAGTCTTGAAACATTCCTGACATTGTCTTGTTTGGGGTCTTTCTAACCTCATCAGCTGACGCGCAATCATAGCACAAGTCAAGCAGATAGGCCACCGCTTGTTCGCTGTTTTACCTTCATCTTGATTTGCTAGTGCCATTCCGTTTCGAAAAAACCCATCAATTTGATTTCCCTTTATTATAATTTTCATTTTATTTTTAGCATATTTGGATTAAAAAAGCAATTTGGATGTCAATATTTGCACAGTTTTGGACTTAATAAATATTTGAGTGGTGATAAATGTACCGAATGAAAATATTTACATACATTGTATTCAGCATTTTTGGTGGGTATACCAGTATTCTCAACAATTTCATAATTTGGTATATAAATTATCAATGGAACTTCAATTTCATCATGGCAGCCAAAAAAAACAGGTTTTTTGTCATATCCAAGTGAAGTGAAATCGTTATTCATAGCGTTCGGTATTCTATTTTGTTGAGTTTTGTTCAAGAATTATTAGCACCCAATCGAAAAAATGAAAAAAGTAACTGGCACTGAAAAGAATTACTTGGGAAACCGGTACCCTTTGAACTCTTTCAAAGTCAAAAACTTTGTGGAAGATTGGTGAAGTGTTGTACCGTTGGGATCTAATTTCATGAGAAAACCAATAGAATATGGATTAATTAATTATAAATTACCCATTATGCTCAAACTTTTCTCACATGCAATAGTATCTTTATTCGCTCCATTTGAAGACTACTCATGTTATTTTAATCTCGTTCGTAAGTCGAAATGTGAAATTATGATATTTTTTGACATTAAAAAAAGGTGCTTACCCCATCAATTGCTATAATCGTGTCTGTTTTTCTATGTATCATAGGTCTAAAAAAATATTGAATCTAAGCTATAGTAACCAAATCGCAGATTAACTCAGGGTGGCCTACAAAAATGGAAGAACCTCTCCTGGAAGACCCCCATCGTTCATTAGCAAAGTATCACGCTGGGAATCAGGAAAACAATCAGGTTCTGTGCAATTGGCAAGACCTTTGAAGCAATTGGGAACCTGCATATTTTTTTGAATAAGTTTGGCAGATTTAACTTTAGAAATGGTAAGTCTACAATACTTGTGCCTCGAAATCTTCATCATCTGTAAACAGATCCACTACCCAGGTTTTCCAAGACTGTTTTTTAGGACTATTCCATGAACCTAAAATATTTGAAGACATTCCTAGTATAAATCTTGAGATAAAAAGGGTTAAATTCTTATTGTTGAGATTCTGCTGACGGGAAACGATTATATTCCTAATATTCAAATTTAAACTTACCCAGCATTCTCGAACCCTTGAGCGCAAGAGCTGAAAACCCCCTTATCCGCCTGAGAACCAAGGTTTTCAATAGCCAGCGATGCGTTGAGATAAGGATGGTGTATATTAAAATTTTCTGGAGTGTACTCATCTAATTTAAAGAATAATTAGTGGAAGTGAATTATACATCTTAAGTTCCGTTTAGAAATCTTGTTTAGTCTTACAAGTAGCTGTTGCTAATGTTTGTTTCCCATCTACACCAGGTCTTGAAGCTGAAATTACAATCGGAAATGGAAACGACCTTGCTCGATAGCCAGGTTGCTTCTTAATACTGGACCACAAGGTGTTGACCTCATGTTGAGAATTTGGACTATTTTGATATAGCAAGTTAATCCTTTTGGTTAAAAGTTAGCTTGGAATATTCTTTTATCTTAACGTACACAAAATGACGAGCAATTAAGATACTCCAAGCATCAACCAAACTAACAGGAAAGTCAGCATCCTTCTTCTTGTCAACTTGTTTCCATACATCTTTTAATTTTTTCAAAGAATTCCATTGTCTCAAATCATTATTACGTGCAAGATTCCAAAGGGTTTGATTCAGAACTGGAGTCCTTGTGTAATTTGTGAGTGAAAATGATCCTAAAGCCCATGCGCCTCTAAGAAATAAAATATCAAGTGAATAATTGATTTCGTCCAAACATTCTTCTCAAATAACTTGACGAATTAGTAATTAAACTTACCCAGATAGAGCTGCCGCCGTATTGGACAGTTGCAAGACACCTCTAACGGCACTTTTTTCATTTCTATCATCAAATGCTTCAATGACTGACGCTGCGACAAGGGCAGCTCTAATGCCTCCTCCTGAGAAAAGTAACCCTAGGTTAGGAAGTGTTTTTCCGGCAACACCACCATCTTTTATCGCAGCGGAAAGAAACTCTTCAACGTCAAACTCCTCCAGGTTAATTCTTTTTAGAAAATTATACCAATGTGGAACATCTTTTGCTGCTTTCTCATTGATATATTTTTTTTCAGCTTCACTTACCTACCATTAAAGCATCATTAAATTTGATAACATAGTTAAAGTTTTTTTTTCTACAAAATGGGTTTAAATAGAATTTCTATTTGGTAGAGGAAGACTTACAGAGGCATTCAAAACTGAAACCTTCAAATCAGCAGGGCAATTAACATGACTAGGGGCGTAAGTTCCGGAAGGCGATTTGCCGCTTACAACTTGACGACGTTGAAGAAAGAATAAGTTTGGTTTTAACCATGATAAGGCAAGTTGAATGAATGACATGCATAGTAGTAAAAACACTTTTAGGCGCCCAATTTTCGCAAACATTTTCGTCAAATGAATGAAAATATATACAACTAAGAAAATTTTTTTGGCCAAGGCTGGCGAACAGAACATTTGAATTTCAAAGACTTCAATGTTGCTTTTGAATTTTTCTTTGAAGAATTCCGGTCACCCCATTTCATTTGACACTGATTAAAATGTTAGAATTATTCTCCTTTAACAATTTTGCTTCATAGTTTCTATAGTTACAAGATGTCCGATCTCCTGGTTTACTAGCCCCCGGTAGTCTGATCGCAATATGTGGAACACAAGTTGAACTGTTACATTTTTAATATTTAGGCACAGCAAAACCATCAATGCTTGGCCTTTTTGTCAAAATTTTTCAATACTTTTTTTCCAGGCTCAGCAGTATCCCGACCTTAAAAAGGGTTTTTAGGATATTTGGGGTGATATACCCAAGAAAAAACTGCCACGCCACAACATAAAGTACACAAAAAATTACGAAAGGGCCTAGAGTTACTGTTCTTGCTATATACCAGTTGATCTCTTTTCATCATCAATGTAACATGTTATATGACCCCCAGTATCTCTCATTCCCTCGGTAAATGCCCTTTTTTGTTTCTTTAGCTCTAAACTCTTGTTCATTCAATCTAACAGGATTAATATTTCTAACACAAAATACAATAGCGAAGTCGGTCGACAATTGATGACTTAAGCTTGATTGTCGTCTTTTATGAAGAAGATGGAGGGAAAGACACTTATGAAGCCTGCAGTGAAATAACGCAAGCCCTTCATACGTTGAACTCGGTGTTACTTCTTGTTGACGAGGGATTAGTCTATAATTTTTTCTTGACGAGTGATCAGAGATACCCTGCCCTGTAGCTCCTAACCTTCTATAACCGTTTTCGTAAGTGCAGTGGCCGGAAGTAAGTTTTCATCCCTCTTTTTCTGCAACAACTCTTATGTACCCCACTTAATTTTCTTACAGATTGATGTTGTGGTCAATCTTAACCTCTAGAATCGGAGTATAGCATCAAAATTGAAAAACAAATAATACTATATTCAAAATTCAAAATTTTAGGACGCCTCACGGAATTGAAATGAAAAGACATGAACTGGAGAGAAGTGTTATTGATATGAAAGGGTGGCCAGATGCAAAATAAAGATAATCAAAGAAAGATTGAAGAAGGGATGAAAATTATATAACTCACTTACCGTTATTAGCCTAAATTAGTTTCCTTTTTCCGATAATTATTATTCTTCACTTAACCTTTAAATGTTCCTACGCAACTATTTAACGTATAACTTCATTAATTTTCTCTAATTTGTCACTTAATTAAAATATGACACCATTCTTATTTTATCACGTGTATTCTAATTATTAGTGTATATAGGTGAGTGTTGATGTACTCTAGTCAACATTCACCTTTGTTTCCTTAACTTTAAACTGACTGATTTCACCTTTCATTATCTTATCATATTGACTTCTATTAGACCTTTCTCTGATCTTAATATACCTGACCAGTATATTTGAACTTTAAACTTACTTACCTGTAAACGCCATTCTCACAGGTAACATGTATGTGTGCTCATGACTGCAATAATAACATTCACCTTTGTTTCCTTAACTTTAAACTGACTGATTTGTTATGGTGTTACCATACTATGTACTTAGCTAGTCTCTCATCAGTATATAGTGTAGCCTCCGAGTACATCGGAGACCTTTCCCTGGTTCTGCAAGGCATCATTCTCTACATGATTTCACCTTTCATTATCTTATCATATTGACTTCTATTAGACCTTTCTCTGATCTTAATATACCTGACCAGTATATTTGAACTTTAAACTTACTTACCTGTAAACGCCATTCTCACAGGTAACATACCTTTCTCTGATCTTAACATACCAGACCAGTATATTTGACCTTTAAACTTACTTACCTGTAAACACCATTCTCACAGGTTTATGGGCCCAGCGCTCCTCTAATTACCCACATTATAATTCACACTGGCGTCTCCCATTTCCACTAGTTCATTGGACTCTGATTCTGATTCATCCAACACTCCAACTCAGTCAATTAACTTACCTGATCCTTCCACATTATTCAATATGGAAAACATCATGATTTCAGAAATCAAAAATATCAAAAAATTAACCAAATCCAATTATGTTACATGGAGCAATAATATGAAGTGTGCATTAGGACTTCATCTACTTGATCAGTTTCTTGATCCAAACCTTACAACTCCTACAAATGAAAATGAAAAATCTGTCTTTGAGCTTAAGAAGAAGCAAACTGCCATGATATTGCAAATGCACCTGTATTTGGACAACTCTAATCTTTTTGTTAACACTCAAACTAAAAATAATCCCACTCTTTTTTGGTCCAGCATTAAAAATCATTACGCTTCCTCATTGGCTTAAAATTGCTCTTTTATTTTCAATAAGCTATATTCTACCAAATTTAATGAAAACAACATTGTCACCATGATTAAAGAATTTCGTGGAAACTTTAAATTGCTCAAAGAAGTAGCTCCAGAAATGTTTACTACTTCTGATGTATCTCATTCAATAGCTTATTATATACTCAATCATCTTCCCGAATCATTTCAAATGCTTGCCATGATGATTGTTAAATCTAATAATGTGTCTAACACTAAACCAACAGTCAAAAGTGTCTTCTATGACATTGAAACCAAACTTTGAAGACGTGAAGCTGCCAACTTATCCACTTCATCAGGAAGTGTTCTGAATATTAAAATTTCATCAAAACAATTATGTCATAATGGAAAACACAATCCACTTTCTCCACATACCAAATCATCTTGTTTTCAAGTTTATCCGGAAAAACGGGAAGAATGGAAATCTTGTAAAGCTGCCAAAGAGAAAACTCATAAAACCCTTACTATTGTAGGATCAGTTCCTTCTCAATATGTAATTCTCAATATTGGTGCTTCAATTTCAATCTTCAACAATATTTATTTCTTTTCTAATTATATTGAAGAATCATCTTCCTTAAAACTAGCAAATGGTGATAATTTTCAATCCCTCAGTCATGGATCTGTCACCTTAACCTTTCAAAATGGTCATATATTCTTTATTAAAAGGGCTCTATATGTTCCTACTGCTCAATCCTCATTAGTTTCCACCACTCAAATGTTATTGGACAGCTGGTCACTCAAAAATAACTGCGGAGAATATCTTATTAAATATAAGGGAAATTTAATTACTAAATTCTTAATTCATGACAATGTTTTATGAATTCCCCTTAAAACTCAATTCATTAATTCTACCTTTACATTCAATAAACTACAATTATTACACCATGTGGCTGGTCACCCAGGTGTACAAGTCATGAAGAAGATGTATCCAAGTATGAATTTCTCAAACTTTGTCTGAAAAAAATGTGCTCTAGCTAAATCACATGTTCTTCCTTATTCTGTAACTTTTCCCACTCCTTAAACCCAACTAGAAGTGATTCATATGGATCTTTGTGGCCCGGTCAGCCCTACTTCTAAAGGAGGAGCCAATTACTTCTTTCAAATTGTTGACGGTTTTTCATGATATGGACAAGTTTATTTTCTTACTGTCAAATCCAAAACCTTTAAAAAATACAAATTTTTTTAAGATATTTCTGAAAATCGATTCAATAAAAGAGTTATGACCATTGTTTCTGATAACAGTACAGAGTTCTGCAATAGAACATTCCAATCACATCTTTAAACTAAAGGAATCACTCACCTTCTTACTTCTCCTTATTCACCTCAGCAAAATCCACTTGCTGAAAGAGGTAAAAGAACATTAATTGAAAAAGCCAGGTGTTTATTAATTGAATCTGGCCTTACTGGAGAGTGGTAGGCTGAAGCAATCAACACAGCTACTTTTCTTCTTAATCATATGCCTTCAACTGTTCTTCCAGGAAATGCTTCACCCAATGAGTTATGGACTGGTCATTCATCCTCATTGAGAAAGCTTTATCCATTCGGATGTGATGTAGTCTATCACATTCAAAAATCCAAACAATCTGGAAAATTCTCTAATTCAGGAGAATCTGGTATGTTTGTTGGCTATGAAAAGGGCATTTGAATTTTCAAATCTACTCTCCATCACTAGATAAAATTCTAGTTACTCATGATGTTACCTTTCTAAATACTTTCGACACTGCTAAGTCATTATCCAATATCAATAAAATCATAGTTGAATTTCCAGATTTTCCTTTCTTAAACCCATCCTCTTCTCTGTCATCAGAAGATACTTCCTTCAAAGATATCTCCAAAAATATTTCTGCTGAAGAACAAGTTGAAGATAGAAATCTGTCACTTCCCACTTAAAAACATTATAGTTGGATAAATAAAAATACTCCTGCTCCTAAAAATATTTCCAGTGATATTGATCCTTCTAATATTTTACCTTCCAAAAGGTGATCTCAAAATATCAATTTAATAGTCAATTCATTAGATCTCCCAAAGAATTATTGTGAAACAGTTCTATCATCTGAAAGTAGAGAATGGTTAAAAGCAATTGAATCTGAATTATCTAGTATTTCAAAACATGAATTCTGGAAAGAAATACCTAAACCTGATAAAGTACATTTATTAGGTACCACCTGGACTTTTAAAAAGAAAACCAACTCAGAAGGTGTGATTACAAAATACAAAGCTTGATTATGTGTACAAGGGTTCTCTCAAATAGAAGGACTTGAATATAACAAAACTTTTTCACCAACTGGTCAGCTATCTACACTACGATTTTTACTGGGAGTTGCAGCAACTAAGGATTGGGATCTTCAACAAATGGATTTTAAATCTGCACTTCTTCATGGTAAACCTAAAAAAGATTTATATTTATGAATACCTGATGGTTATTTTACCATGAAACATAATACTTTCTTAAAATTAAACAAATCCTTGTATGGTCTCAAAAAATCACCCAGATGCTGGTATAATGAACAAATTAAATTTTTCCAATCCATTAATTTTGTTCCTAGCTCTGCTGATCCTTTTTTTTTCTCAATAATGATAAATCAAATCCCTGCTATGCCTTCATTCATGTAGATGACATTCTTTTAGACAGTCCAGACTTATCCTATTTTAAACATACGATTAAAGAAGTTTTTGATATGGACAATGTAGAGTAGACTCCTACAGTAATCTTGCTGCAGGCAGAATCCAAGGGAGTTGGAATGACAAAAAGAAATCCCTGACCCTCTAATTAAACATAAGATTCAATTAACTAAGCTTGAAGATCAACTTGAAGAGTGGAATAGATGAAATCCTGATTGAAAAACTTTGAAAGCATTGGAAACCTATAATAAAGAAAAATCTAAGTGCAATAAATGATTACACCCCCAAAAACAAATACCTAATACCAGATTACACTGATACTAGTCACAGAAAATACTTAGAACAAGCTGAAACACTTGCCCCAGAGACTGAAAAGTTTAGTAAAGTACCCCAGAAACTACCTTTGGGATGATCTGTTCAAAGGTGCCTTATTAAAGGTCTGCCCCAGATTTACCCAGTTTCCCACCAAAATTAAAGATTGTATTAAATTATATTTATATTTTATGAAATTTATAATATAAGTAAAAAATTTGAGTCACCCAGGATGAGACCTATCCAATGGTACCCTAAATGTTGATATATGTTATTATAATTGTTGTTTTTTGTTAAATATTGTTAATTATTAAAAAGACCCTTATTATTGAAACTAAAAGAGAAAAAACATGTAGAAGACTAAGATTCTCCCTCCCCTCTATGATTCTCCTACTCCATACCTTTCCAAAAATACCCTACATGCATAAGATCTACAATAAACTATTGATCTAGTAAGTATAATAACTTTCTAACCAAATTTTGCCACAATAGCCAAACTTTTGGCACAGTGACCAAACTTTTCCACAGTGCCCAGACTTTTCTGCTGTGACCAAACTTTGCACTGGTGATCAGACTTTTCTAAAGTGCCCAGACTTTTCTGAAGTGCTCAAACTTTGCCACAGTGACTTTGCTTTTGCACCGGAAAATCACTGGAGAAAACCAGAGCGCACTGGAAAAAAGTGGCCATTCCAAGAGCACACTTCATTCACCAAAAACACAAATCCATAAAACCATCAAATCACAAAAGAAATACCACATATAACCATTCCAAAACACCAAAAATAAACCCAAAATAATTCAGTTAACTCCCTTCAACCAAATTAACACCTGGTAACACCATGATTTTTTTCCAACCAAGTTCCAATCAAATTTTCACCTAAGTTGCCTACCCAGATTTGGAATGCCACAACAATAAAGGAGATCTAAACTCAGTTTTAGGAATGAAAGTTACTTGTAATCGCTTGTCTAGAACTATTACTCTATCTCAAAAGCTATACATTGAAAATATGTTAAAAGAATTTAATATACTTAATTTTAGACCCCTTAATACTCCATTAATTCCTAATATAAAATTTAACCCTATTGATACTATATTTCTTCTCCTGAATTCAACTATCGTAGAGCTATTGGTCTCCTTAACTACTTATTATTGTGTACCAGACCTGATTTATCTTATCCTGCTAGTATATTAGCCCAATATCTTAATCATCCCTCAAAAGAACAAATCGATGCTTATAAACATGTACTTAGATATCTAGCAGGTACAAAAGATCTTCCACTTACTCTAGGCTTGGTAAAAAATGTGTCTTCTGATAACTTAATCAGATATGCTGATTCAGCTTTTAATGGCTCCGCTGATTCTCGATCTACTTCAGGCAGTCTCATCTTTCATCTTGGTCTAGTAGGATAGAGTTCATCAAAGCAATCAGTTGTTTCTCTTTCAACAACTGAAGCTGAATATTGAGCAATGTCAGAAACTGGCCAAGATCTCTTATGGTTTAAAAAAATTCTCATCAACTTCAATTTACCATTAACTTCTCTTAAACTACACTCCAATAATCAAGGTGCTTTGGCTCTAATCAAAAATCCTCTTTACCAAAATCAAACGTGTCATGTTAATTCTAGATTACATTGGTTACGAGAACTTATATCTAATAACACTATTTCTCTTACTTACACAGATAAAAATTTTATGTTAGCTGATATAATTACTAAATCACTTCCTTGTCCTAAATTTGTAGAAAATTGTAAAACTTTAGGTCTTTGCTGTCATGAGCATGGGGGGGTATGAAAATTATATAACTCACTTACCGTTATTAGCCTAAATTAGTTTCCTTTTTCCAATAATTATTATTCATCACTTAACCTTTAAATGTTCCTACACAACTATTTAACATATAACTTCTCTAATTTTCTCTAATTTTTCAATTAATTAAAATATGACACCATTCTTATTTTATCACGTGTATTCTAATTATTAGTGTATATAGATGAGTTTTGATGTACTCTAGTCAACATTCAACTTTGTTTCCTTAACTTTAAACTGAATGATTTCACCTTTCATTATCTTATCATATTGACTTCTATTAGACATTTCTCTGATCTTAATATACCTTTCTCTGATCTTAATATACCTGACCATTATATTTGACCTTTAAACTTACCTGTAAGCTCCTTTCTCACAGGTAACATGTATGTGTGCTCATGACTGCAATAATAACATTCACCTTTTTTCCTTAACTTTAAACTGACCAATTTCACCTTTCATTATCTTATCATATTGATTTCTATTTGACCTTTCTCTGATCTTAATATACCTGACCAGTATATTTGAGCTTTAAACTTACTTACCTGTAAACACCATTCTCACAGAAGGAATGGCAACAAAAGATGTGATAAATGGCAGGAGACTTTCCATATACCACTTTTTTGCACAGGGTTAGGGGTCTTTTAGCACTCCAAGTAAGATGAGATTTTAATGAACTTGAAGCCACCTTTGAGAGAATTGATTTGATAAAGGCTTCAGGTACTTGAAAATGGTTCTTGCTATGCTTTTTACTTGATTTTACCGCTTCCAGTTAAATATGAAGTATCACTATCCACACCTGGATGATGCAAAAGATAAGGCAAATCAGTAAAAAAAGCGAAGGTTCTTCATCAAATTTCAAGTCCACCAATTTTTTTAGGAATAAAAAAAAAGTTACTAAGGGAATAAAAGCATCTAGAGACCAGAATAGATGGCTCTGGCAAGATTGTGGTTGCACAAAAGAAAGTTAAAGAATATAGAAATGGAAAATTTGGTGCAAAATTCTGACAATTGTATGTAAGAACAATTAGTTGCAGCTAATACGTTTAAGGTTGAGGTCCCAAAAATTTTTTTTCCTCTCACCCCACCAAAATTTTTTTTTTGGTAAGATGACCATCCAACTACAATGGATTGGAAATGAACTAGAAGCACTCCTGACCAGTTTCCCCCTCTTTTGCTATATTGCACTTGATTTTCTTTTTGCTATCCATTTTTTTCCTCTTGGGTAAGTTTTTTTTTGTTGCTTTTCTTTGCTTGCTTTCATTATCCTTCTTCATCTTTTTATCAAAATTTTGCTTATTTTTTTATTTTTAAAACCTTTTTATAAACTCTTGGAAACTATTGGTAAGTTTTTTTTTAATCTCAGTGCTTCTTTTTTTATTTTTTTTGCTAATTTCTTTTAATTGTCAAGTTATGGCTTTTTGCAAATAAGATGCTGCTCTCAAAGTGAATGTGGTTATAAAATCATTAACAGGAATGGAATTGGATGAGATTAACTGTTTTTATGGCACATCAATCAAGGATGATTCACTTTGCCAATGGATTACACTTTATGAGACAACACAAGCAGTATAGTGATCCTAACACCTATCTTCATCATGGATGACCCTTTCAGTTAGATGAATAATTGTGTTAATTTATTCAACACTTGGTTTATTTTTATCCAACTATGTACATTAATGAACTTCAAAGGGCTTTTCTAAACTCCCATAGGGTGCATATAAGCTGCTCAAGTCTTCACAAAGACCTCCACAAATACCTTAATTTTTCAAAGAAAATAACGCAGAATGTACACCCAGGTCAAGATATTGATCAATGAGCCAAATATATAACAGTTATTGGGCATTTCAAGTCATCATGGTTTGTTTTTTCAAGTATTTTTTTGTTAAATTTTTGTATACATTAATTTTATTTTTAATATTAGGGGGTGTCAGTTCTGGCAAATCCGCACTTAAATTAAGTGCGGATTTCAAACCAAATCAGCACTTACAAATCAGCACTTAAATTTTGCAAAAAAGTCACTTATTTCAAAAAAGGGTGTCAGTTATGACCTCAAATCAGCACTTTTTTCCCGTTTTTTTTCACAACCACATTTTGGCCACAAAACATCCCTTCCTTTCTTACCCCATCCCTGTCACATGTGACACACTGACCTTCCTCGCTACCTACCCATCAATCCTCGGCACACACCCCTTCCTGACATTTTCAATATTTTGACCAGGCATGTTTACATTCTTTTTTACTTATTTCTTCTACTTTTTAATCTTTTTTCTTGTTATGTGCCAGTTTCATAATGCCTCCCAGACATTCCAAATCTCAAAAGGTAACTCAAAAATCTGCTTCGTCACAAAAGTCTCCTCGTAAAGCAAGCCCTACACCTGAAAAATCAAAGGCAAGTTCAGGTCAGCTTAAAAAGGATGATTATCTCATCATAATCAACTTCCTTAAAATAAAATCAAATTTTGAAGCATGTTTTGGATGTGAAAAGTCCACTCGTATTGGACGTCCACCTTCTTCAAAGGTTAATGGCTACTTGTTGATGGCCAATGAAGTAAGGAAGAAAACAAGGGGGAGAATCGATATCAATCCTAAACAAATGAAGGAGAGATTTAAGAGTTACCATTCAAAATATAAAAAGACTCATCATGCTGTAAATGAAACTGGCTTTGGTATTGACGATGATGATTTGGAGATTGGAATTACTACTGTTTCCGAAAAGCTCAATGTCATGTGTCCTTTCTATGAGGAAATGGATAATCTTTTTGGCACCCGAGTTGATGTAAACCCTTGGTTTCTACACGATACTACTAAGCATATACCCTCTGGATCCAAACCTTCCTATAATCCTCCCAACACACCTTTACTTGAAGAAGATCAATCCCCTCCACCTTCTAACCATAGTTCAGCTGAAGATGATCCCAACTATCAAGCAGAACAATTATATCGCAGAAGATCTGAATCCTCAGAGGCCCAAAATTTAAATGTATGTTTACTTTTTGTTTTTTCTTCAATTCTTCTCTGAATTTCTCTTTCTTTCTAGTCTCCTCCTACTCAAACTCAATCTCCATTAAATAATCTCAATTCTGGAAATGTGAATACCTCTTTAGAAGCTGCTTTAGAAGAACTTCCTGAAGCCTCTTGTTCAAACTCCAAACTAAAGCGTCGAGCCTCAACTTCAATGAACTTGAACCATCTATTAAAACGTGGTAATACTTCAACAAGCTCATTTGGCTCCCTTGAGGATTATTTTGAAAAAAAAGATATAAGTAAGTTTTGTTTACTATATATCTTAATCATTAACTCATTTATTTATTTATTTCAATTTAATTTTCTCAGCAAAATCAACTATTGCAAATAATGCCCTTGACTTTGAGAAGATGAAGTTTGATCATATGCTAAGGAAAGATCAGCAAGCCTTAGATTTGGAAGAAAAAAAATTTGAGGTAGAGCAGATGGAAAGAGTAAATGACCGTCAATTTCAAAGAGAAATGGCTACTTGTGAATTGGAAAAACAAGAGAGTTTTAAAAAAAAAGATTTCATTATGGAATGTGTTAAAAATGGCCAATCTTATGAGGACATTAAAAAATTACTTGACCTTTTCAATTGATAAATTGTTTTTCTAGTTAATTTAATTTTGGTAATATTTTCTTATATGCTGACTTATAAAAGGAAAAGAATATAGTACGTTATTTTTGACAAAAATTTGAATGTATAATAAAAATTTTCTATCTTTACTTTCTAGTCAATAAGTTTGCTTATCTAAATTTTTCTAAGTCATCAATTTCACATGTCAGATTTAAAAAATTGGCAATGCCCTCCCCTGCATTTTATTGAAACAAGGGGTGGGTACCACCAAATTTTTCTAAGTCATCAATTTCACATGTCAGATTTAAAAAATTGGCAATACCCTCCCCTGCATTTTATTGAAACAAGGGGTGGGTACCACCAAATTTTTCTAAGTCATCAATATCACATGTCAGATTTAAAAAATTGGCAATACCCTCCCCTGCATTTTATTGAAGTAAAGGGTGAAAGTCATCAAAATTTAATATAATTACATAAATTAATTAATATATAAATAAGATATGTCAAGTATACTACTTTTAAAGTAATGACAATTCCTTAAGCCAAAATGCAGATCAAGTCTAGAAACTAGGTTTGGGACTTTCCACAGGTATAGGCTAGAGGAACCCCATGAAACAAATTAATGTTATCATGATTACCATTTATACAACACAAGGTCGTGGGCCCATTACTTTAATTTCATAAATTGAAATATCATATTTATTTATTAAAAATTTATGGAAGAATATTAAATATTTGGTTATTTTTTTGTATATATTACTTGATTGAGTTACTAAGAGGGGCAATAATGCTCTAACAACATGCTCGCTGAATTAGAACTCAATCATGTAATAATACAAAAAATTTTAAAGAATTTTCTTTGATGGAAAAACAATAATTTTACATTTTCAGCTAATATTTTATGGAAGTGAACTCTGTTCTTCGCCCGAAGAACAGAGTTCATCCTCCTATTTTCACACTCTGTTTAAAAAGAATAAAATGACTTACCTGGAGAGATGAGTTGAGAAAAAAGAAATATAAGTGAATGGAAGTGAACTCTGTTCTTTGCCCGAAGAACAGAGTTCATCCTCCTATTTTCACACTCTGTTTAAAAAGAATAAAATGACTTACCTGGAGAGATGAGTTGAGAAAAAAGAAATATAAGTGAATGGAAGTGAACTCTGTTCTTCGCCCGAAGAACAGAGTTCATCCTCCTATTTTCACACTCTGTTTAAAAAGAATAAAATGACTTACCTGGAGAGATGAGTTGAGAAAAAAGAAATATAAGTGAATGGAAGTGAACTCTGTTCTTTGCCCGAAGAACAGAGTTCATCCTCCTATTTTCACACTCTGTTTAAAAAGAATAAAATGACTTACCTGGAGAGATGAGTTGAGAAAAAAGAAATATAAGTGAATGGAAGTGAACTCTGTTCTTCGCCCGAAGAACAGAGTTCATCCTCCTATTTTCACACTCTGTTTAAAAAGAATAAAATGACTTACCTGGAGAGATGAGTTGAGAAAAAAGAAATATAAGTGAATGGAAGTGAACTCTGTTCTTCGCCCGAAGAACAGAGTTCATCCTCCTATTTTCACACTCTGTTTAAAAAGAATAAAATGACTTACCTGGAGAGATGAGTTGAGAAAAAAGAAATATAAGTGAATGGAAGTGAACTCTGTTCTTCGCCCGAAGAACAGAGTTCATCCTCCTATTTTCACACTCTGTTTAAAAAGAATAAAATGACTTACCTGGAGAGATGAGTTGAGAAAAAAGAAATATAAGTGAAATTGATTGAGTGATGTAGGAAGAGAGGAGAAAACGGATATGAGTGAAGAAAAAAAAGAGAGTGACTGAAAAAATATGTGTTTGCTGAAAATATGCGATTTCATTTTTGTTGGCCAGGTGAGAAGTTGAGATTCCAAGGAGTTGATGGCAGTTATACATCGTTTGGTATAAGTGTTAACTGAACCATACCCTAAATCAAAGACATTTTCTAAACGTTTCAAAGCGGCTCCATTACCATTTGAACCCAAACGACATAGTGTGATGGCCAATTGAATTGAAGGATGTCGTTGTTCTTTTTGAGAATTATTGTGAAATATGGGATGATCCTGAATAAGCTCAAGCAATTTAAGGAAACATTCCTGAGAAGTCCTGAACAGCTGTCTAAAACTGGGTGTAGATAGGTTAAGAAGTGTTTGGATGGTGTACTTGGGGGTATGAAGTACTTGAGGCTTTCTGGGAAGAAGGTAACGTTTCGTGGCCATTTTTGATAAAAAGACAAAATCTTCTTCTAGATCAGAATCAGAATCGCAATCAGAGTCCAAGAGCAGTTCAAGAGCCATGAAAGTCATTGCTTTATGTAATTTATCACGATTTGAAAGTGAGGAAGGCATAACTCTTATATGATATGATATGAAGATGTAAGTGATGTACGATGTTTTGAGTTATGAAGTGTTATTCTGCGGAGTGCTGCGTATAAATGGGATGATGCTGACAAATCAGTGAAATGGGACTTGATGGTGAAATCAGCACTTTTGGTTGAGAAAGTGCGGATTTGAGTGAAATAAGTGACTTATTTCATTTTGAAATCCACCAGTATTGGGGCTAGTGTGTTTTGGAAATCTGCACTTATTTAAGTGCGGATTTGGTCAAATTTAAGTGCGGATTTGTAAGTGCGGATTTGCCAGAACTGACACCCCCTATTAAGTGTTTTTTTTGATACCAGATGAATCTTGTCAGCGGGTCTTCTAGAAGAAGGGAAATAAGGAGAATGAAATGGAGAGGGATATCAGGGAATAGAAATAAGGGAGTATAAAAGGGAAAAGGAAATAGCTAAAACTTGTAAATATAATAAAATAAGAAAAAGAATTTAAGAAAGACAACAACACTTATTGAGGAAAAACACAATGGAGAGGTTTAATCTATTAATGAAATATTTATTTTAAGTAAGTCAAAGTTTCTGCGCGGCTAACAATATTTATTAATAAAAAACTTAAGGCAACCTTTTAATTACTTGATTAATATTTAAAGTATAATTGTAATACTAATAAAAATCAATAAATAATGTGTTTAATATATTTAAAATATGTAATAATGTGAGTAAAATAAGTGGTGAGGCTACAGGGGGTTACCCAAGGCCCTTATATAGGCAAGGGGCCCTCTGAAGCGCCACGGTAATGTATATAAAATAAAATATAAAATAAAAATAATAATGTAAAAAATTTTAGTAAGTGCAAGGGAACCTGTGAAACAATGAGCTAACACACATGAGTAAGATATATAACTTCCCAAATTAATCCCAAACATTCACAATAAAATTAGGAGGTACTTAAATAAGTTTGAGACGCAATAAAAAAATTATTTTAATTTAAAAAATGTCTGATAACTCTTTTAAAGAAACCCAGTTTAAGTGAAACATAAAAATGAAATTAGTTTAACACATAAAAATAGCGTAATTAATTAATTAGGTATAAAAAATGAGTAATTCATTATTTTAATTACTTTTATTAGTGTAAAAATTATTTTAAGTTAAAACAAATACTTATTATAACAAAATTACTAATTTTTAGAATAAAACATTAATAATTTATTTAATAAAGTGTTTTAACTTGTTTAATACTTTTATGACACAATTATGAATCAAAAAAGCACCAAATATTATTGTTTAATAAGATATGTAATGTTTTATTTAATATATAAATCTAATTAATTAATTTAATTACATTATAAGTTAATTTTACACTTATAATTATAATATATGTTTATGATTAATTAATTATTAATTTATATTTATTAAATACATACAAATGTGCCATAATTTATAGAATATAAAATATATTGTGCTTAATTTAAATGTATAATTAATCTATATAACAATAAAATTAATATAACCCTTATTTTATTTATATTCAATAAAATACTTATATAATTTTATTATGCAATAAAATATTAACTTATATTCATACAATGCATATTTTTATGCCCTCTTTTGGTTCCAGTAGATTTATATAACATCTACTGGGCTCCTGGTATAGCCTGGCTGACACTCCCTCACTCTAAAAATAACAATAGAAAAATTCTAAGATTTATTCTTTTTATACTTTTTTAAATAAGTATGAAGATTTGAAATTTCTTTTCCAGCTATCCATGCATCATGGTCAGATAACTTGTTCTTATATCTCAATGAATATTCAATACCTCTATCAGAAGTGATAATTCTATCATCAAGAATTTTATCAATTTCTACAGTTTCTGTGACTTCCTGTGGGTTTTTCTTAGGTCTTCCTCTTCTTTTGGGAAATAAGTCACAGTTGGAAGTATAAGTGTTAAGAAAAGAAATTGGAAAAACAGGATTTTTACTATCATATGGAGAATACAATACAAATTCAACTGCATTATCTTCAACAATTCTTTTAACAACAAATGGTCCTAAAAAAGGATATTTTAATTTGTTGTTTTCTTGTAGATTGAAATGGAAAGTAGATATCAACACTTAATCAACCTTTTTAAATGTGTATTCTTTATGGGATTTATCTTATCTTTTCTTTTCATATTCAAATGCTTTATCAATACAGCTTTGAGCATGTTTTCTGCATAGCTGTTGCATTTGCATAAAAGATTTTACACCAGGATGTAGTTCCAAATTAGGTAATCAATAATTGAGAATTTGAGCAGGAGTGTTTGGGACATAACCTAACCAAAGCTCAAAAGGCTTTTTCTCAGTGACAAAATGAACTGTGATATTATATGCAAATTCAAGACCAGGCAATAGAGTGACCCAGTCATGAGTATATTTGTCATTGTCTTGATATTCTAATCCAAAGGCACAATATCTTGAAATCATATCTTTCAGAGTATGTATCATTCTTTCAGCTAGACCATCAATCTGAGGATGATGAGCTGTAGACAATTTTAACTCACAGCCACAAATATCCATAAAAAATGTCCAAAATTCAGATGTAAATTTTGGGTCTCTATCAGAGATAATGGCTTTTGGAAATTCAACAACATTAAACATGTAAGACCACCATAAGAAAGCTAATTATTTTGTGGATACATATTTGTTGGTGGGAATAAATTTTCACATTTTGGTGAATCTATCCAATATTAACAAACAAGAGTTATAACTGTCTTTACCTGCTACAGAAGGACCAGTGACAAAATCCATATTAGTGATTTGCCAAGGTGTATCAGGTGCTTCAATATGTTGCAAAAATCCTGCCCTCTTACCTGTCAATCTTTTAGATTTTTGACAAAAATCATAAGATTCAACATATAATTTAGTGTCTTCAGACATATTAGCCCACCAAGCAGTGTTTTTAATTCTGGTAATGGTTTTTTCAAGATAAAGATGTCTTTCTAATATGTAATCATGACAAAGTTATAAGATGGTTTCTTTCATGGAAGGAGGAATAACAATGACATTGGTAAGTTTTCTCCTGTAATAAATATAACCATCTTCAATGGAAAACTTTCCCTTACTCAAAGCACTCTGGTACTTTGGAGGAAGAATTTTTATCAATGCTTGAATAGAAGAATTCTTTGGATCATTCAAGATTGTAACCAATTTATTTAAATCAGGATCTTGATCATATGAGTCCAGAACTAATTGTAACAGATCCTCTTCCATATCAGCAATGTATATACCATGTATATGTACTGTATCATCCTCAGGCACATAGGCTGGATTGAATACATCATTTGGAAGAGGTAATCTGGACAACATATCAACATTTGAATGAACATTTCCAGCCCTGTGAATAATATTCACTCTACCTCTGTATTCATGAACAGCTAGTTTCCATCTAATCATATGTCTATTTGGTGTTTTCAAGTTTGAGAGGGATTTCAAAGCACTGAAATCAGTAACTAATTCAAACTTTTGATTATCTAAATAATAATGAAGCTTTTCTAGAGCCCAGACAACTGCTAAGCACTCTAATTGAGTGGAACCATACTTCAATCCACTTTTTCTTAAGTTTCTTGAAATATAACAAATTACTACTTCTGAAGCTTTTTCATTAATTATTTGTTTTTGAGGAAGAGCAGAACCAAGTCCAATATAACTTGCATCTGTATAAAGAACAAAAGGCTTATTAAAATCTGGAAGGTCAAGGATTGGAGCTGACATTAAACATCTTTTAAATGTATCAAAAGCTCTTTGAGTATCCTCATTCTATATATAAGCCACACCTTTTCTTGTTAGTTTAGTAAGTGGTAAGGCTATGACTTGATAATGATTTATATATTGTCTATAGTAGCCACACATTCCCAAAAAACTCTTTATTTATTTTACAGAAGTTGGTGCTGACAAATTTTGTATATCAGCAACTTTTCCTTGATCCACACAGATCTGTAAGCCAGAAAATACATGACCCAGGACTTTTAAGGATTGAAACCCAAATTTACACTTTTTTAATGATAAAGTTATGTTAATTTCATCCATTTTCTGGAAGAATGTATTTAAGTGTTGGATATGTTCATCAAAAGTTTTAGAAAAAACTATGATGTCATCAATATAAACCGTTAACCAACCTTCAATTATTTCCTGTTGAAATGTGTTATCCATTACTTTTTGGAATACTGAAGGGGAATTTTTAGAGCAAAAAGGCATCCTAACATATTTTTAAATTCCCATATGGGTTGCAATTAGAAAAAACTTTTGGGAAGAATGTTCAACCGGTATTTGATGATAACCCTTATTACCATCCAGAAAGCTTATGAATTTTGCACCTTGTAAGGTAGCATGTATAGAGCTAATTCTGGGTAAGGGGTAAATATCATCCACAGTATAAGTATTCAATGCTCTATAATCTCCAAAAAGTCTAGCTTTATATTTTTCATAGTAGATTAAAACTGGAGAGATGAAACAATATTTGGGTGTAACATCCACTTTTTCAATAATATTCATACTTAAAAAATTTGAGATATTATCTTCTATATATTTTCTCTTTGTGGCAGAAGCAGGGTAAGGTTTTTTTTTTAGGCTAGGAGGTATTTCATACAAATTTCAGGATAGAGAAATTTTCATTTCATATTTAACTAAGCCCAAAACATGAGAACCATGAGTAAAAGCCATTGGGAAAGATGTAATTAAGGCTACTATTGAATCTTTTTGGTCATGAGTTAATTGATCACCAAATGAAGCTGTTTCAATTTCAGACAATAATATATTCATTTCCTCTGTTTGTCTGCCATTAAATTGGATCAAAGAATGACAAGATTTTAATAAGCGTTCACAATGCTTTTTAGAAGAAGAATTTTTAAATTTTCTTTTCCTATTCATTTGCAAAGTAATTTTTTTTGAAAGTTCAAATTTAATGCCAAACATGGTTAAAATGTCATTTCCTGTTGTAGACAATCCTATAGTACTAGCTATAGGCCTTGACCAAGGGATTTGGAGAAAAACCAGAGAGAAAACCCCCTGTCCCTTTAGAAAAATAAGTGAGATTTACCTGCTACAGTAAATTTGGGTCCTGTTTACCAAAAGCCCCTTTTCCAATACACTTGACTGCTTTATCAGCCAAGAAATTAGTCCCCAGACAGACTACCAGACAAAAGAACTGGAATGTAGACCAATGTCTACACCAGAGAAAGCAATGATACTAGATGTAGGTTGCAAATCCACACCAGAAACAGCAATGATACTTGCTATAGCTTGCAAGACTATAACAGAGAAAACAGTTGCTAGTAAAGGTAAATGAAGAACTTACTTGCAACAAAACACAGCCAAATTGTGGCCAACAACAGTGAAAACTGCCTGAGAAAACCGTCTATAATCACCAGATGGTTTTATGATAATTAAAGTTTCCCCAAAACTGTCTTATTCAGTATATACACACAGACCCCCCTCTAAGATCCATGCACAGCAACACATTTGGCACCTGTACCAGCCAAATTGAATAACAACCCTTCAGAAGTGCTCCCCAACCTTCTAAAACAGAGTCCGGTGGGCTTCCTGAAGCGGCCCCGCCTGAAGCCAGAAAACCAATAAAAACATCTAATCTACTTAGAAAACTTCACTACAACTACTAAAATCCTTAAAACACAAAATTAAGCTATGACAACATTGAGACATAAAATGTAGAGCCAAATTAGCCCTATCTAATGGTACTAAGCACTTAGCCCATAAAACACGAAAAAAAATTAAACAGCTATCTTTTATAATGAAAAATGAGGAAATGACCCCTTAAAACTTAGAATATAAAAAATGTCCACAAAACATGAAATATAGAGAGAAACTGAGGCTATTCAATGGTAGTACCCACATACCCGCAGTCTAAATATTCATGGAATAAATCCAGAAAAACACCTAATTCAATGTTGGAAGACCACATCCTCCCTCCAATTGAGAATGACCACATTCTTTCTTCCCCAATCCACCATGATCAACCTTTTTCCCAAATCTGCCTCTGAAATGGGTCCTTGCCAACACTGCATTGACAATAGTCTAATCTGCACCATCACACCTCTGGCCCATCCATACAGAACGTCCTGTGATGTCTGCCACTCCAGAAAGAAGACCTGTTACAGACCTGGTCCATTAACCTCTGCAACAGCTTGGCCTTCACCTCAACCTGGTCCGTCTTCTACCAGCACCAAAAGATCTAGGCCATCCATCCTGATACCCAGATTCATCAAAAAGCTACACCCTTCCCAGAAGAGTGCCACAACCCATAAAACAACAAGTTCCACCATCCCTGGTCTATTTGATGGTAAAGAACTTTCATCTCTTCCTTCAACTTTAAAACTTATGACTTCTCAGTTCCTCCATCTTCTGACAGTGATGATGACAATGTAGGATCCATTGCACCACCAACACCAAACCACTTGCCCACAATTAAGGCCAAATTCCAACAACACACATCTTAACAGAAACAGCTTCTGCTTCACTACTTCCAATACACTCCTGCTAGAGATCCACAGGACATTGAGAAAAGAAGACACCTCATCCACCAGTTCAAGGCTAATTCTGAACACTTCATTTAATCTCTTGATTCCCACTGTAATTCCACTAGTACTTTAGCTTGATTCAGAAAAGAAAAATTGACCACACCCTCTATAGGATGCAACTGCAAACAACCCTCAGTTTTAATTCTTGGGGGACCATCCTCATTTTATAGTCTTGGGGGACTCAAGCACCCTCAGTTTATAGTCTTGGGGGACTCAAAAACCTAAATCATAAACCCAGAACCAGAGATCAACCACATTAAGACACAGAGTGTCAGTATAGTCTAGTATATAAGTATGATATAATATTGTTTATTTATGGTCCTACTACTTATTGATAAATGATTTAGTGATTAAACCTCAGGGGAAGACTAATAGAATAGTTATACTCAAATAAAACTCACAATACTTGGATTTAAATGCGTGCTAGTGGTGGAAAATAGATGTATAAAAATATAGTTATAGCTTATATAAAGATAATATCAATTTATAATGGCTTCATAATATATTTCTGAATGTTAATAATTTTATTGTAGTGGTTGTTTGAATTGTAGTAATTTAAAGATGATAAATAACCGTCAAAATCCCTTCTTACATATACCCAAATCCACTGGAGTGCACAGACCTTCAATCCAGATGATGTCACTTCTATCCCCGGAAATTACAGCACTGTGAGGGCCTATCACCTCCCCATGGTGTCCACTTCAAGCAGTCTCAACACCCAGACCTCCAGTAAGGACCCTCCAACACTATTAATAATAACACAGATCTATACCATAAATAGAAAATCCAGATAAAAGCGGATACCATAAAGAAATAGGTAAAATAAACAATCAAAAAGAGAATTAATGAAACCAAAAGCAAATAAAGGAAACAAATAAAATGTCCAAGCCCCAAATAACATCCCCGAGCATCCACATTAACCCAGAAATGTCCTTCCAACCCATAAATTTGTGAATAACCATCCAAGGAAGTAATTGAAGTTGTCCAAACTGGGTGTATGTGCCTGATATAGGTGTCTATGCTTCTGTAGGCGTTGTGAGTCGACTGATTTTGTCCATATGACCTAAAATAAGCAGAAAAACAAAGGTTATAGGCTATTAAGGGGCTAAAACCCACTTATATACCTAAATATACATAATATACTGCATATTTCACTGAATATGAGATTTATGTATACATATAAGCTTATGTATGTCAATAATTACTTCATATCACTTAAGATAAGTATATTATGACTCCATTAACACCTTAATAAGTATTATTAGGCTATGGATAAGTTATTTAAACTACTATAAGTTATATAATAGAATAACAATTATATATATATATAATATAATAATATATATTATTATTTTAACCTTATTTTTGAGATATAAGCTTAATTTACTTAAGGTTATCTTATTTTAAGCATAATAAATACTAAGTCCTAGGGATATCTAGGCTGACACTCCCTCACCCAAAAAAACAATAAAAAAATGTTAAGATATTTTAATTAAAACTAAGGAGTGAAAAAAAATAAAAAATAAAAAATAATTTTTATAATACATATACTGAATAAACAGTATTATTTAGATTTAAATTTTTTCAAGAGATTTTTAAGATCAGAGATTTCATTTTCTGGAATCCACTGGTCATATTCACTTGATTTATTTTTAAATCTTAATAGATACTCAACTCCCATTTCTTTTGTAAGGTGTCTCTTTTTAAGTATCTTTTCAATTTCTGCCTTTTCAACTATTTCTTCAGGTTGCTGTTTATGCCTTCCTGATCTTCTTGGAAATAGAGCAGTATCATTAGAATGTTATGGTTTTATAAGAGAAATAGGAAATACTGGATGTTTTCTATCATATGGTGCATATAGAATAACCTCAACAGCATTATTACCAACCATCTTTTTAACTACAGGTGGTCCAATGAATGGATCCTTAAATTTAACATTACCATTTAAATTGAAATGTAGTGTTGAAATAAGGACTTCATCACCCTCTTTGAACATTTGTTCTTTATGGGCTTTATCCCATCTTTTCTTTTCATACTCAAACACCTTATTTATACATTCTTGAGCATTTTTTCTGCATAATTCTTGCATCTGAAGAAAAGATTTAGTACCTGGATGGATATCCAATCTAGGTAACTTATTAAGAGTTTTATCAGGGGTATTAGGTACATAACCCAACCATAACTCAAATGGCTTCTTGCCAGTGACAGAATGTACTGTACTATTGTATGCAAATTCTAAACCTGGGATAAGGGTTACCCAATCATGCGTGAATGTGTCATTGTCTTTAAAATTAAGACCAAAAGCACAGTATCTTCTTATCATATCTTCTAAGGTTTGTATCATTCTTTCTGCTAGCCCATCAGTTTGTGGATGGTGTGCTGTAGAAAGTTTTAATTGACACCCTGAAACATACATAAGTGATGTCCAGAACTCAGAAGTAAATTTAGATTCTCTGTCAGAAACTATTGCTTTGGGGAAACCTGCTATATTTAAAATTTGTGTCCACCATAAAAAAGCTAAGTCCTTTGCAGAAACCTCTTTATGGGTAGGAATAAATTTACACATCTTTGTAAATCTATCTACAAATACCCAGCAGGAGTTATAACTCTTATGCCCTGCTATTGGAAAACCTGTTACAAAGTCCATGTTAATTATTTCCCATGGAGCTTTTGGTTGCTCAATTTGTTGTAATAAACCAGCTCTTTTGCCTGTTAATCTTTTAGATTTTTGACAAGAATCACATGTTTCAACATATTTCTGAACATCCTCAGACATGTTAATCCACCAAGCTGTGTTTTTTACTCTGGTTAATGTTTTATGGTAGTCAAAATGACCTGCTAATTTATCATCATGACATATACTTAACATTAACTCCTTCATTGAAGGGGGAATCACAATTACATTACTTAATTTTTTCCTGTAATATATAAAACCATGCTCAATGGAAAATTTTCCTTTTTCTAATGCCTCTTTATACTTATTTGGTAATGTTTTTATTAAAACATTCATTGAAGCATTAGATGGATCATTTAATATTGTAGTGAGTTTACTCAAGTCAGGATCTGAATTATAATTATCAAGAATTGATTTCATAAATTCATCCTCAAGATCTACATTATAAATGCTATAAATGTTAATAATCTCTGATTCAGGAACATAAGCAGGATTACCATCATTATTAGGCAGAGGTACTCTAGATAACAGATCTACATTAGAGTGCAAGGTTCCTGCTCTATGTGTAATAGTCATCCGTCCTCTGTATTCTTGTACAGCTAATTTCCATCTAAACATGTGTCTATTAGGAGTTTTCATGTTTAAGAGTGACTTAACTGCACTACAGTCAGTTATTAACTCAAATTTTTGGTCTTCAAGGTAATAATGTAGCTTTTCAAGAACCCATACTACTGCCAAACATTCAAGTTGAGTAGCACCATATTTCAATTCACCACTTCTCAGAGTACGTGAAATATAGCAGATTACTACTTCTGACATTTTACCTTCAATAAGTTGTTTTTGATGTAAAGCAGCACCCAGTCCAATAAAACTTGCATCTGTATATAATACAAAAGGTAATTGGAAATCTGGTAATCCCAAGATAGGAGCTGTCATTAAACATTCTTTCAACTTATTAAAAGCTTGTTGTCTTTCATTATTCCAAATGAAAGCTTCTGATTTCTTTATCAGTGTGGTCAGTGGTGCAGCAATTGATTGGTAGTTTTTTATATATTGTCTATAATAACCACACATTCCAAGAAAAGATTGTACATCCTTCAAATTTTGAGGAATGCCAATATTCTTTATTGAAGCCACTTTATTTTGGTCTACACATATTTGTAAGCCAGATACAATATGACCAAGCACTTTTAAAGATTCAAACCCAAATTTACATTTTTTCAATGCAAGGGTCTTTTTTATTTCATCCATTTTCTGAAATACTTTCCTTAAATGGATTAAGTGTTCATCAAAAGTTTTAGAGAACACTATGATTTCATCAATGTATACCATTAACCATCCCTCAATCATTTCATTTTGGAATGTTATATCCATTAACTTCTGAAATACTGATGGAGAATTTTTTGGTCCAAATGGCATTCTGACATACTTATAAATTCCCATGTGTGTTGTTATCAACAAAAAGTTCTGTGAATTCTTTTCAACAGGAATTTGATGGTACCCTTTATTTCCATCTAGGCAACTTATATATTTAGCACCTTTAAGGGTAGCATGTATAGAGGCAATCCTTGGCAAGGGATAAATATCATCTACTGTAAATGTATTTAATGCTCTATAATCACCGCACAGTCTTGCTTTATCTTGTTCATAAGAAATTAGCACTGGTGATATTACACAATATTTTGGTGTAGTTTCAACCTTCTCAAGAATGTTCATTTTTAATAACATCTTAATATTATCCTCTATGTCTTTCCTCTTCATTGGTGAAGCAGGGTATGGTTTCTTTTTAAGACTAGCAGGAATATTATCCATATCACAGGTTAAACTAATCTTCATTTCATGATCTTTTACAAGGCCAAGTTCATTTTACCATTTGCAAAAGCCATTGGAAAAGCTTTAATTAATTCCAAAATATTATCTTTCTCAGTTTCACTTATCTGAGTGCCAAATGATGCTTTTGAAATTTCTGTTTCCAGAAGTTCCATCTCATTGGATTCTCTTCCTTTAGACGGGGAATTTGTTACTGACTCAATGTGTAAGACTGTGTTAAAAGAATTTATTTTAAATTTCCTTTTACCATTCATGCCAATTGTAAAATTGTTATTAGCAGGGTCTAATTTTACACCAAATTTAGTCAGAATATCATTTCCAATGATAAAACAGTTACTACAATTAGTATTATCCATTACTACAAAGTCACAAGTTACCCTTACATAACCATGTTGGTGTTTAAAGAAAACAGCAGCTTTGTATTTACCAATGGGGTGTAGCACTGATCCAAATCCTCTCCAATTTTTATTCTGAAGTGGTTCAAGCTTAAACTTATATTCACTATCAATTTTCTGTAATGTATTAGTGGAAACAACTGAACCAGCAGCTCCTGTGTCCAATACTATATTAACATTTTCACCAGAAATGATAGCTGGAACCGAGATAGGTGTCATTCTAAAGTTATCAGCTTGTATATCCTTAATGATTTCAGCATCCTCAAAATTCATTAAAGATTCATTTGAGTCCATATTTAATATTGGATTTTCAAAGATGGACAAATCATCTTCCAACATACAGACTTCATTTTCATCACTATATGAGATATTGCTGTCATAATCACTTGATTCTTTACCTTTTTCAGTTTCAGTTTCAGATTCATGTTGATTTTCAACAATATTTATGTTTTTCTCACATTTTTGACCTTTGACCCAAGGTTTGTTACACTTATAACAAGTATTTGTTTCATAATTTTTAGGTACTACAGGTGCAGTAGGTTTTTTCTGCTTCTCCTGAAGTGTTTTTGAATTCTGAGTTTTTACAGGTTCAACATTTTGTTTATAAGTGGAATACCTTGATTCATACTTATGGTTCAATAATATTTCATTGCAAATATTAATAAAGTCAGAATATTCAGTAACATTTAATGTTCTAGCTACAACAATGTCTCTGACAGATATAGGTAATTTGTATATTATCTTATCTTTCCATAAGTTAAAATCCATATGAGGCTCAATGGCTTTTAATATTTTGTTTAAATTCATTAAAAATACCATAGGTTTGTCACCATTCAACGGATTATACCTAGTCTTCTCATAAAGTCTCTGCTGAGTAAGCCTGAATTTAGAACCTCCAAATTGTTTTTCAATAAGTTGTTTCCATTCAGCCCAAGAGTAGTCTCTACCCTCACTTAAGACAGCTTCAAACCATAATAAAGCAACATCCTTAAATAAAGAAATTAATTTTGATGTTATCTCTTCATCTGGTAACTTATATGAGAATTTCAAGTTGTCAATTCTTTGAATAAAATGTTGCCAATCAGAGCTGGCTTCCCCATCATAAGTTGGGTACTGATCTATCTTAGGCCAGTTTTTCTGATTGGATTTTATCTCACTAATCTTAGGTAAATTCAACAACTCATTCACTTTTGATAAATGGTCTTGTATTTCTTCCTGCACGGATTTGTGACTTACATTTTCAGATTTGACACTACCACCAGATGGTTTTAATTGTGGTGGTACAGGGAAGGAATGAGATTCACTTTTGCCAATGAAAGGATTATTATTATATTGATTATACTTATGATTATCCTGGTTCATTAGTAGATTGGCAGTTTCAATCTCAACTTTAGTTAATCTTTGTAGCAACTCAGAGACACTTTGATTTGTCTGGGCAAAAGATAACTTTGTTCTTGATTCAGTTTTTAATAAATGTGTTTCATATAATTTTTCTAACTCACAAAATTTGTTTGAAAGGTCATTATATTTATTACTCAATGAATCATATTTAAGAGTTAGAGACAAATGTTCTTTCTCTAATTCTTTATTACGTGTTGCTAATTGAGAAATGTTCAATGTCAAGGATGAAATTGTATCACTAGTGAGCTTAACTGTATGTTCCTCACAATCAGTCATTCTATTCCACAATGCTGAAACAATTATATGGACAGTTGTATTATTGTTAAAATATTCCATGTCCTCCTTTTCAATTCTCTCACACTCCTGTGAACTTCTCATCTCACTAGTAGGTGGTTGCAACTGAGGATTAACTGTATTATCATTGTATATAGTACTGTTATTATGGACAAAAGACAAGTCAGGTGTATCTACTCTTAAACCCAAATTTCTTAAATCCTACTCTATTTTTTGTACAGATTTAACATCAATAGAATTACCTATATTGTAATTATCAGTATTATGTCTAATCTGAGAGGGTAAGTTACTTACCAAGGGATGGTTGCCAGTCCTGATTTTTGGCACTTTTTTCCCTTGTAAGGGTGAGCTGAGGAAGTCAGATGAGGGGGTGGATCCCTGTTGCAACTGTGGCTTTTCCACTGTTGGTGAAACCAGTCCCATTTCCATTTGTCTACCAGGATTTTCTCCTGGGAGTGAGTGGAACCTCCTTGGGTAGGGGGTTGATGATTTGATTGACTGGGCTGGCCTCCCTTTAATTCTGCCATTGCCTGATTCATCTGCTGAAACCCTACCTTGCAATTGTTTTGCAACTGCTCTACTTCTTTGAAAATGAAAGATTTTGATTCCTCCAACTTCAGAACCTGTTTGGCCAGGTGGGACAGTTGATCCTGAAGAGGAGGAGACGTCTTTTTTATAGTTATCTTTTTTAAGAGGGCATCCTTTTCCTCTATACTCATGCTTTCTGGCTGGGGGTACTGTTGTCCCTCCATGGTGATGTCCTGGAAAGTTTTTGTTAGCTTTAGACCTGGTATTATAAGCAGGCTTTTCACTTAAACTGTCCTGGGGAGCACTCATATTGTTCAGAATGACAATATTTTACGTCTACAAAAGGAAAAAACTCTATGGAATTAGTAGACAAATAATATAAGCAATTATATTACTAATAAAAAAGCGATGGAGCTTACCCTGAATTTATATCTTTATTTATTTAAATAAAATGTAAGAAAAATTCGAAAAATTCTGTTAAAAATATAATAATAAGTTTAACTAGACCTCTATAAGGGTGAATAATTAGCTTACCAAGCTTTAGCCAAATACCATTTTAATTGGGTGTTATATTGGTGTCCAAATACCAAGTGAAATTGGGTTTATATTGGGTACAGTTACTACTGTAAATATCTAATTTTTATGATAAAAAATTAGTACAATTATTTTAAGGGTTCTTTTCCGCAATCAATGAGTTATGATGACCCACTAATATGCAGCAGACCCAAATATTTGGTTAATTTTAAGCTGTACTAAGGTAAAAATCACGTCCCAAGGCTTATACTAAATAATAAGTAAAATATAAGGAAAGACCCCCAATTGTCAGTATAGTCTAGTATATAAGTATGATATAATAGTGTTATTTTATGGTCCTACTACTTATTGATAAATGATTTAGTGATTAAACCTCAGGGGAAGACTAATAAAATAGTTATACTCAAATAAAACTCACAATACTTGGATTTAAATGCGTGCTAGTGGTGGAAAATAGAAGAATAAAATATAGTTATAGCTTATATAAAGATAATATCAATTTATAAGGGCTTTATAATATATTTCTGAATGTTAATAATTGTATTGTAGTGGTTTTTTTGAATTGTAGTAATTGAATGATGATAATAAACCGTCAAAATCCCTCCTTACTTATACCCAAATCCACTGGAGTGCACAGACCTTCAATCCAGATGATGTCACTGCTATCCCCGGCAATTACAGCACTGTGAGAGCTCATCACCTCCCCATGGCGTCCACTTCAAGCAGCTTCAAAGACAAGATCTCCAGTAAGGACCCTCCATCACTATTAATAATAACACAGATCCATACCATAAATAGAAAACCCAGATAAAAGTGGATACCATAAAGAAACAGGTAAAATAAATAATCAAAAAGAGATTTAATGAAACTAAAAGCATATAAAGGAAACAAATAAAATGTCCAAGCCCCCAATAACATCCCCAAGCATCCACATTAACCCAGAAACATCCTTCCAACCCATAAATCCGTGAATAACCATCCAAGGAAGTAATTTTAGTTGTCCAAACTGGGTGTATGCGCCTGATATAGGTATCTATGCTTCTGTAGGCGTTGTGAGTCGACTGATTTCGTCCATATGACCTAAAATAAGCAGAAAAACAAAGGTTATAGGCTATTAAGGGGCTAAAACCCACTTATATACCTAAATATACATAATATACTGCAAATTTCACTGAATATGAGATTTATGTATACATATAAGCTTATGTATGTCAATAATTACTTCATATCACTTAAGATAAGTATATTATGACTCCATTAACACCTTAATAAGTATTATTAGGCCATGGATAAGCTATTTAAACTAATATAATTTATATAATAGAATAATAATTATATATATATATAATAAAATAATATATATTATTATTTTAACCTTATTTTTAAGATATAAGCTTAATCTAGTTAAAACTATCTTATTTTAAGCATAAGAAATACTCAGTCCTAAGGATATTTAGGCTGACATACGTCTTGTGATTTCAAAATGATAGTATAATAGTATTTTAAAATATTGAGTTATGAAGTGTGAACCTGACATAAATTCTAAGATAAGGTGGACACTTAGGATTAACATTATATACATAAAACATAATGTACATATTAAATTATGTTATCTATGTTTAATTATTTGAATAAAATATAATGTTAAATTAGTGTGATTATTAGGGGGAGCCTAGTTAAATTGGATATGGTTAAGGAGTGATAAGAATGACCCTTTAGAATATAAAAGAAATTGAAGTATATCATGTTTCTTAAACAAGTAAAGGTAGAAAATAGTTTACTCTTGTTCATTTTTGACACAGGGTATCTGATTTATTTCCAAAATGAAAATTCTTTGAAAAGCTATATATATTCTTTATAGCATACATCATACACCAGTTTACACTATAACATCAATTTTTATTACACATCTTATCCAACATATTCATTATATCTTGTTCTATTATATCATTAATGATAGCTGTATCACCATCATGACACTTGATGATCTCAGGTGTCTTATTAACTTGATTTTTGCCATCAACTATGGGAATTTCATATTTCTTAATTTTTATAAATTCTTTCTGTTGAGGCTTGAACATGGGTCCAGTAGGTTGGAGTTCACCAGTCATTTGGAATATTTTCCAGTTGGCTACACAGGTTGATACCAACTTGATCTAAAATTTATATAAAGATATGCTACTGTAATGTGATGATTATAATATTTTGAGATAAACTTTTTTCTTTGAGCCTTTTTAGGCTCCATTGGTACTATTTGATTTCTTGTAGATCTAGTGTGATGATGCATACTTATTGCATAATAATGGTGTGTCACATATTTTTTTTTCTTGAATGATGTAAAATTCTAAATTTTTGATATAATAAGGGGACCCTAAAACTTTTTAATATCTTGGTGGTAGACTTAGCATTAACATAATATGCTTATACATTTTAACTACTTTTTAAAGTCATGTCATGGTTTTTTTTGAATAGAAGAAATATGTGACTGGTGAGTTTTTGTGGCACCAGGGATCACTCAATCAAGAATTATTTTAAATTTTTTTTAAAATAAATATATTTTATATTCCTCATACTTAGTTTTAAATTATTCATTTTTAATAGCATTTCTAAACCATTTTATTGTTACTAAGTAAAGTATAGCAATCTCTTGCAGTTCTAGCGTGCGTACAGGATGTTGCCATGATGCATGTATCCTTCTTTTGCAAAATTGATCTATATTTTATACTCTTTATGCATTACTAATTCACATGTATATTGTATATCTCATAACACATGTTTCATGTTGCATATTTTTGGTTTTGTTAGATAATATATTTTGCATATCCATATTTCAAGTTTTATTTTCATTGTGTATATTGAATAATGGATATTTCAGGTTATATGTTGCATTGTCAATCTTGAATACTGGATATTGCATTTTTCATTTCACATAGACATATTTTATTCATATATTCAACCTGTTTTCAATTTTTTTTCAAGCTGTGATTAATTTGTGTTTAATCTCTTATGAATTGTATTCTCAATTTTTTTACAACTAATTTCCTAACAGTTTGATAATTGTTTCCTATAAGCCCTTCTAAAACTTCATAGCCTGCTGAGGAGAACATTCATTCAAGGAAGTTGGAATATGCTCTTCATAGATGTGTTATGCATATTCAAACTGATTAGTCGAAAATGTTGATTCATCACTAGAAAAAAAATCTGGCACCTGCTAGATGGTTCCCTAACTGACTGAATTATAGTATTTAAATTAAGACTAACACCTGCTAGAATGCACCAACATTTTTTGTACCTGGTGATGAATTATAAAATCCATATTAATTATCTCATTTCATTTTACACCTTCTGATGATCATTAAATGATTTATAATGAAAAAAATATATTCAGAAGTGTAAAATGTATTATTAATATTCTCCTTCACCCTTTTACTTTTAATATATACCAATCTTGATCATCTCCATAACAATGTGAGAAATAGTTTTGACATCATTTCATTTAGCTTCTTTGATCTTTATTTTCATCATTTCAGCTATACATTGAGCTAGAAACTTCTCTTTAATAATAGCATCACCAGGATGTTTTTTGGTTGTTACAGTAATTTTTTTACCTGGAACATGATCCTGATTTAATTGAAATCTAACTCTTTTAACATTTTTCTTTTGCTTCCATTGTGACTTGAACATGGGTCCACCAGGTATTTGTGTACCAGTCATTGTAGCTACTAACAAGCTGGCTACTGAGATTTGTACCAGCCAGGGGACACCATTAATATATATGTACAAAATTCAATATTATCACAAAAAATTTAAACTTGAGCTGTTTCAGTTTATAATAGTGGAAAATTAATTGTTTCCTTTAACTAAGGATTTGCTGGATATAATTTAAATATTAAGTATTTAGGTAATATAAATTCTATATTTTGTACTATTTGAATAAAATAAAACCCTAAATTGATGAGGTATCTTGAGAGGGATAATTGGCTATTTGAAACACTTTAGATGTTGAATTAAAAATTTTCATAAAATGAATACACATAGTAAGTAGCTTATGTGGATATATAATAGCTGTTTAATATTTTTGATAAGATGCATAATTATTTTTATTAATGTCACTTCACGGGTGACCTTACCAGTCTAGGTTTTAATTAAATAGTGAGCTTCATTTAAATTAATATTAATATACCATTCAATTACTTAATAAAAAAATCTACGTTTTGTGATTTCAAAATGATAGTATAATAGTATTTTAAAATATTGAGTTATGAAGTGTGAACCTGACATAAATTCTAAGATAAAGTGGACACTAATGATTAACATTATATACATAAAACATAATGTACATATTAAATTATGTTATCTATGTTTAATTATTTGAATAAAATATAATTTTAAATTAGTGTGATTATTAGGGGGAGCCTAGTTAAAATAGATATGGTTAAGGAGTGATAAGAATGACCCTTTAGAATATAAAAGTAATTGAAGTATATCATGTTTCTTAAACAAGTAAAGGTAGAAAATAGTTTACTCTTGTTCATTTTTGACACAGGGTATCTGATTTATTTACAAAATGAAAATTCTTTGAAAAGCTATATATATTCTTTATAGCATACATCATATACCGATTTACACTATAACATCAATTTTTATTACACATCTTATCCAACATATTCATTATATCTTGTTCTATTATATCATTAATGATAGCTGTATCACCATCATGACACTTGATGATCTCAGGTGTCTTATTAACTTGATTTTTGCCATCAACTATGGGAATTTCATATTTCTTAATTTTTATAAATTCTTTCTGTTGAGGCTTGAACATGGGTTCAGTAGGTTGGAGTTCACCAGTCATTTGGAATATTTTCCAGTTGGCTACACAGGTTGATACCAACTTGATCTAAAATTTATATAAAGATATGCTACTGTAATGTGATGATTATAATATTTTGAGATAAACTTTTTTCTTTGAGCCTTTGTAGGCTCCATTGGTACTATTTGATTTCTTGTAGATCTAGTGTGATGATGCATACTTATTGCATAATAATGGTGTGTCACATATTTTTTTTTCTTGAATGATGTAAAATTCTAAATTTTTGATATAATAAGGGGACCCTAAAACTTTTTAATATCTTGGTGGTAGACTTAGCATTAACATAATATGCTTATACATTTTAACTACTTTTTAAAGTCATGTCATGGTTTTTTTTGAATAGAAGAAATATGTGACTGGTGAGTTTTTGTGGCACCAGGGATCACTCAATCAAGAATTATTTTAAATTTTTTTTAAAATAAATATATTTTATATTCCTCATACTTAGTTTTAAATTATTCATTTTTAATAGCATTTCTAAACCATTTTATTGTTACTAAGTAAAGTATAGCAATCTCTTGCAGTTCTAGCGTGTGTACAGGATGTTGCCATGATGCATGTATCATTCTTTTGCAAAATTGATCTATATTTTATACTCTTTATGCATTACTAATTCACATGTATATTGTATATCATATAACACATGTTTCATGTTGCATATTTTTGGTTTTGTTAGATAATATATTTTGCATATCCATATTTCAAGTTTTATTTTCATTGTGTATATTGAATAATGGATATTTCAGGTTATATGTTGCATTGTCAATCTTGAATACTGGATATTGCATTTTTCATTTCACATAGACATATTTTATTCATATATTCAACCTGTTTTCAATTTTTTTTCAAGCTGTGATTAATTTGTGTTTAATCTCTTATGAATTGTATTCTCAATTTTTTTACAACTAATTTCCTAACAGTTTGATAATTGTTTCCTATAAGCCCTTCTAAAACTTCATAGCCTGCTGAGGAGAACATTCATTCAAGGAAGTTGGAATATGCTCTTCATAGATGTGTTATGCATATTCAAACTGATTAGTCGAAAATGTTGATTCATCACTAGAAAAAAAATCTGGCACCTGCTAGATGGTTCCCTAACTGACTGAATTATAGTATTTAAATTAAGACTAACACCTGCTAGAATGCACCAACATTTTTTGTACCTGGTGATGAATTATAAAATCCATATTAATTATCTCATTTCATTTTACACCTTCTGATGATCATTAAATGATTTATAATGAAAAAAATATATTCAGAAGTGTAAAATGTATTATTAATATTCTCCTTCACCCTCTTACTTTTAATATATACCAATCTTGATCATCTCCATAACAATGTGAGAAATAGTTTTGACATCATTTCATTTAACTTCTTTGATCTTTATTCTCATCATTTCAGCTATACATTGAGCTAGAAACTTCTCTTTAATAATAGCATCACCAGGATGTTTTTTGGTTGTTACAGTAATTGTTTTACCTGGAACATGATCCTGATTTAATTGAAATCTAACTCTTTTAACATTTTTCTTTTGCTTCCATTGTGACTTGAACATGGGTCCACCAGGTATTTGTGTACCAGTCATTGTAGCTACTAACAAGCTGGCTACTGAGATTTGTACCAGCCAGGGGACACCATTAATATATATGTACAAAATTCAATATTATCACAAAAAATTTAAACTTGAGCTGTTTCAGTTTATAATAGTGGAAAATTAATTGTTTCCTTTAACTAAGGATTTGCTGGATATAATTTAAATATTAAGTATTTAGGTAATATAAATTCTATATTTTGTACTATTTGATTAAAATAAAACCCTAAATTGATGAGGTATCTTGAGAGGGATAATTGGCTATTTGAAACACTTTAGATGTTGAATTAAAAATTTTCATAAAATGAATACACATACTAAGTAGCTTATGTGGATATATAATAGCTGTTTAATATTTTTGATAAGATGCATAATTATTTTTATTAATGTCACTTCACGGGTGACCTTACCAGTCTAGGTTTTAATTAAATAGTGAGCTTCATTTAAATTAATATTAATATACCATTCAATTACTTAATAAAAAAATCTACGTTTTGTGATTTCAAAATGATAGTATAATAGTATTTTAAAATATTGAGTTATGAAGTGTGAACCTGATATAAATTCTAAGATAAGGTGGACACTTAGGATTAACATTATATACATAAAACATAATGTACATATTAAATTATGTTATCTATGTTTAATTATTTGAATAAAATATAATTTTAAATTAGTGTGATTATTAGGGGGAGCCTAGTTAAATTGGATATGGTTAAGGAGTGATAAGAATGACCCTTTAGAATATAAAAGTAATTGAAGTATATCATGTTTCTTAAACAAGTAAAGGTAGAAAATAGTTTACTCTTGTTCATTTTTGACACAGGGTATCTGATTTATTTCCAAAATGAAAATTCTTTGAAAAGCTATATATATTCTTTATAGCATACATCATATACCAGTTTACACTATAACATCAATTTTTATTACACATCTTATCCAACATATTCATTATATCTTGTTCTATTATATCATTAATGATAGCTGTATCACCATCATGACACTTGATGATCTCAGGTGTCTTATTAACTTGATTTTTGCCATCAACTATGGGAATTTCATATTTCTTATTTTTTATAAATTCTTTCTGTTGAGGCTTGAACATGGGTTCAGTAGGTTGGAGTTCACCAGTCATTTGGAATATTTTCCAGTTGGCTACACAGGTTGATACCAACTTGATCTAAAATTTATATAAAGATATGCTACTGTAATGTGATGATTATAATATTTTGAGATAAACTTTTTTCTTTGAGCCTTTGTAGTCTCCATTGGTACTATTTGATTTCTTGTAGATCTAGTGTGATGATGCATACTTATTGCATAATAATGGTGTGTCACATATTTTTTTTTCTTGAATGATGTAAAATTCTAAATTTTTGATATAATAAGGGGACCCTAAAACTTTTTAATATCTTGGTGGTAGACTTAGCATTAACATAATATGCTTATACATTTTAACTACTTTTTAAAGTCATGTCATGGTTTTTTTTGAATAGAAGAAATATGTGACTGGTGAGTTTTTGTGGCACCAGGGATCACTCAATCAAGAATTATTTTAAATTTTTTTTAAAATAAATATATTTTATATTCCTCATACTTAGTTTTAAATTATTCATTTTTAATAGCATTTCTAAACCATTTTATTGTTACTAAGTAAAGTATAGCAATCTCTTGCAGTTCTAGCGTGTGTACAGGATGTTGCCATGATGCATGTATCCTTCTTTTGCAAAATTGATCTATATTTTATACTCTTTATGCATTACTAATTCACATGTATATTGTATATCTCATAACACATGTTTCATGTTGCATATTTTTGGTTTTATTAGATAATATATTTTGCATATCCATATTGCATATCCATATTTCAAGTTTTATTTTCATTGTGTATATTGAATAATGGATATTTCAGGTTATATGTTGCATTGTCAATCTTGAATACTGGATATTGCATTTTTCATTTCACATAGACATATTTTATTCATATATTCAACCTGTTTTCAATTTTTTTTCAAGCTGTGATTAATTTGTGTTTAATCTCTTATGAATTGTATTCTCAATTTTTTTACAACTAATTTCCTAACAGTTTGATAATTGTTTCCTATAAGCCCTTCTAAAACTTCATAGTCTGCTGAGGAGAACATTCATTCAAGGAAGTTGGAATAAGCTCTTCATAGATGTGTTATGCATATTCAAACTGATTAGTCGAAAATGTTGATTCATCACTAGAAAAAAAATCTGGCACCTGCTAGATGGTTCCCTAACTGACAGAATTATAGTATTTAAATTAAGACTAACACCTGCTAGAATGCACCAACATTTTTTGTACCTGGTGATGAATTATAAAATCCATATTAATTATCTCATTTCATTTTACACCTTCTGATGATCATTAAATGATTTATAATGAAAAAAATATATTCAGAAGTGTAAAATGTATTATTAATATTCTCCTTCACCCTCTTACTTTTAATATATACCAATCTTGATCATCTCCATAACAATGTGAGAAATAGTTTTGACATCATTTCATTTAACTTCTTTGATCTTTATTCTCATCATTTCAGCTATACATTGAGCTAGAAACTTCTCTTTAATAATAGCATCACCAGGATGTTTTTTGGTTGTTACAGTAATTGTTTTACCTGGAACATGATCCTGATTTAATTGAAATCTAACTCTTTTAACATTTTTCTTTTGCTTCCATTGTGACTTGAACATGGGTCCACCAGGTATTTGTGTACCAGCCATTGTAGCTACTAACAAGCTGGCTACTGAGATTTGTACCAGCCAGGGGACACCATTAATATATATGTACAAAATTCAATATTATCACAAAAAATTTAAACTTGAGCTGTTTCAGTTTATAATAGTGGAAAATTAATTGTTTCCTTTAACTAAGGATTTGCTGGATATAATTTAAATATTAAGTATTTAGGTAATATAAATTCTATATTTTGTACTATTTGATTAAAATAAAACCCTAAATTGATGAGGTATCTTGAGAGGGATAATTGGCTATTTGAAACACTTTAGATGTTGAATTAAAAATTTTCATAAAATGAATACACATACTAAGTAGCTTATGTGGATATATAATAGCTGTTTAATATTTTTGATAAGATGCATAATTATTTTTATTAATGTCACTTCACGGGTGACCTTACCAGTCTAGGTTTTAATTAAATAGTGAGCTTCATTTAAATTAATATTAATATACCATTCAATTACTTAATAAAAAAATCTACGTTTTGTGATTTCAAAATGATAGTATAATAGTATTTTAAAATATTGAGTTATGAAGTGTGAACCTGATATAAATTCTAAGATAAGGTGGACACTTAGGATTAACATTATATACATAAAACATAATGTACATATTAAATTATGTTATCTATGTTTAATTATTTGAATAAAATATAATTTTAAATTAGTGTGATTATTAGGGGGAGCCTAGTTAAATTGGATATGGTTAAGGAGTGATAAGAATGACCCTTTAGAATATAAAAGTAATTGAAGTATATCATGTTTCTTAAACAAGTAAAGGTAGAAAATAGTTTACTCTTGTTCATTTTTGACACAGGGTATCTGATTTATTTCCAAAATGAAAATTCTTTGAAAAGCTATATATATTCTTTATAGCATACATCATATACCAGTTTACACTATAACATCAATTTTTATTACACATCTTATCCAACATATTCATTATATCTTGTTCTATTATATCATTAATGATAGCTGTATCACCATCATGACACTTGATGATCTCAGGTGTCTTATTAACTTGATTTTTGCCATCAACTATGGGAATTTCATATTTCTTATTTTTTATAAATTCTTTCTGTTGAGGCTTGAACATGGGTTCAGTAGGTTGGAGTTCACCAGTCATTTGGAATATTTTCCAGTTGGCTACACAGGTTGATACCAACTTGATCTAAAATTTATATAAAGATATGCTACTGTAATGTGATGATTATAATATTTTGAGATAAACTTTTTTCTTTGAGCCTTTGTAGTCTCCATTGGTACTATTTGATTTCTTGTAGATCTAGTGTGATGATGCATACTTATTGCATAATAATGGTGTGTCACATATTTTTTTTTCTTGAATGATGTAAAATTCTAAATTTTTGATATAATAAGGGGACCCTAAAACTTTTTAATATCTTGGTGGTAGACTTAGCATTAACATAATATGCTTATACATTTTAACTACTTTTTAAAGTCATGTCATGGTTTTTTTTGAATAGAAGAAATATGTGACTGGTGAGTTTTTGTGGCACCAGGGATCACTCAATCAAGAATTATTTTAAATTTTTTTTAAAATAAATATATTTTATATTCCTCATACTTAGTTTTAAATTATTCATTTTTAATAGCATTTCTAAACCATTTTATTGTTACTAAGTAAAGTATAGCAATCTCTTGCAGTTCTAGCGTGTGTACAGGATGTTGCCATGATGCATGTATCCTTCTTTTGCAAAATTGATCTATATTTTATACTCTTTATGCATTACTAATTCACATGTATATTGTATATCTCATAACACATGTTTCATGTTGCATATTTTTGGTTTTATTAGATAATATATTTTGCATATCCATATTGCATATCCATATTTCAAGTTTTATTTTCATTGTGTATATTGAATAATGGATATTTCAGGTTATATGTTGCATTGTCAATCTTGAATACTGGATATTGCATTTTTCATTTCACATAGACATATTTTATTCATATATTCAACCTGTTTTCAATTTTTTTTCAAGCTGTGATTAATTTGTGTTTAATCTCTTATGAATTGTATTCTCAATTTTTTTACAACTAATTTCCTAACAGTTTGATAATTGTTTCCTATAAGCCCTTCTAAAACTTCATAGTCTGCTGAGGAGAACATTCATTCAAGGAAGTTGGAATAAGCTCTTCATAGATGTGTTATGCATATTCAAACTGATTAGTCGAAAATGTTGATTCATCACTAGAAAAAAAATCTGGCACCTGCTAGATGGTTCCCTAACTGACAGAATTATAGTATTTAAATTAAGACTAACACCTGCTAGAATGCACCAACATTTTTTGTACCTGGTGATGAATTATAAAATCCATATTAATTATCTCATTTCATTTTACACCTTCTGATGATCATTAAATGATTTATAATGAAAAAAATATATTCAGAAGTGTAAAATGTATTATTAATATTCTCCTTCACCCTCTTACTTTTAATATATACCAATCTTGATCATCTCCATAACAATGTGAGAAATAGTTTTGACATCATTTCATTTAACTTCTTTGATCTTTATTCTCATCATTTCAGCTATACATTGAGCTAGAAACTTCTCTTTAATAATAGCATCACCAGGATGTTTTTTGGTTGTTACAGTAATTGTTTTACCTGGAACATGATCCTGATTTAATTGAAATCTAACTCTTTTAACATTTTTCTTTTGCTTCCATTGTGACTTGAACATGGGTCCACCAGGTATTTGTGTACCAGCCATTGTAGCTACTAACAAGCTGGCTACTGAGATTTGTACCAGCCAGGGGACACCATTAATATATATGTACAAAATTCAATATTATCACAAAAAATTTAAACTTGAGCTGTTTCAGTTTATAATAGTGGAAAATTAATTGTTTCCTTTAACTAAGGATTTGCTGGATATAATTTAAATATTAAGTATTTAGGTAATATAAATTCTATATTTTGTACTATTTGATTAAAATAAAACCCTAAATTGATGAGGTATCTTGAGAGGGATAATTGGCTATTTGAAACACTTTAGATGTTGAATTAAAAATTTTCATAAAATGAATACACATACTAAGTAGCTTATGTGGATATATAATAGCTGTTTAATATTTTTGATAAGATGCATAATTATTTTTATTAATGTCACTTCACGGGTGACCTTACCAGTCTAGGTTTTAATTAAATAGTGAGCTTCATTTAAATTAATATTAATATACCATTCAATTACTTAATAAAAAAATCTACGTTTTGTGATTTCAAAATGATAGTATAATAGTATTTTAAAATATTGAGTTATGAAGTGTGAACCTGATATAAATTCTAAGATAAGGTGGACACTTAGGATTAACATTATATACATAAAACATAATGTACATATTAAATTATGTTATCTATGTTTAATTATTTGAATAAAATATAATTTTAAATTAGTGTGATTATTAGGGGGAGCCTAGTTAAATTGGATATGGTTAAGGAGTGATAAGAATGACCCTTTAGAATATAAAAGTAATTGAAGTATATCATGTTTCTTAAACAAGTAAAGGTAGAAAATAGTTTACTCTTGTTCATTTTTGACACAGGGTATCTGATTTATTTCCAAAATGAAAATTCTTTGAAAAGCTATATATATTCTTTATAGCATACATCATATACCAGTTTACACTATAACATCAATTTTTATTACACATCTTATCCAACATATTCATTATATCTTGTTCTATTATATCATTAATGATAGCTGTATCACCATCATGACACTTGATGATCTCAGGTGTCTTATTAACTTGATTTTTGCCATCAACTATGGGAATTTCATATTTCTTATTTTTTATAAATTCTTTCTGTTGAGGCTTGAACATGGGTTCAGTAGGTTGGAGTTCACCAGTCATTTGGAATATTTTCCAGTTGGCTACACAGGTTGATACCAACTTGATCTAAAATTTATATAAAGATATGCTACTGTAATGTGATGATTATAATATTTTGAGATAAACTTTTTTCTTTGAGCCTTTGTAGTCTCCATTGGTACTATTTGATTTCTTGTAGATCTAGTGTGATGATGCATACTTATTGCATAATAATGGTGTGTCACATATTTTTTTTTCTTGAATGATGTAAAATTCTAAATTTTTGATATAATAAGGGGACCCTAAAACTTTTTAATATCTTGGTGGTAGACTTAGCATTAACATAATATGCTTATACATTTTAACTACTTTTTAAAGTCATGTCATGGTTTTTTTTGAATAGAAGAAATATGTGACTGGTGAGTTTTTGTGGCACCAGGGATCACTCAATCAAGAATTATTTTAAATTTTTTTTAAAATAAATATATTTTATATTCCTCATACTTAGTTTTAAATTATTCATTTTTAATAGCATTTCTAAACCATTTTATTGTTACTAAGTAAAGTATAGCAATCTCTTGCAGTTCTAGCGTGTGTACAGGATGTTGCCATGATGCATGTATCCTTCTTTTGCAAAATTGATCTATATTTTATACTCTTTATGCATTACTAATTCACATGTATATTGTATATCTCATAACACATGTTTCATGTTGCATATTTTTGGTTTTATTAGATAATATATTTTGCATATCCATATTTCAAGTTTTATTTTCATTGTGTATATTGAATAATGCATATTTCAGGTTATATGTTGCATTGTCAATCTTGAATACTGGATATTGCATTTTTCATTTCACATAGACATATTTTATTCATATATTCAACCTGTTTTCAATTTTTTTTCAAGCTGTGATTAATTTGTGTTTAATCTCTTATGAATTGTATTCTCAATTTTTTTACAACTAATTTCCTAACAGTTTGATAATTGTTTCCTATAAGCCCTTCTAAAACTTCATAGCCTGCTGAGGAGAACATTCATTCAAGGAAGTTGGAATAAGCTCTTCATAGATGTGTTATGCATATTCAAACTGATTAGTCGAAAATGTTGATTCATCACTAGAAAAAAAATCTGGCACCTGCTAGATGGTTCCCTAACTGACAGAATTATAGTATTTAAATTAAGACTAACACCTGCTAGAATGCACCAACATTTTTTGTACCTGGTGATGAATTATAAAATCCATATTAATTATCTCATTTCATTTTACACCTTCTGATGATCATTAAATGATTTATAATGAAAAAAATATATTCAGAAGTGTAAAATGTATTATTAATATTCTCCTTCACCCTCTTACTTTTAATATATACCAATCTTGATCATCTCCATAACAATGTGAGAAATAGTTTTGACATCATTTCATTTAACTTCTTTGATCTTTATTCTCATCATTTCAGCTATACATTGAGCTAGAAACTTCTCTTTAATAATAGCATCACCAGGATGTTTTTTGGTTGTTACAGTAATTGTTTTACCTGGAACATGATCCTGATTTAATTGAAATCTAACTCTTTTAACATTTTTCTTTTGCTTCCATTGTGACTTGAACATGGGTCCACCAGGTATTTGTGTACCAGCCATTGTAGCTACTAACAAGCTGGCTACTGAGATTTGTACCAGCCAGGGGACACCATTAATATATATGTACAAAATTCAATATTATCACAAAAAATTTAAACTTGAGCTGTTTCAGTTTATAATAGTGGAAAATTAATTGTTTCCTTTAACTAAGGATTTGCTGGATATAATTTAAATATTAAGTATTTAGGTAATATAAATTCTATATTTTGTACTATTTGATTAAAATAAAACCCTAAATTGATGAGGTATCTTGAGAGGGATAATTGGCTATTTGAAACACTTTAGATGTTGAATTAAAAATTTTCATAAAATGAATACACATACTAAGTAGCTTATGTGGATATATAAGAGCTGTTTAATATTTTTGATAAGATGCATAATTATTTTTATTAATGTCACTTCACGGGTGACCTTACCAGTCTAGGTTTTAATTAAATAGTGAGCTTCATTTAAATTAATATTAATATACCATTCAATTACTTAATAAAAAAATCTACGTTTTGTGATTTCAAAATGATAGTATAATAGTATTTTAAAATATTGAGTTATGAAGTGTGAACCTGATATAAATTCTAAGATAAGGTGGACACTTAGGATTAACATTATATACATAAAACATAATGTACATATTAAATTATGTTATCTATGTTTAATTATTTGAATAAAATATAATTTTAAATTAGTGTGATTATTAGGGGGAGCCTAGTTAAATTGGATATGGTTAAGGAGTGATAAGAATGACCCTTTAGAATATAAAAGTAATTGAAGTATATCATGTTTCTTAAACAAGTAAAGGTAGAAAATAGTTTACTCTTGTTCATTTTTGACACAGGGTATCTGATTTATTTCCAAAATGAAAATTCTTTGAAAAGCTATATATATTCTTTATAGCATACATCATATACCAGTTTACACTATAACATCAATTTTTATTACACATCTTATCCAACATATTCATTATATCTTGTTCTATTATATCATTAATGATAGCTGTATCACCATCATGACACTTGATGATCTCAGGTGTCTTATTAACTTGATTTTTGCCATCAACTATGGGAATTTCATATTTCTTATTTTTTATAAATTCTTTCTGTTGAGGCTTGAACATGGGTTCAGTAGGTTGGAGTTCACCAGTCATTTGGAATATTTTCCAGTTGGCTACACAGGTTGATACCAACTTGATCTAAAATTTATATAAAGATATGCTACTGTAATGTGATGATTATAATATTTTGAGATAAACTTTTTTCTTTGAGCCTTTGTAGTCTCCATTGGTACTATTTGATTTCTTGTAGATCTAGTGTGATGATGCATACTTATTGCATAATAATGGTGTGTCACATATTTTTTTTTCTTGAATGATGTAAAATTCTAAATTTTTGATATAATAAGGGGACCCTAAAACTTTTTAATATCTTGGTGGTAGACTTAGCATTAACATAATATGCTTATACATTTTAACTACTTTTTAAAGTCATGTCATGGTTTTTTTTGAATAGAAGAAATATGTGACTGGTGAGTTTTTGTGGCACCAGGGATCACTCAATCAAGAATTATTTTAAATTTTTTTTAAAATAAATATATTTTATATTCCTCATACTTAGTTTTAAATTATTCATTTTTAATAGCATTTCTAAACCATTTTATTGTTACTAAGTAAAGTATAGCAATCTCTTGCAGTTCTAGCGTGTGTACAGGATGTTGCCATGATGCATGTATCCTTCTTTTGCAAAATTGATCTATATTTTATACTCTTTATGCATTACTAATTCACATGTATATTGTATATCTCATAACACATGTTTCATGTTGCATATTTTTGGTTTTATTAGATAATATATTTTGCATATCCATATTGCATATCCATATTTCAAGTTTTATTTTCATTGTGTATATTGAATAATGGATATTTCAGGTTATATGTTGCATTGTCAATCTTGAATACTGGATATTGCATTTTTCATTTCACATAGACATATTTTATTCATATATTCAACCTGTTTTCAATTTTTTTTCAAGCTGTGATTAATTTGTGTTTAATCTCTTATGAATTGTATTCTCAATTTTTTTACAACTAATTTCCTAACAGTTTGATAATTGTTTCCTATAAGCCCTTCTAAAACTTCATAGCCTGCTGAGGAGAACATTCATTCAAGGAAGTTGGAATAAGCTCTTCATAGATGTGTTATGCATATTCAAACTGATTAGTCGAAAATGTTGATTCATCACTAGAAAAAAAATCTGGCACCTGCTAGATGGTTCCCTAACTGACTGAATTCTAGTATTTAAATTAAGACTAACACCTGCTAGAATGCACCAACATTTTTTGTACCTGGTGATGAATTATAAAATCCATATTAATTATCTCATTTCATTTTACACCTTCTGATGATCATTAAATGATTTATAATGAAAAAAATATATTCAGAAGTGTAAAATGTATTATTAATATTCTCCTTCACCCTCTTACTTTTAATATATACCAATCTTGATCATCTCCATAACAATGTGAGAAATAGTTTTGACATCATTTCATTTAACTTCTTTGATCTTTATTTTCATCATTTCAGCTATACATTGAGCTAGAAACTTCTCTTTAATAATAGCATCACCAGGATGTTTTTTGGTTGTTACAGTAATTGTTTTACCTGGAACATGATCCTGATTTAATTGAAATCTAACTCTTTTAACATTTTTCTTTTGCTTCCATTGTGACTTGAACATGGGTCCACCAGGTATTTGTGTACCAGTCATTGTAGCTACTAACAAGCTGGCTACTGAGATTTGTACCAGCCAGGGGACACCATTAATATATATGTACAAAATTCAATATTATCACAAAAAATTTAAACTTGAGCTGTTTCAGTTTATAATAGTGGAAAATTAATTGTTTCCTTTAACTAAGGATTTGCTGGATATAATTTAAATATTAAGTATTTAGGTAATATAAATTCTATATTTTGTACTATTTGATTAAAATAAAACCCTAAATTGATGAGGTATCTTGAGAGGGATAATTGGCTATTTGAAACACTTTAGATGTTGAATTAAAAATTTTCATAAAATGAATACACATACTAAGTAGCTTATGTGGATATATAATAGCTGTTTAATATTTTTGATAAGATGCATAATTATTTTTATTAATGTCACTTCACGGGTGACCTTACCAGTCTAGGTTTTAATTAAATAGTGAGCTTCATTTAAATTAATATTAATATACCATTCAATTACTTAATAAAAAAATCTACGTTTTGTGATTTCAAAATGATAGTATAATAGTATTTTAAAATATTGAGTTATGAAGTGTGAACCTGATATAAATTCTAAGATAAGGTGGACACTTAGGATTAACATTATATACATAAAACATAATGTACATATTAAATTATGTTATCTATGTTTAATTATTTGAATAAAATATAATTTTAAATTAGTGTGATTATTAGGGGGAGCCTAGTTAAATTGGATATGGTTAAGGAGTGATAAGAATGACCCTTTAGAATATAAAAGTAATTGAAGTATATCATGTTTCTTAAACAAGTAAAGGTAGAAAATAGTTTACTCTTGTTCATTTTTGACACAGGGTATCTGATTTATTTCCAAAATGAAAATTCTTTGAAAAGCTATATATATTCTTTATAGCATACATCATATACCAGTTTACACTATAACATCAATTTTTATTACACATCTTATCCAACATATTCATTATATCTTGTTCTATTATATCATTAATGATAGCTGTATCACCATCATGACACTTGATGATCTCAGGTGTCTTATTAACTTGATTTTTGCCATCAACTATGGGAATTTCATATTTCTTATTTTTTATAAATTCTTTCTGTTGAGGCTTGAACATGGGTTCAGTAGGTTGGAGTTCACCAGTCATTTGGAATATTTTCCAGTTGGCTACACAGGTTGATACCAACTTGATCTAAAATTTATATAAAGATATGCTACTGTAATGTGATGATTATAATATTTTGAGATAAACTTTTTTCTTTGAGCCTTTGTAGTCTCCATTGGTACTATTTGATTTCTTGTAGATCTAGTGTGATGATGCATACTTATTGCATAATAATGGTGTGTCACATATTTTTTTTTCTTGAATGATGTAAAATTCTAAATTTTTGATATAATAAGGGGACCCTAAAACTTTTTAATATCTTGGTGGTAGACTTAGCATTAACATAATATGCTTATACATTTTAACTACTTTTTAAAGTCATGTCATGGTTTTTTTTGAATAGAAGAAATATGTGACTGGTGAGTTTTTGTGGCACCAGGGATCACTCAATCAAGAATTATTTTAAATTTTTTTTAAAATAAATATATTTTATATTCCTCATACTTAGTTTTAAATTATTCATTTTTAATAGCATTTCTAAACCATTTTATTGTTACTAAGTAAAGTATAGCAATCTCTTGCAGTTCTAGCGTGTGTACAGGATGTTGCCATGATGCATGTATCCTTCTTTTGCAAAATTGATCTATATTTTATACTCTTTATGCATTACTAATTCACATGTATATTGTATATCTCATAACACATGTTTCATGTTGCATATTTTTGGTTTTATTAGATAATATATTTTGCATATCCATATTGCATATCCATATTTCAAGTTTTATTTTCATTGTGTATATTGAATAATGGATATTTCAGGTTATATGTTGCATTGTCAATCTTGAATACTGGATATTGCATTTTTCATTTCACATAGACATATTTTATTCATATATTCAACCTGTTTTCAATTTTTTTTCAAGCTGTGATTAATTTGTGTTTAATCTCTTATGAATTGTATTCTCAATTTTTTTACAACTAATTTCCTAACAGTTTGATAATTGTTTCCTATAAGCCCTTCTAAAACTTCATAGCCTGCTGAGGAGAACATTCATTCAAGGAAGTTGGAATAAGCTCTTCATAGATGTGTTATGCATATTCAAACTGATTAGTCGAAAATGTTGATTCATCACTAGAAAAAAAATCTGGCACCTGCTAGATGGTTCCCTAACTGACAGAATTATAGTATTTAAATTAAGACTAACACCTGCTAGAATGCACCAACATTTTTTGTACCTGGTGATGAATTATAAAATCCATATTAATTATCTCATTTCATTTTACACCTTCTGATGATCATTAAATGATTTATAATGAAAAAAATATATTCAGAAGTGTAAAATGTATTATTAATATTCTCCTTCACCCTCTTACTTTTAATATATACCAATCTTGATCATCTCCATAACAATGTGAGAAATAGTTTTGACATCATTTCATTTAACTTCTTTGATCTTTATTCTCATCATTTCAGCTATACATTGAGCTAGAAACTTCTCTTTAATAATAGCATCACCAGGATGTTTTTTGGTTGTTACAGTAATTGTTTTACCTGGAACATGATCCTGATTTAATTGAAATCTAACTCTTTTAACATTTTTCTTTTGCTTCCATTGTGACTTGAACATGGGTCCACCAGGTATTTGTGTACCAGCCATTGTAGCTACTAACAAGCTGGCTACTGAGATTTGTACCAGCCAGGGGACACCATTAATATATATGTACAAAATTCAATATTATCACAAAAAATTTAAACTTGAGCTGTTTCAGTTTATAATAGTGGAAAATTAATTGTTTCCTTTAACTAAGGATTTGCTGGATATAATTTAAATATTAAGTATTTAGGTAATATAAATTCTATATTTTGTACTATTTGATTAAAATAAAACCCTAAATTGATGAGGTATCTTGAGAGGGATAATTGGCTATTTGAAACACTTTAGATGTTGAATTAAAAATTTTCATAAAATGAATACACATACTAAGTAGCTTATGTGGATATATAATAGCTGTTTAATATTTTTGATAAGATGCATAATTATTTTTATTAATGTCACTTCACGGGTGACCTTACCAGTCTAGGTTTTAATTAAATAGTGAGCTTCATTTAAATTAATATTAATATACCATTCAATTACTTAATAAAAAAATCTACGTTTTGTGATTTCAAAATGATAGTATAATAGTATTTTAAAATATTGAGTTATGAAGTGTGAACCTGATATAAATTCTAAGATAAGGTGGACACTTAGGATTAACATTATATACATAAAACATAATGTACATATTAAATTATGTTATCTATGTTTAATTATTTGAATAAAATATAATTTTAAATTAGTGTGATTATTAGGGGGAGCCTAGTTAAATTGGATATGGTTAAGGAGTGATAAGAATGACCCTTTAGAATATAAAAGTAATTGAAGTATATCATGTTTCTTAAACAAGTAAAGGTAGAAAATAGTTTACTCTTGTTCATTTTTGACACAGGGTATCTGATTTATTTCCAAAATGAAAATTCTTTGAAAAGCTATATATATTCTTTATAGCATACATCATATACCAGTTTACACTATAACATCAATTTTTATTACACATCTTATCCAACATATTCATTATATCTTGTTCTATTATATCATTAATGATAGCTGTATCACTATCATGACACTTGATGATCTCAGGTGTCTTATTAACTTGATTTTTGCCATCAACTATGGGAATTTCATATTTCTTAATTTTTATAAATTCTTTCTGTTGAGGCTTGAACATGGGTTCAGTAGGTTGGAGTTCACCAGTCATTTGGAATATTTTCCAGTTGGCTACACAGGTTGATACCAACTTGATCTAAAATTTATATAAAGATATGCTACTGTAATGTGATGATTATAATATTTTGAGATAAACTTTTTTCTTTGAGCCTTTGTAGTCTCCATTGGTACTATTTGATTTCTTGTAGATCTAGTGTGATGATGCATACTTATTGCATAATAATGGTGTGTCACATATTTTTTTTTCTTGAATGATGTAAAATTCTAAATTTTTGATATAATAAGGGGACCCTAAAACTTTTTAATATCTTGGTGGTAGACTTAGCATTAACATAATATGCTTATACATTTTAACTACTTTTTAAAGTCATGTCATGGTTTTTTTTGAATAGAAGAAATATGTGACTGGTGAGTTTTTGTGGCACCAGGGATCACTCAATCAAGAATTATTATAAATTTTTTTTAAAATAAATATATTTTATATTCCTCATACTTAGTTTTAAATTATTCATTTTTAATAGCATTTCTAAACCATTTTATTGTTACTAAGTAAAGTATAGCAATCTCTTGCAGTTATAGCGTGTGTACAGGATGTTGCCATGATGCATGTATCCTTCTTTTGCAAAATTGATCTATATTTTATACTCTTTATGCATTACTAATTCACATGTATATTGTATATCTCATAACACATGCTTCATGTTGCATATTTTTGGTTTTATTAGATAATATATTTTGCATATCCATATTGCATATCCATATTTCAAGTTTTATTTTCATTGTGTATATTGAATAATGGATATTTCAGGTTATATGTTGCATTGTCAATCTTGAATACTGGATATTGCATTTTTCATTTCACATAGACATATTTTATTCATATATTCAACCTGTTTTCAATTTTTTTTTCAAGCTGTGATTAATTTGTGTTTAATCTCTTATGAATTGTATTCTCAATTTTTTTACAACTAATTTCCTAACAGTTTGATAATTGTTTCCTATAAGCCCTTCTAAAACTTCATAGCCTGCTGAGGAGAACATTCATTCAAGGAAGTTGGAATAAGCTCTTCATAGATGTGTTATGCATATTCAAACTGATTAGTCGAAAATGTTGATTCATCACTAGAAAAAAAATCTGGCACCTGCTAGATGGTTCCCTAACTGACTGAATTATAGTATTTAAATTAAGACTAACACCTGCTAGAATGCACCAACATTTTTTGTACCTGGTGATGAATTATAAAATCCATATTTATTATCTCATTTCATTTTACACCTTCTGATGATCATTAAATGATTTATAATGAAAAAAATATATTCAGAAGTGTAAAATGTATTATTAATATTCTCCTTCACCCTCTTACTTTTAATATATACCAATCTTGATCATCTCCATAACAATGTGAGAAATAGTTTTGACATCATTTCATTTAACTTCTTTGATCTTTATTTTCATCATTTCAGCTATACATTGAGCTAGAAACTTCTCTTTAATAATAGCATCACCAGGATGTTTTTTGGTTGTTACAGTAATTGTTTTACCTGGAACATAATCCTGATTTAATTGAAATCTAACTCTTTTAACATTTTTCTTTTGCTTCCATTGTGACTTGAACATGGGTCCACCAGGTATTTGTGTACCAGTCATTGTAGCTACTAACAAGCTGGCTACTGAGATTTGTACCAGCCAGGGGACACCATTAATATATATGTACAAAATTCAATATTATCACAAAAAATTTAAACTTGAGCTGTTTCAGTTTATAATAGTGGAAAATTAATTGTTTCCTTTAACTAAGGATTTGCTGGATATAATTTAAATATTAAGTATTTAGGTAATATAAATTCTATATTTTGTACTATTTGAATAAAATAAAACCCTAAATTGATGAGGTATCTTGAGAGGGATAATTGGCTATTTGAAACACTAGAGATGTTGAATTAAAAATTTTCATAAAATGAATACACATACTAAGTAGCTTATGTGGATATATAATAGCTGTTTAATATTTTTGATAAGATGCATAATTATTTTTATTAATGTCACTTCACGGGTGACCTTACCAGTCTAGGTTTTAATTAAATAGTGAGCTTCATTTAAATTAATATTAATATACCATTCAATTACTTAATAAAAAAATCTACGTTTTGTGATTTCAAAATGATAGTATAATAGTATTTTAAAATATTGAGTTATGAAGTGTGAACCTGACATAAATTCTAAGATAAGGTGGACACTTAGGATTAACATTATATACATAAAACATAATGTACATATTAAATTATGTTATCTATGTTTAATTATTTGAATAAAATATAATTTTAAATTAGTGTGATAATTAGGGGGAGCCTAGTTAAATTGGATATGGTTAAGGAGTGATAAGAATGACCCTTTAGAATATAAAAGTAATTGAAGTATATCATGTTTCTTAAACAAGTAAAGGTAGAAAATAGTTTACTCTTGTTCATTTTTGACACAGGGTATCTGATTTATTTCCAAAATGAAAATTCTTTGAAAAGCTATATATATTCTTTATAGCATACATCATATACCAGTTTACACTATAACATCAATTTTTATTACACATCTTATCCAACATATTCATTATATCTTGTTCTATTATATCATTAATGATAGCTGTATCACCATCATGACACTTGATGATCTCAGGTGTCTTATTAACTTGATTTTTGCCATCAACTATGGGAATTTCATATTTCTTAATTTTTATAAATTCTTTCTGTTGAGGCTTGAACATGGGTTCAGTAGGTTGGAGTTCACCAGTCATTTGGAATATTTTCCAGTTGGCTACACAGGTTGATACCAACTTGATCTAAAATTTATATAAAGATATGCTACTGTAATGTGATGATTATAATATTTTGAGATTATCTTTTTTCTTTGAGCCTTTGTAGGCTCCATTGGTACTATTTGATTTCTTGTAGATCTAGTGTGATGATGCATACTTATTGCATAATAATGGTGTGTCACATATTTTTTTTTCTTGAATGATGTAAAATTCTAAATTTTTGATATAATAAGGGGACCCTAAAACTTTTTAATATCTTGGTGGTAGACTTAGCATTAACATAATATGCTTATACATTTTAACTACTTTTTAAAGTCATGTCATGGTTTTTTTTGAATAGAAGAAATATGTGACTGGTGAGTTTTTGTGGCACCAGGGATCACTCAATCAAGAATTATTTTAAATTTTTTTTAAAATAAATATATTTTATATTCCTCATACTTAGTTTTAAATTATTCATTTTTAATAGCATTTCTAAACCATTTTATTGTTACTAAGTAAAGTGTAGCAATCTCTTGCAGTTCTAGCGTGTGTACAGGATGTTGCCATGATGCATGTATCCTTCTTTTGCAAAATTGATCTATATTTTATACTCTTTATGCATTACTAATTCACATGTATATTGTATATCTCATAACACATGTTTCATGTTGCATATTTTTGGTTTTATTAGATAATATATTTTGCATATCCATATTTCAAGTTTTATTTTCATTGTGTATATTGAATAATGGATATTTCAGGTTATATGTTGCATTGTCAATCTTGAATACTGGATATTGCATTTTTCATTTCACATAGACATATTTTATTCATATATTCAACCTGTTTTCAATTTTTTTTCAAGCTGTGATTAATTTGTGTTTAATCTCTTATGAATTGTATTCTCAATTTTTTTACAACTAATTTCCTAACAGTTTGATAATTGTTTCCTATAAGCCCTTCTAAAACTTCATAGCCTGCTGAGGAGAACATTCATTCAAGGAAGTTGGAATATGCTCTTCATAGATGTGTTATGCATATTCAAACTGATTAGTCGAAAATGTTGATTCATCACTAGAAAGAAAATCTGGCACCTGCTAGATGGTTCCCTAACTGACTGAATTATATTATTTAAATTAAGACTAACACCTGCTAGAATGCACCAACATTTTTTGTACCTGGTGATGAATTATAAAATCCATATTAATTATCTCATTTCATTTTACACCTTCTGATGATCATTAAATGATTTATAATGAAAAAAATATATTCAGAAGTGTAAAATGTATTATTAATATTCTCCTTCACCCTCTTACTTTTAATATATACCAATCTTGATCATCTCCATAACAATGTGAGAAATAGTTTTGACATCATTTCATTTAACTTCTTTGATCTTTATTTTCATCATTTCAGCTATACATTGAGCTAGAAACTTCTCTTTAATAATAGCATCACCAGGATGTTTTTTGGTTGTTACAGTAATTGTTTTACCTGGAACATGATCCTGATTTAATTGAAATCTAACTCTTTTAACATTTTTCTTTTGCTTCCATTGTGACTTGAACATGGGTCCACCAGGTATTTGTGTACCAGTCATTGTAGCTACTAACAAGCTGGCTACTGAGATTTGTACCAGCCAGGGGACACCATTAATATATATGTACAAAATTCAATATTATCACAAAAAATTTAAACTTGAGCTGTTTCAGTTTATAATAGTGGAAAATTAATTGTTTCCTTTAACTAAGGATTTGCTGGATATAATTTAAATATTAAGTATTTAGGTAATATAAATTCTATATTTTGTACTATTTGAATAAAATAAAACCCTAAATTGATGAGGTATCTTGAGAGGGATAATTGGCTATTTGAAACACTTTAGATGTTGAATTAAAAATTTTCATAAAATGAATACACATACTAAGTAGCTTATGTGGATATATAATAGCTGTTTAATATTTTTGATAAGATGCATAATTATTTTTATTAATGTCACTTCACGGGTGACCTTACCAGTCTAGGTTTTAATTAAATAGTGAGCTTCATTTAAATTAATATTAATATACCATTCAATTACTTAATAAAAAAATCTACGTTTTGTGATTTCAAAATGATAGTATAATAGTATTTTAAAATATTGAGTTATGAAGTGTGAACCTGACATAAATTCTAAGATAAGGTGGACACTTAGGATTAACATTATATACATAAAACATAATGTACATATTAAATTATGTTATCTATGTTTAATTATTTGAATAAAATATAATTTTAAATTAGTGTGATTATTAGGGGGAGCCTAGTTAAATTGGATATGGTTAAGGAGTGATAAGAATGACCCTTTAGAATATAAAAGTAATTGAAGTATATCATGTTTCTTAAACATGTAAAGGTAGAAAATAGTTTACTCTTGTTCATTTTTGACAAAGGGTATCTGATTTATTTCCAAAATGAAAATTCTTTGAAAAGCTATATATATTCTTTATAGCATACATCATATACCAGTTTACACTATAACATCAATTTTTATTACACATCTTATCCAACATATTCATTATATCTTGTTCTATTATATCATTAATGATAGCTGTATCACCATCATGACACTTGATGATCTCAGGTGTCTTATTAACTTGATTTTTGCCATCAACTATGGGAATTTCATATTTCTTAATTTTTATAAATTCTTTCTGTTGAGGCTTGAACATGGGTTCAGTAGGTTGGAGTTCACCAGTCATTTGGAATATTTTCCAGTTGGCTACACAGGTTGATACCAACTTGATCTAAAATTTATATAAAGATACGCTAGTGTAATGTGATGATTATAATATTTTGAGATAAACTTTTTTCTTTGAGCCTTTGTAGGCTCCATTGGTACTATTTGATTTCTTGTAGATCTAGTGTGATGATGCATACTTATTGCATAATAATGGTGTGTCACATATTTTTTTTTCTTGAATGATGTAAAATTCTAAATTTTTGATATAATAAGGGGACCCTAAAACTTTTTAATATCTTGGTGGTAGACTTAGCATTAACATAATATGCTTATACATTTTAACTACTTTTTAAAGTCATGTCATGGTTTTTTTTTGAATAGAAGAAATATGTGACTGGTGAGTTTTTGTGGCACCAGGGATCACTCAATCAAGAATTATTTTAAATTTTTTTTAAAATAAATATATTTTATATTCCTCATACTTAGTTTTAAATTATTCATTTTTAATAGCATTTCTAAACCATTTTATTGTTACTAAGTAAAGTATAGCAATCTCTTGCAGTTCTAGCGTGTGTACAGGATGTTGCCATGATGCATGTATCCTTCTTTTGCAAAATTGATCTATATTTTATACTCTTTATGCATTACTAATTCACATGTATATTGTATATCTCATAACACATGTTTCATGTTGCATATTTTTGGTTTTATTAGATAATATATTTTGCATATCCATATTGCATATCCATATTTCAAGTTTTATTTTCATTGTGTATATTGAATAATGGATATTTCAGGTTATATGTTGCATTGTCAATCTTGAATACTGGATATTGCATTTTTAATTTCACATAGACATATTTTATTCATATATTCAACCTGTTTTCAATTTTTTTTCAAGCTGTGATTAATTTGTGTTTAATCTCTTATGAATTGTATTCTCAATTTTTTTACAACTAATTTCCTAACAGTTTGATAATTGTTTCCTATAAGCCCTTCTAAAACTTCATAGCCTGCTGAGGAGAACATTCATTCAAGGAAGTTGGAATATGCTCTTCATAGATGTGTTATGCATATTCAAACTGATTAGTCGAAAATGTTGATTCATCACTAGAAAAAAAATCTGGCACCTGCTAGATGGTTCCCTAACTGACTGAATTATAGTATTTAAATTAAGACTAACACCTGCTAGAATGCACCAACATTTTTTGTACCTGGTGATGAATTATAAAATCCATATTAATTATCTCATTTCATTTTACACCTTCTGATGATCATTAAATGATTTATAATGAAAAAAATATATTCAGAAGTGTAAAATGTATTATTAATATTCTCCTTCACCCTCTTACTTTTAATATATACCAATCTTGATCATCTCCATAACAATGTGAGAAATAGTTTTGACATCATTTCATTTAACTTCTTTGATCTTTATTTTCATCATTTCAGCTATACATTGAGCTAGAAACTTCTCTTTAATAATAGCATCACCAGGATGTTTTTTGGTTGTTACAGTAATTGTTTTACCTGGAACATGATCCTGATTTAATTGAAATCTAACTCTTTTAACATTTTTCTTTTGCTTCCATTGTGACTTGAACATGGGTCCACCAGGTATTTGTGTACCAGTCATTGTAGCTACTAACAAGCTGGCTACTGAGATTTGTACCAGCCAGGGGACACCATTAATATATATGTACAAAATTCAATATTATCACAAAAAATTTAAACTTGAGCTGTTTCAGTTTATAATAGTGGAAAATTAATTGTTTCCTTTAACTAAGGATTTGCTGGATATAATTTAAATATTAAGTATTTAGGTAATATAAATTCTATATTTTGTACTATTTGAATAAAATAAAACCCTAAATTGATGAGGTATCTTGAGAGGGATAATTGGCTATTTGAAACACTAGAGATGTTGAATTAAAAATTTTCATAAAATGAATACACATACTAAGTAGCTTATGTGGATATATAATAGCTGTTTAATATTTTTGATAAGATGCATAATTATTTTTATTAATGTCACTTCACGGGTGACCTTACCAGTCTAGGTTTTAATTAAATAGTGAGCTTCATTTAAATTAATAGTAATATACCATTCAATTACTTAATAAAAAAATCTACGTCTTGTGATTTCAAAATGATAGTATAATAGTATTTTAAAATATTGAGTTATGAAGTGTGAACCTGACATAAATTCTAAGATAAGGTGGACACTTAGGATTAACATTATATACATAAAACATAATGTACATATTAAATTATGTTATCTATGTTTAATTATTTGAATAAAATATAATTTTAAATTAGTGTGATTATTAGGGGGAGCCTAGTTAAATTGGATATGGTTAAGGAGTGATAAGAATGACCCTTTAGAATATAAAAGTAATTGAAGTATATCATGTTTCTTAAACAAGTAAAGGTAGAAAATAGTTTACTCTTGTTCATTTTTGACACAGGGTATCTGATTTATTTCCAAAATGAAAATTCTTTGAAAAGCTATATATATTCTTTATAGCATACATCATATACCAGTTTACACTATAACATCAATTTTTATTACACATCTTATCCAACATATTCATTATATCTTGTTCTATTATATCATTAATGATAGCTGTATCACCATCATGACAGTTGATGATCTCAGGTGTCTTATTAACTTGATTTTTGCCATCAACTATGGGAATTTCATATTTTTTAATTTTTATAAATTCTTTCTGTTGAGGCTTGAACATGGGTTCAGTAGGTTGGAGTTCACCAGTCATTTGGAATATTTTCCAGTTGGCTACACAGGTTGATACCAACTTGATCTAAAATTTATATAAAGATATGCTATTGTAATGTGATGATTATAATATTTTGAGATAAACTTTTTTCTTTGAGCCTTTGTAGGCTCCATTGGTACTATTTGATTTCTTGTAGATCTAGTGTGATGATGCATACTTATTGCATAATAATGGTGTGTCACATATTTTTTTTTCTTGAATGATGTAAAATTCTAAATTTTTGATATAATAAGGGGACCCTAAAACTTTTTAATATCTTGGTGGTAGACTTAGCATTAACATAATATGCTTATACATTTTAACTACTTTTTAAAGTCATGTCATGGTTTTTTTTGAATAGAAGAAATATGTGACTGGTGAGTTTTTGTGGCACCAGGGATCACTCAATCAAGAATTATTTTAAATTTTTTTTAAAATAAATATATTTTATACTCCTCATACTTAGTTTTAAATTATTCATTTTTAATAGCATTTCTAAACCATTTTATTGTTACTAAGTAAAGTATAGCAATCTCTTGCAGTTCTAGCGTGTGTACAGGATGTTGCCATGATGCATGTATCCTTCTTTTGCAAAATTGATCTATATTTTATACTCTTTATGCATTACTAATTCACATGTATATTGTATATCTCATAACACATGTTTCATGTTGCATATTTTTGGTTTTATTAGATAATATATTTTGCATATCCATATTTCAAGTTTTATTTTCATTGTGTATATTGAATAATGGATATTTCAGGTTATATGTTGCATTGTCAATCTTGAATACTGGATATTGCATTTTTCATTTCACATAGACATATTTTATTCATATATTCAACCTGTTTTCAATTTTTTTTCAAGCTCTGATTAATTTGTGTTTAATCTCTTATGAATTGAATTCTCAATTTTTTTACAACTAATTTCCTAACAGTTTGATAATTGTTTCCTATAAGCCCTTCTAAAACTTCATAGCCTGCTGAGGAGAACATTCATTCAAGGAAGTTGGAATATGCTCTTCATAGATGTGTTATGCATATTCAAACTGATTAGTCGAAAATGTTGATTCATCACTAGAAAAAAAATCTGGCACCTGCTAGATGGTTCCCTAACTGACTGAATTATAGTATTTAAATTAAGACTAACACCTGCTAGAATGCACCAACATTTTTTGTACCTGGTGATGAATTATAAAATCCATATTAATTATCTCATTTCATTTTACACCTTCTGATGATCATTAAATGATTTATAATGAAAAAAATATATTCAGAAGTGTAAAATGTATTATTAATATTCTCCTTCACCCTCTTACTTTTAATATATACCAATCTTGATCATCTCCATAACAATGTGAGAAATAGTTTTGACATCATTTCATTTAACTTCTTTGATCTTTATTCTCATCATTTCAGCTATACATTGAGCTAGAAACTTCTCTTTAATAATAGCATCACCAGGATGTTTTTTGGTTGTTACAGTAATTGTTTTACCTGGAACATGATCCTGATTTAATTGAAATCTAACTCTTTTAACATTTTTCTTTTGCTTCCATTGTGACTTGAACATGGGTCCACCAGGTATTTGTGTACCAGTCATTGTAGCTACTAACAAGCTGGCTACTGAGATTTGTACCAGCCAGGGGACACCATTAATATATATGTACAAAATTCAATATTATCACAAAAAATTTAAACTTGAGCTGTTTCAGTTTATAATAGTGGAAAATTAATTGTTTCCTTTAACTAAGGATTTGCTGGATATAATTTAAATATTAAGTATTTAGGTAATATAAATTCTATATTTTGTACTATTTGATTAAAATAAAACCCTAAATTGATGAGGTATCTTGAGAGGGATAATTGGCTATTTGAAACACTTTAGATGTTGAATTAAAAATTTTCATAAAATGAATACACATACTAAGTAGCTTATGTGGATATATAATAGCTGTTTAATATTTTTGATAAGATGAATAATTATTTTTATTAATGTCACTTCACGGGTGACCTTACCAGTCTAGGTTTTAATTAAATAGTGAGCTTCATTTAAATTAATATTGATATACCATTCAATTACTTAATAAAAAAATCTATGTTTTGTGATTTCAAAATGATAGTATAATAGTATTTTAAAATATTGAGTTATGAAGTGTGAACCTGACATAAATTCTAAGATAAGGTGGACACTTAGGATTAACATTATATACATAAAACGTAATGTACATATTAAATTATGTTATCTATGTTTAATTATTTGAATAAAATATAATTTTAAATTAGTGTGATGATTAGGGGGAGCCTAGTTAAATTGGATATGGTTAAGGAGTGATAAGAATGACCCTTTAGAATATAAAAGTAATTGAAGTATATCATGTTTCTTAAACAAGTAAAGGTAGAAAATAGTTTACTCTTGTTCATTTTTGACACAGGGTATCTTATTTATTTCCAAAATGAAAATTCTTTGAAAAGCTATATATATTCTTTATAGCATACATCATATACCAGTTTACACTATAACATCAATTTTTATTACACATCTTATCCAACATATTCATTATATCTTGTTCTATTATATCATTAATGATAGCTGTATCACCATCATGACACTTGATGATCTCAGGTGTCTTATTAACTTGATTTTTGCCATCAACTATGGGAATTTCATATTTCTTAATTTTTATAAATTCTTTCTGTTGAGGCTTGAACATGGATTCAGTAGGTTGGAGTTCACCAGTCATTTGGAATATTTTCCAGTTGGCTACACAGGTTGATACCAACTTGATCTAAAATTTATATAAAGATATGCTACTGTAATGTGATGATTATAATATTTTGAGATAAACTTTTTTCTTTGAGCCTTTGTAGTCTCCATTGGTACTATTTGATTTCTTGTAGATCTAGTGTGATGATGCATACTTATTGCATAATAATGGTGTGTCACATATTTTTTTTTCTTGAATGATGTAAAATTCTAAATTTTTGATATAATAAGGGGACCCTAAAACTTTTTAATATCTTGGTGGTAGACTTAGCATTAACATAATATGCTTATACATTTTAACTACTTTTTAAAGTCATGTCATGGTTTTTTTTGAATAGAAGAAATATGTGACTGGTGAGTTTTTGTGGCACCAGGGATCACTCAATCAAGAATTATTTTAAATTTTTTTTAAAATAAATATATTTTATATTCCTCATACTTAGTTTTAAATTATTCATTTTTAATAGCATTTCTAAACCATTTTATTGTTACTAAGTAAAGTATAGCAATCTCTTGCAGTTCTAGCGTGTGTACAGGATGTTGCCATGATGCATGTATCCTTCTTTTGCAAAATTGATCTATATTTTATACTCTTTATGCATTACTAATTCACATGTATATTGTATATCTCATAACACATGTTTCATGTTGCATATTTTTGGTTTTATTAGATAATATATTTTGCATATCCATATTGCATATCCATATTTCAAGTTTTATTTTCAATGTGTATATTGAATAATGGATATTTCAGGTTATATGTTGCATTGTCAATATTGAATACTGGATATTGCATTTTTAATTTCACATAGACATATTTTATTCATATATTCAACCTGTTTTCAATTTTTTTTTCAAGCTGTGATTAATTTGTGTTTAATCTCTTATGAATTGTATTCTCAATTTTTTTACAACTAATTTCCTAACAGTTTGATAATTGTTTCCTATAAGCCCTTCTAAAACTTCATAGCCTGCTGAGGAGAACATTCATTCAAGGAAGTTGGAATATGCTCTTCATAGATGTGTTATGCATATTCAAACTGATTAGTCGAAAATGTTGATTCATCACTAGAAAAAAAATCTGGCACCTGCTAGATGGTTCCCTAACTGACTGAATTATAGTATTAAATTAAGACTAACACCTGCTAGAATGCACCAACATTTTTTGTACCTGGTGATGAATTATAAAATCCATATTAATTATCTCATTTCATTTTAAACCTTCTGATGATCATTAAATGATTTATAATGAAAAAAATATATTCAGAAGTGTAAAATGTATTATTAATATTCTCCTTCACCCTCTTACTTTTAATATATACCAATCTTGATCATCTCCATAACAATGTGAGAAATAGTTTTGACATCATTTCATTTAACTTCTTTGATCTTTATTTTCATCATTTCAGCTATACATTGAGCTAGAAACTTCTCTTTAATAATAGCATCACCAGGATGTTTTTTGGTTGTTACAGTAATTGTTTTACCTGGAACATGATCCTGATTTAATTGAAATCTAACTCTTTTAACATTTTTCTTTTGCTTCCATTGTGACTTGAACATGGGTCCACCAGGTATTTGTGTACCAGTCATTGTAGCTACTAACAAGCTGGCTACTGAGATTTGTACCAGCCAGGGGACACCATTAATATATATGTACAAAATTCAATATTATCACAAAAAATTTAAACTTGAGCTGTTTCAGTTTATAATAGTGGAAAATTAATTGTTTCCTTTAACTAAGGATTTGCTGGATATAATTTAAATATTAAGTATTTAGGTAATATAAATTCTATATTTTGTACTATTTGAATAAAATAAAACCCTAAATTGATGAGGTATCTTGAGAGGGATAATTGGCTATTTGAAACACTTTAGATGTTGAATTAAAAATTTTCATAAAATGAATACACATACTAAGTAGCTTATGTGGATATATAATAGCTGTTTAATATTTTTGATAAGATGCATAATTATTTTTATTAATGTCACTTCACGGGTGACCTTACCAGTCTAGGTTTTAATTAAATAGTGAGCTTCATTTAAATTAATATTAATATACCATTCAATTACTTAATAAAAAAATCTATGTTTTGTGATTTCAAAATGATAGTATAATAGTATTTTAAAATATTGAGTTATGAAGTGTGAACCTGACATAAATTCTAAGATAAGGTGGACACTTAGGATTAACATTATATACATAAAACATAATGTACATATTAAATTATGTTATCTATGTTTAATTATTTGAATAAAATATAATTTTAAATTAGTGTGATGATTAGGGGGAGCCTAGTTAAATTGGATATGGTTAAGGAGTGATAAGAATGACCCTTTAGAATATAAAAGTAATTGAAGTATATCATGTTTCTTAAACAAGTAAAGGTAGAAAATAGTTTACTCTTGTTCATTTTTGACAAAGGGTATCTGATTTATTTCCAAAATGAAAATTCTTTGAAAAGCTATATATATTCTTTATAGCATACATCATATACTGATTTACACTATAATATCAATTTTTATTACACATCTTATCCAACATATTCATTATATCTTGTTCTATTATATCATTAATGATAGCTGTATCACCATCATGACACTTGATGATCTCAGGTGTCTTATTAACTTGATTTTTGCCATCAACTATGGGAATTTCATATTTCTTAATTTTTATAAATTCTTTCTGTTGAGGCTTGAACATGGGTTCAGTAGGTTGGAGTTCACCAGTCATTTGGAATATTTTCCAGTTGGCTACACAGGTTGATACCAACTTGATCTAAAATTTATATAAAGATATGCTACTGTAATGTGATGATTATAATATTTTGAGATAATCTTTTTTCTTTGAGCCTTTGTAGGCTCCATTGGTACTATTTGATTTCTTGTAGATCTAGTGTGATGATGCATACTTATTGCATAATAATGATGTGTCACATATTTTTTTTTCTTGAATGATGTAAAATTCTAAATTTTTGATATAATAAGGGGACCCTAAAACTTTTTAATATCTTGGTGGTAGACTTAGCATTAACATAATATGCTTATACATTTTAACTACTTTTCAAAGTCATGTCATGGTTTTTTTTGAATAGAAGAAATATGTGACTGGTGAGTTTTTGTGGCACCAGGGATCACTCAATCAAGAATTATTTTAAATTTTTTTTAAAATAAATATATTTTATATTCCTCATACTTAGTTTTAAATTATTCATTTTTAATAGCATTTCTAAACCATTTTATTGTTACTAAGTAAAGTATAGCAATCTCTTGCAGTTCTAGCGTGTGTACAGGATGTTGCCATGATGCATGTATCCTTCTTTTGCAAAATTGATCTATATTTTATACTCTTTATGCATTACTAATTCACATGTATATTGTATATCTCATAACACATGTTTCATGTTGCATATTTTTGGTTTTATTAGATAATATATTTTGCATATCCATATTTCAAGTTTTATTTTCATTGTGTATATTGAATAATGGATATTTCAGGTTATATGTTGCATTGTCAATCTTGAATACTGGATATTGCATTTTTCATTTCACATAGACATATTTTATTCATATATTCAACCTGTTTTCAATGTTTTTTCAAGCTGTGATTAATTTGTGTTTAATCTCTTATGAATTGTATTCTCAATTTTTTTACAACTAATTTCCTAACAGTTTGATAATTGTTTCCTATAAGCCCTTCTAAAACTTCATAGCCTGCTGAGGAGAACATTCATTCAAGGAAGTTGGAATATGCTCTTCATAGATGTGTTATGCATATTCAAACTGATTAGTCAAAAATGTTGATTCATCACTAGAAAAAAAATCTGGCACCTGCTAGATGGTTCCCTAACTGACTGAATTATAGTATTTAAATTAAGACTAACACCTGCTAGAATGCACCAACATTTTTTGTACCTGGTGATGAATTATAAAATCCATATTAATTATCTCATTTCATTTTACACCTTCTGATGATCATTAAATGATTTATAATGAAAAAAATATATTCAGAAGTGTAAAATGTATTATTAATATTCTCCTTCACCCTCTTACTTTTAATATATACCAATCTTGATCATCTCCATAACAATGTGAGAAATAGTTTTGACATCATTTCATTTAACTTCTTTGATCTTTATTCTCATCATTTCAGCTATACATTGAGCTAGAAACTTCTCTTTAATAATAGCATCACCAGGATGTTTTTTGGTTGTTACAGTAATTGTTTTACCTGGAACATGATCCTGATTTAATTGAAATCTAACTCTTTTAACATTTTTCTTTTGCTTCCATTGTGACTTGAACATGGGTCCACCAGGTATTTGTGTACCAGTCATTGTAGCTACTAACAAGCTGGCTACTGAGATTTGTACCAGCCAGGGGACACCATTAATATATATGTACAAAATTCAATATTATCACAAAACATTTAAACTTGAGCTGTTTCAGTTTATAATAGTGGAAAATTAATTGTTTTCTTTAACTAAGGATTTGCTGGATATAATTTAAATATTAAGTATTTAGGTAATATAAATTCTATATTTTGTACTATTTGAATAAAATAAAACCCTAAATTGATGAGGTATCTTGAGAGGGATAATTGGCTATTTGAAACACTTTAGATGTTGAATTAAAAATTTTCATAAAATGAATACACATACTAAGTAGCTTATGTGGATATATAATAGCTGTTTAATATTTTTGATAAGATGCATAATTATTTTTATTAATGTCACTTCACGGGTGACCTTACCAGTCTAGGTATTAATTAAATAGTGAGCTTCATTTAAATTAATATTAATATACCATTCAATTACTTAATAAAAAAATCTACGTTTTGTGATTTCAAAATGATAGTATAATAGTATTTTAAAATATTGAGTTATGAAGTGTGAACCTGACATAAATTCTAAGATAAGGTGGACACTTATGATTAACATTATATACATAAAACATAATGTACATATTAAATTATGTTATCTATGTTTAATTATTTGAATAAAATATAATTTTAAATTAGTGTGATTATTAGGGGGAGCCTAGTTAAATTGGATATGGTTAAGGAGTGATAAGAATGACCCTTTAGAATATAAAAGTAATTGAAGTATATCATGTTTCTTAAACAAGTAAAGGTAGAAAATAGTTTACTCTTGTTCATTTTTGACAAAGGGTATCTGATTTATTTCCAAAATGAAAATTCTTTGAAAAGCTATATATATTCTTTATAGCATACATCATATACTGATTTACACTATAATATCAATTTTTATTACACATCTTATCCAACATATTCATTATATCTTGTTCTATTATATCATTAATGATAGCTGTATCACCATCATGACACTTGATGATCTCAGGTGTCTTATTAACTTGATTTTTGCCATCAACTATGGGAATTTCATATTTCTTAATTTTTATAAATTCTTTCTGTTGAGGCTTGAACATGGGTTCAGTAGGTTGGAGTTCACCAGTCATTTGGAATATTTTCCAGTTGGCTACACAGGTTGATACCAACTTGATCTAAAATTTATATAAAGATATGCTACTGTAATGTGATGATTATAATATTTTGAGATAATCTTTTTTCTTTGAGCCTTTGTAGGCTCCATTGGTACTATTTGATTTCTTGTAGATCTAGTGTGATGATGCATACTTATTGCATAATAATGATGTGTCACATATTTTTTTTTCTTGAATGATGTAAAATTCTAAATTTTTGATATAATAAGGGGACCCTAAAACTTTTTAATATCTTGGTGGTAGACTTAGCATTAACATAATATGCTTATACATTTTAACTACTTTTTAAAGTCATGTCATGGTTTTTTTTGAATAGAAGAAATATGTGACTGGTGAGTTTTTGTGGCACCAGGGATCACTCAATCAAGAATTATTTTAAATTTTTTTTAAAATAAATATATTTTATATTCCTCATACTTAGTTTTAAATTATTCATTTTTAATAGCATTTCTAAACCATTTTATTGTTACTAAGTAAAGTATAGCAATCTCTTGCAGTTCTAGCGTGTGTACAGGATGTTGCCATGATGCATGTATCCTTCTTTTGCAAAATTGATCTATATTTTATACTCTTTATGCATTACTAATTCACATGTATATTGTATATCTCATAACACATGTTTCATGTTGCATATTTTTGGTTTTATTAGATAATATATTTTGCATATCCATATTTCAAGTTTTATTTTCATTGTGTATATTGAATAATGGATATTTCAGGTTATATGTTGCATTGTCAATCTTGAATACTGGATATTGCATTTTTCATTTCACATAGACATATTTTATTCATATATTCAACCTGTTTTCAATTTTTTTTCAAGCTGTGATTAATTTGTGTTTAATCTCTTATGAATTGTATTCTCAATTTTTTTACAACTAATTTCCTAACAGTTTGATAATTGTTTCCTATAAGCCCTTCTAAAACTTCATAGCCTGCTGAGGAGAACATTCATTCAAGGAAGTTGGAATATGCTCTTCATAGATGTGTTATGCATATTCAAACTGATTAGTCGAAAATGTTGATTCATCACTAGAAAAAAAATCTGGCACCTGCTAGATGGTTCCCTAACTGACTGAATTATAGTATTTAAATTAAGACTAACACCTGCTAGAATGCACCAACATTTTTTGTACCTGGTGATGAATTATAAAATCCATATTAATTATCTCATTTCATTTTACACCTTCTGATGATCATTAAATGATTTATAATGAAAAAAATATATTCAGAAGTGTAAAATGTATTATTAATATTCTCCTTCACCCTCTTACTTTTAATATATACCAATCTTGATCATCTCCATAACAATGTGAGAAATAGTTTTGACATCATTTCATTTAACTTCTTTGATCTTTATTTTCATCATTTCAGCTATACATTGAGCTAGAAACTTCTCTTTAATAATAGCATCACCAGGATGTTTTTTGGTTGTTACAGTAATTGTTTTACCTGGAACATGATCCTGATTTAATTGAAATCTAACTCTTTTAACATTTTTCTTTTGCTTCCATTGTGACTTGAACATGGGTCCACCAGGTATTTGTGTACCAGTCATTGTAGCTACTAACAAGCTGGCTACTGAGATTTGTACCAGCCAGGGGACACCATTAATATATATGTACAAAATTCAATATTATCACAAAAAATTTAAACTTGAGCTGTTTCAGTTTATAATAGTGGAAAATTAATTGTTTTCTTTAACTAAGGATTTGCTGGATATAATTTAAATATTAAGTATTTAGGTAATATAAATTCTATATTTTGTACTATTTGAATAAAATAAAACCCTAAATTGATGAGGTATCTTGAGAGGGATAATTGGCTATTTGAAACACTTTAGATGTTGAATTAAAAATTTTCATAAAATGAATACACATACTAAGTAGCTTATGTGGATATATAATAGCTGTTTAATATTTTTGATAAGATGCATAATTATTTTTATTAATGTCACTTCACGGGTGACCTTACCAGTCTAGGTTTTAATTAAATAGTGAGCTTCATTTAAATTAATATTAATATACCATTCAATTACTTAATAAAAAAATCTACGTTTTGTGATTTCAAAATGATAGTATAATAGTATTTTAAAATATTGAGTTATGAAGTGTGAACCTGACATAAATTCTAAGATAAGGTGGACACTTAGGATTAACATTATATACATAAAACATAATGTACATATTAAATTATGTTATCTATGTTTAATTATTTGAATAAAATATAATTTTAAATTAGTGTGATTATTAGGGGGAGCCTAGTTAAATTGGATATGGTTAAGGAGTGATAAGAATGACCCTTTAGAATATAAAAGTAATTGAAGTATATCATGTTTCTTAAACAAGTAAAGGTAGAAAATAGTTTACTCTTGTTCATTTTTGACACAGGGTATCTGATTTATTTCCAAAATGAAAATTCTTTGAAAAGCTATATATATTCTTTATAGCATACATCATATACCAGTTTACACTATAACATCAATTTTTATTACACATCTTATCCAACATATTCATTATATCTTGTTCTATTATATCATTAATGATAGCTGTATCACCATCATGACACTTGATGATCTCAGGTGTCTTATTAACTTGATTTTTGCCATCAACTATGGGAATTTCATATTTCTTAATTTTTATAAATTCTTTCTGTTGAGGCTTGAACATGGGTTCAGTAGGTTGGAGTTCACCAGTCATTTGGAATATTTTCCAGTTGGCTACACAGGTTGATACCAACTTGATCTAAAATTTATATAAAGATATGCTACTGTAATGTGATGATTATAATATTTTGAGATAAACTTTTTTCTTTGAGCCTTTGTAGGCTCCATTTGTACTATTTGATTTCTTGTAGATCTAGTGTGATGATGCATACTTATTGCATAATAATGGTGTGTCACATATTTTTTTTTCTTGAATGATGTAAAATTCTAAATTTTTGATATAATAAGGGGACCCTAAAACTTTTTAATATCTTGGTGGTAGACTTAGCATTAACATAATATGCTTATACATTTTAACTATTTTTTAAAGTCATGTCATGGTTTTTTTTGAATAGAAGAAATATGTGACTGGTGAGTTTTTGTGGCACCAGGGATCACTCAATCAAGAATTATTATAAATTTTTTTTAAAATAAATATATTTTATATTCCTCATACTTAGTTTTAAATTATTCATTTTTAATAGCATTTCTAAACCATTTTATTGTTACTAAGTAAAGTATAGCAATCTCTTGCAGTTCTAGCGTGTGTACAGGATGTTGCCATGATGCATGTATCCTTCTTATGCAACATTGATCTATATTTTATACTCTTTATGCATTACTAATTCACATGTATATTGTACATCTCATAACACATGTTTCATGTTGCATATTTTTGGTTTTATTAGATAATATATTTTGCATATCCATATTGCATATCCATATTTCAAGTTTTATTTTCATTGTGTATATTGAATAATGGATATTTCAGGTTATATGTTGCATTGTCAATCTTGAATACTGGATATTGCATTTTTCATTTCACATAGACATATTTTATTCATATATTCAACCTGTTTTCAATTTTTTTTTCAATCTGTGATTAATTTGTGTTTAATCTCTTATGAATTGTATTCTCAATTTTTTACAACTAATTTCCTAACAGTTTGATAATTGTTTCCTATAAGCCCGCCTAAAACTTCATAGCCTGCTGAGGAGAACATTCATTCAAGGAAGTTGGAATATGCTCTTCATAGATGTGTTTTGCATATTCAAACTGATTAGTCGAAAATGTTGATTCATCACTAGAAAAAAAATCTGGCACCTGCTAGATGGTTCCCTAACTGACTGAATTATAGTATTTAAATTAAGACTAACACCTGCTAGTATGCACCAACATTTTTTGTACCTGGTGATGAATTATAAAATCCATATTAATTATCTCATTTCATTTTACACCTTCTGATGATCATTAAATGATTTATAATGAAAAAAATATATTCAGAAGTGTAAAATGTATTATTAATATTCTCCTTCACCCTCTTACTTTTAATATATACCAATCTTGATCATCTCCATAACAATGTGAGAAATTGTTTTGACATCATTTCATTTCACTTCTTTGATCTTTATTTTCATCATTTCAGCTATACATTGAGCTAGAAACTTCTCTTTAATAATAGCATCACCAGGATGTTTTTTGGTTGTTACAGTAATTGTTTTACCTGGAACATGATCCTGATTTAATTGAAATCTAACTCTTTTAACATTTTTCTTTTGCTTCCTTTGTGACTTGAACATGGGTCCACCAGGTATTTGTGTTCCAGTCATTGTAGCTACTAACAAGCTGGCTACTGAGATTTGTACCAGCCAGGGGACACCATTAATATATATGTACAAAATTCAATATTATCACAAAAAATTTTAACTTGAGCTGTTTCAGTTTATAATAGTGGAAAATTAATTGTTTCCTTTAACTAAGGATTTGCTGGATATAATTTAAATATTAAGTATTAAGGTAATATAAATTCTATATTTTGTACTATTTGAATAACATAAAATCCTAAATTGATGAGGTATCTTGAGAGGGATAATTGGCTATTTGAAACACTTTAGATTTTGAATTAAAAAATTTCATAAAATGAATACACATACTAAGTAGCTTATGTGGATATATAATAGCTGTTTAATATTTTTGATAAGATGCATAATTATTTTTATTAATGTCACTTCACAGGTGACCTTACCAGTCTAGGTTTTAATTAAATAGTGAGCTTCATTTAAATTAATATTAATATACCATTCAATTACTTAATAAAAAAAATCTACTTTTTGTGATTTCAAAATAATAGTATAATAGTATTTCAAATTATTAAGTTATGAAGTGTGAACCTGACAGATACTTTAAGATAAGGTGGACACTTATGATTAACATTATATACATAAAACATAATGTACATATTAAATTATGTTATCTATGTTTAATTATTTGAATAAAATATAATTTTAAATTAGTGTTATTATTAGTGGGAGCCTAGTTAAATTGGATATGGTTAAGGAGTGATAAGAATGACCCTTTAGAATATAAAAGTAATTGAAGTATATCATGTTTCTTAAACAAGTAAAGGTAGAAAATAGTTTACTCTTGTTCATTTTTGACACAGGGTATCTGATTTATTTCCAAAATGAAAATTCTTTGAAAAGCTATATATATTCTTTATAGCATACATCATATACCGGTTTACACTATAACATCAATTTTTATTACACATCTTATCCAACATATTCATTATATCTTGTTCTATTATATCATTAATGATAGCTGTATCACCATCATGACACTTGATGATCTCAGGTGTCTTATTAACTTGATTTTTGCCATCAACTATGGGAATTTCATATTTCTTAATTTTTATAAATTCTTTCTGTTGAGGCTTGAACATGGGTTCAGTAGGTTGGAGTTCACCAGTCATTTGGAATATTTTCCAGTTGGCTACACAGGTTGATACCAACTTGATCTAAAATTTATATAAAGATATGCTACTGTAATGTGATGATTATAATATTTTGAGATAAACTTTTTTCTTTGAGCCTTTGTAGGCTCCATTTGTACTATTTGATTTCTTGTAGATCTAGTGTGATGATGCATACTTATTGCATAATAATGGTGTGTCACATATTTTTTTTTCTTGAATGATGTAAAATTCTAAATTTTTGATATAATAAGGGGACCCTAAAACTTTTTAATATCTTGGTGGTAGACTTAGCATTAACATAATATGCTTATACATTTTAACTATTTTTTAAAGTCATGTCATGGTTTTTTTTGAATAGAAGAAATATGTGACTGGTGAGTTTTTGTGGCACCAGGGATCACTCAATCAAGAATTATTATAAATTTTTTTTAAAATAAATATATTTTATATTCCTCATACTTAGTTTTAAATTATTCATTTTTAATAGCATTTTTAAACCATTTTATTGTTACTAAGTAAAGTATAGCAATCTCTTGCAGTTCTAGCGTGTGTACAGGATGTTGCCATGATGCATGTATCCTTCTTATGCAACATTGATCTATATTTTATACTCTTTATGCATTACTAATTCACATGTATATTGTACATCTCATAACACATGTTTCATGTTGCATATTTTTGGTTTTATTAGATAATATATTTTGCATATCCATATTGCATATCCATATTTCAAGTTTTATTTTCATTGTGTATATTGAATAATGGATATTTCAGGTTATATGTTGCATTGTCAATCTTGAATACTGGATATTGCATTTTTCATTTCACATAGACATATTTTATTCATATATTCAACCTGTTTTCAATTTTTTTTTCAAGCTGTGATTAATTTGTGTTTAATCTCTTATGAATTGTATTCTCAATTTTTTTACAACTAATTTCCTAACAGTTTGATAATTGTTTCCTATAAGCCCTCCTAAAACTTCATAGCCTGCTGAGGAGAACATTCATTCAAGGAAGTTGGAATATGCTCTTCATAGATGTGTTATGCATATTCAAACTGATTAGTCGAAAATGTTGATTCATCACTAGAAAAAAAATCTGGCACCTGCTAGATGGTTCCCTAACTGACTGAATTATAGTATTTAAATTAAGACTAACACCTGCTAGAATGCACCAACATTTTTTGTACCTGGTGATGAATTATAAAATCCATATTAATTATCTCATTTCATTTTACACCTTCTGATGATCATTAAATGATTTATAATGAAAAAAATATATTCAGAAGTGTAAAATGTATTATTAATATTCTCCTTCACCCTCTTACTTTTAATATATACCAATCTTGATCATCTCCATAACAATGTGAGAAATTGTTTTGACATCATTTCATTTCACTTCTTTGATCTTTATTTTCATCATTTCAGCTATACATTGAGCTAGAAACTTCTCTTTAATAATAGCATCACCAGGATGTTTTTTTGTTGTTACAGTAATTGTTTTGCCTTGAAAATGATCCTGATTTAATTGAAATCTAACTCTTTTAACATTTTTCTTTTGCTTCCATTGTGACTTGAACATGGGTCCACCAGGTATTTGTGTACCAGTCATTGTAGCTACTAACAAGCTGGCTACTGAGATTTGTACCAGCCAGGGGACACCATTAATATATATGTACAAAATTCAATATTATCACAAAAAATTTAAACTTGAGCTGTTTCAGTTTATAATAGTGGAAAATTAATTGTTTCCTTTAACTAAGGATTTGCTGGATATAATTTAAATATTAAGTATTTAGGTAATATAAATTCTATATTTTGTACTATTTGAATAAAATAAAACCGTAAATTGATGAGGTATCTTGAGAGGGATAATTGGCTATTTGAAACACTAGAGATGTTGAATTAAAAATTTTCATAAAATGAATACACATACTAAGTAGCTTATGTGGATATATAAAAGCTGTTTAATATTTTTGATAAAATGCATAATTATTTTTATTAATGTCACTTCACGGGTGACCTTACCAGTCTAGGTTTTAATTAAATAGTGAGCTTCATTTAAATTAATATTAATATACCATTCAATTACTTAATAAAAAAATCTACGTCTTGTGATTTCAAAATGATAGTATAATAGTATTTTAAAATATTGAGTTATGAAGTGTGAACCTGACATAAATTCTAAGATAAGGTGGACACTTAGGATTAACATTATATACATAAAACATAATGTACATATTAAATTATGTTATCTATGTTTAATTATTTGAATAAAATATAATTTTAAATTAGTGTGATTTTTAGGGGGAGCCTAGTTAAATTGGATATGGTTAAGGAGTGATAAGAATGACCCTTTAGAATATAAAAGTAATTGAAGTATATCATGTTTCTTAAACAAGTAAAGGTAGAAAATAGTTTACTCTTGTTCATTTTTGACACAGGGTATCTGATTTATTTCCAAAATGAAAATTCTTTGAAAAGCTATATATATTCTTTATAGCATACATCATATACCAGTTTACACTATAACATCAATTTTTATTACACATCTTATCCAACATATTCATTATATCTTGTTCTATTATATCATTAATGATAGCTGTATCACCATCATGACACTTGATGATCTCAGGTGTCTTATTAACTTGATTTTTGCCATCAACTATGGGAATTTCATATTTCTTAATTTTTATAAATTCTTTCTGTTGAGGCTTGAACATGGGTACAGTAGGTTGGAGTTCACCAGTCATTTGGAATATTTTCCAGTTGGCTACACAGGTTGATACCAACTTGATCTAAAATTTATATAAAGATATGCTACTGTAATGTGATGATTATAATATTTTGAGATAAACTTTTTTCTTTGAGACTTTGTAGGCTCCATTGGTACTATTTGATTTCTTGTAGATCTAGTGTGATGATGCATACTTATTGCATAATAATGGTGTGTCACATATTTTTTTTTCTTGAATGATGTAAAATTCTAAATTTTTGATATAATAAGGGGACCCTAAAACTTTTTAATATCTTGGTGGTAGACTTAGCATTAACATAATATGCTTATACATTTTAACTACTTTTTAAAGTCATGTCATGGTTTTTTTTGAATAGAAGAAATATGTGACTGGTGAGTTTTTGTGGCACCAGGGATCACTCAATCAAGAATTATTATAAATTTTTTTTAAAATAAATATATTTTATATTCCTCATACTTAGTTTTAAATTATTCATTTTTAATAGCATTTCTAAACCATTTTATTGTTACTAAGTAAAGTATAGCAATCTCTTGCAGTTATAGCGTGTGTACAGGATGTTGCCATGATGCATGTATCCTTCTTTTGCAAAATTGATCTATATTTTATACTCTTTATGCATTACTAATTCACATGTATATTGTATATCTCATAACACATGCTTCATGTTGCATATTTTTGGTTTTATTAGATAATATATTTTGCATATCCATATTGCATATCCATATTTCAAGTTTTATTTTCATTGTGTATATTGAATAATGGATATTTCAGGTTATATGTTGCATTGTCAATCTTGAATACTGGATATTGCATTTTTCATTTCACATAGACATATTTTATTCATATATTCAACCTGTTTTCAATTTTTTTTTCAAGCTGTGATTAATTTGTGTTTAATCTCTTATGAATTGTATTCTCAATTTTTTTACAACTAATTTCCTAACAGTTTGATAATTGTTTCCTATAAGCCCTCCTAAAACTTCATAGCCTGCTGAGGAGAACATTCATTCAAGGAAGTTGGAATATGCTCTTCATAGATGTGTTTTGCATATTCAAACTGATTAGTCGAAAATGTTGATTCATCACTAGAAAAAAAATCTGGCACCTGCTAGATGGTTCCCTAACTGACTGAATTATAGTATTTAAATTAAGACTAACACCTGCTAGTATGCACCAACATTTTTTGTACCTGGTGATGAATTATAAAATCCATATTAATTATCTCATTTCATTTTACACCTTCTGATGATCATTAAATGATTTATAATGAAAAAAATATATTCAGAAGTGTAAAATGTATTATTAATATTCTCCTTCACCCTCTTACTTTTAATATATACCAATCTTGATCATCTCCATAACAATGTGAGAAATTGTTTTGACATCATTTCATTTCACTTCTTTGATCTTTATTTTCATCATTTCAGCTATACATTGAGCTAGAAACTTCTCTTTAATAATAGCATCACCAGGATGTTTTTTGGTTGTTACAGTAATTGTTTTACCTGGAACATGATCCTGATTTAATTGAAATCTAACTCTTTTAACATTTTTCTTTTGCTTCCTTTGTGACTTGAACATGGGTCCACCAGGTATTTGTGTTCCAGTCATTGTAGCTACTAACAAGCTGGCTACTGAGATTTGTACCAGCCAGGGGACACCATTAATATATATGTACAAAATTCAATATTATCACAAAAAATTTAAACTTGAGCTGTTTCAGTTTATAATAGTGGAAAATTAATTGTTTCATTAACTAAGGATTTGCTGGATATAATTTAAATATTAAGTATTAAGGTAATATAAATTCTATATTTTGTACTAGTTGAATAAAATAAAACCGTAAATTGATGAGGTATCTTGAGAGGGATAATTGGCTATTTGAAACACTAGAGATGTTGAATTAAAAATTTTCATAAAATGAATACACATACTAAGTAGCTTATGTGGATATATAAAAGCTGTTTAATATTTTTGATAAAATGCATAATTATTTTTATTAATGTCACTTCACGGGTGACCTTACCAGTCTAGGTTTTAATTAAATAGTGAGCTTCATTTAAATTAATATTAATATACCATTCAATTACTTAATAAAAAAATCTACTTCTTGTGATTTCAAAATGATAGTATAATAGTATATTAAATTATTGAGTTATGAAGTGTGAACCTGACATAAATTCTAAGATAAGGTGGACACTTAGGATTAACATTATATACATAAAACATAATGTACATATTAAATTATGTTATCTATGTTTAATTATTTGAATAAAATATAATTTTAAATTAGTGTGATTTTTAGGGGGAGCCTAGTTAAATTGGATATGGTTAAGGAGTGATAAGAATGACCCTTTAGAATATAAAAGTAATTGAAGTATATCATGTTTCTTAAACAAGTAAAGGTAGAAAATAGTTTACTCTTGTTCATTTTTGACACAGGGTATCTGATTTATTTCCAAAATGAAAATTCTTTGAAAAGCTATATATATTCTTTATAGCATACATCATATACCAGTTTACACTATAACATCAATTTTTATTACACATCTTATCCAACATATTCATTATATCTTGTTCTATTATATCATTAATGATAGCTGTATCACCATCATGACACTTGATGATCTCAGGTGTCTTATTAACTTGATTTTTGCCATCAACTATGGGAATTTCATATTTCTTAATTTTTATAAATTCTTTCTGTTGAGGCTTGAACATGGGTTCAGTAGGTTGGAGTTCACCAGTCATTTGGAATATTTTCCAGTTGGCTACACAGGTTGATACCAACTTGATCTAAAATTTATATAAAGATATGCTACTGTAATGTGATGATTATAATATTTTGAGATAAACTTTTTTCTTTGAGACTTTGTAGGCTCCATTGGTACTATTTGATTTCTTGTAGATCTAGTGTGATGATGCATACTTATTGCATAATAATGGTGTGTCACATATTTTTTTTTCTTGAATGATGTAAAATTCTAAATTTTTGATATAATAAGGGGACCCTAAAACTTTTTAATATCTTGGTGGTAGACTTAGCATTAACATAATATGCTTATACATTTTAACTACTTTTTAAAGTCATGTCATGGTTTTTTTTGAATAGAAGAAATATGTGACTGGTGAGTTTTTGTGGCACCAGGGATCACTCAATCAAGAATTATTATAAATTTTTTTTAAAATAAATATATTTTATATTCCTCATACTTAGTTTTAAATTATTCATTTTTAATAGCATTTCTAAACCATTTTATTGTTACTAAGTAAAGTATAGCAATCTCTTGCAGTTATAGCGTGTGTACAGGATGTTGCCATGATGCATGTATCCTTCTTTTGCAAAATTGATCTATATTTTATACTCTTTATGCATTACTAATTCACATGTATATTGTATATCTCATAACACATGCTTCATGTTGCATATTTTTGGTTTTATTAGATAATATATTTTGCATATCCATATTGCATATCCATATTTCAAGTTTTATTTTCATTGTGTATATTGAATAATGGATATTTCAGGTTATATGTTGCATTGTCAATCTTGAATACTGGATATTGCATTTTTCATTTCACATAGACATATTTTATTCATATATTCAACCTGTTTTCAATTTTTTTTTCAAGCTGTGATTAATTTGTGTTTAATCTCTTATGAATTGTATTCTCAATTTTTTTACAACTAATTTCCTAACAGTTTGATAATTGTTTCCTATAAGCCCTCCTAAAACTTCATAGCCTGCTGAGGAGAACATTCATTCAAGGAAGTTGGAATATGCTCTTCATAGATGTGTTTTGCATATTCAAACTGATTAGTCGAAAATGTTGATTCATCACTAGAAAAAAAATCTGGCACCTGCTAGATGGTTCCCTAACTGACTGAATTATAGTATTTAAATTAAGACTAACACCTGCTAGTATGCACCAACATTTTTTGTACCTGGTGATGAATTATAAAATCCATATTAATTATCTCATTTCATTTTACACCTTCTGATGATCATTAAATGATTTATAATGAAAAAAATATATTCAGAAGTGTAAAATGTATTATTAATATTCTCCTTCACCCTCTTACTTTTAATATATACCAATCTTGATCATCTCCATAACAATGTGAGAAATTGTTTTGACATCATTTCATTTCACTTCTTTGATCTTTATTTTCATCATTTCAGCTATACATTGAGCTAGAAACTTCTCTTTAATAATAGCATCACCAGGATGTTTTTTGGTTGTTACAGTAATTGTTTTACCTGGAACATGATCCTGATTTAATTGAAATCTAACTCTTTTAACATTTTTCTTTTGCTTCCTTTGTGACTTGAACATGGGTCCACCAGGTATTTGTGTTCCAGTCATTGTAGCTACTAACAAGCTGGCTACTGAGATTTGTACCAGCCAGGGGACACCATTAATATATATGTACAAAATTCAATATTATCACAAAAAATTTAAACTTGAGCTGTTTCAGTGTATAATAGTGGAAAATTAATTGTTTCATTAACTAAGGATTTGCTGGATATAATTTAAATATTAAGTATTAAGGTAATATAAATTCTATATTTTGTACTAGTTGAATAAAATAAAACCGTAAATTGATGAGGTATCTTGAGAGGGATAATTGGCTATTTGAAACACTAGAGATGTTGAATTAAAAATTTTCATAAAATGAATACACATACTAAGTAGCTTATGTGGATATATAAAAGCTGTTTAATATTTTTGATAAAATGCATAATTATTTTTATTAATGTCACTTCACGGGTGACCTTACCAGTCTAGGTTTTAATTAAATAGTGAGCTTCATTTAAATTAATATTAATATACCATTCAATTACTTAATAAAAAAATCTACTTCTTGTGATTTCAAAATGATAGTATAATAGTATATTAAATTATTGAGTTATGAAGTGTGAACCTGACATAAATTCTAAGATAAGGTGGACACTTAGGATTAACATTATATACATAAAACATAATGTACATATTAAATTATGTTATCTATGTTTAATTATTTGAATAAAATATAATTTTAAATTAGTGTGATTTTTAGGGGGAGCCTAGTTAAATTGGATATGGTTAAGGAGTGATAAGAATGACCCTTTAGAATATAAAAGTAATTGAAGTATATCATGTTTCTTAAACAAGTAAAGGTAGAAAATAGTTTACTCTTGTTCATTTTTGACACAGGGTATCTGATTTATTTCCAAAATGAAAATTCTTTGAAAAGCTATATATATTCTTTATAGCATACATCATATACCAGTTTACACTATAACATCAATTTTTATTACACATCTTATCCAACATATTCATTATATCTTGTTCTATTATATCATTAATGATAGCTGTATCACCATCATGACACTTGATGATCTCAGGTGTCTTATTAACTTGATTTTTGCCATCAACTATGGGAATTTCATATTTCTTAATTTTTATAAATTCTTTCTGTTGAGGCTTGAACATGGGTTCAGTAGGTTGGAGTTCACCAGTCATTTGGAATATTTTCCAGTTGGCTACACAGGTTGATACCAACTTGATCTAAAATTTATATAAAGATATGCTACTGTAATGTGATGATTATAATATTTTGAGATAAACTTTTTTCTTTGAGACTTTGTAGGCTCCATTGGTACTATTTGATTTCTTGTAGATCTAGTGTGATGATGCATACTTATTGCATAATAATGGTGTGTCACATATTTTTTTTTCTTGAATGATGTAAAATTCTAAATTTTTGATATAATAAGGGGACCCTAAAACTTTTTAATATCTTGGTGGTAGACTTAGCATTAACATAATATGCTTATACATTTTAACTACTTTTTAAAGTCATGTCATGGTTTTTTTTGAATAGAAGAAATATGTGACTGGTGAGTTTTTGTGGCACCAGGGATCACTCAATCAAGAATTATTATAAATTTTTTTTAAAATAAATATATTTTATATTCCTCATACTTAGTTTTAAATTATTCATTTTTAATAGCATTTCTAAACCATTTTATTGTTACTAAGTAAAGTATAGCAATCTCTTGCAGTTATAGCGTGTGTACAGGATGTTGCCATGATGCATGTATCCTTCTTTTGCAAAATTGATCTATATTTTATACTCTTTATGCATTACTAATTCACATGTATATTGTATATCTCATAACACATGCTTCATGTTGCATATTTTTGGTTTTATTAGATAATATATTTTGCATATCCATATTGCATATCCATATTTCAAGTTTTATTTTCATTGTGTATATTGAATAATGGATATTTCAGGTTATATGTTGCATTGTCAATCTTGAATACTGGATATTGCATTTTTCATTTCACATAGACATATTTTATTCATATATTCAACCTGTTTTCAATTTTTTTTTCAAGCTGTGATTAATTTGTGTTTAATCTCTTATGAATTGTATTCTCAATTTTTTTACAACTAATTTCCTAACAGTTTGATAATTGTTTCCTATAAGCCCTCCTAAAACTTCATAGCCTGCTGAGGAGAACATTCATTCAAGGAAGTTGGAATATGCTCTTCATAGATGTGTTATGCATATTCAAACTGATTAGTCGAAAATGTTGATTCATCACTAGAAAAAAAATCTGGCACCTGCTAGATGGTTCCCTAACTGACTGAATTATAGTATTTAAATTAAGACTAACACCTGCTAGTATGCACCAACATTTTTTGTACCTGGTGATGAATTATAAAATCCATATTAATTATCTCATTTCATTTTACACCTTCTGATGATCATTAAATGATTTATAATGAAAAAAATATATTCAGAAGTGTAAAATGTATTATTAATATTCTCCTTCACCCTCTTACTTTTAATATATACCAATCTTGATCATCTCCATAACAATGTGAGAAATTGTTTTGACATCATTTCATTTCACTTCTTTGATCTTTATTTTCATCATTTCAGCTATACATTGAGCTAGAAACTTCTCTTTAATAATAGCATCACCAGGATGTTTTTTGGTTGTTACAGTAATTGTTTTACCTGGAACATGATCCTGATTTAATTGAAATCTAACTCTTTTAACATTTTTCTTTTGCTTCCTTTGTGACTTGAACATGGGTCCACCAGGTATTTGTGTTCCAGTCATTGTAGCTACTAACAAGCTGGCTACTGAGATTTGTACCAGCCAGGGGACACCATTAATATATATGTACAAAATTCAATATTATCACAAAAAATTTAAACTTGAGCTGTTTCAGTGTATAATAGTGGAAAATTAATTGTTTCATTAACTAAGGATTTGCTGGATATAATTTAAATATTAAGTATTAAGGTAATATAAATTCTATATTTTGTACTAGTTGAATAAAATAAAACCGTAAATTGATGAGGTATCTTGAGAGGGATAATTGGCTATTTGAAACACTAGAGATGTTGAATTAAAAATTTTCATAAAATGAATACACATACTAAGTAGCTTATGTGGATATATAAAAGCTGTTTAATATTTTTGATAAAATGCATAATTATTTTTATTAATGTCACTTCACGGGTGACCTTACCAGTCTAGGTTTTAATTAAATAGTGAGCTTCATTTAAATTAATATTAATATACCATTCAATTACTTAATAAAAAAATCTACTTCTTGTGATTTCAAAATGATAGTATAATAGTATATTAAATTATTGAGTTATGAAGTGTGAACCTGACATAAATTCTAAGATAAGGTGGACACTTAGGATTAACATTATATACATAAAACATAATGTACATATTAAATTATGTTATCTATGTTTAATTATTTGAATAAAATATAATTTTAAATTAGTGTGATTTTTAGGGGGAGCCTAGTTAAATTGGATATGGTTAAGGAGTGATAAGAATGACCCTTTAGAATATAAAAGTAATTGAAGTATATCATGTTTCTTAAACAAGTAAAGGTAGAAAATAGTTTACTCTTGTTCATTTTTGACACAGGGTATCTGATTTATTTCCAAAATGAAAATTCTTTGAAAAGCTATATATATTCTTTATAGCATACATCATATACCAGTTTACACTATAACATCAATTTTTATTACACATCTTATCCAACATATTCATTATATCTTGTTCTATTATATCATTAATGATAGCTGTATCACCATCATGACACTTGATGATCTCAGGTGTCTTATTAACTTGATTTTTGCCATCAACTATGGGAATTTCATATTTCTTAATTTTTATAAATTCTTTCTGTTGAGGCTTGAACATGGGTTCAGTAGGTTGGAGTTCACCAGTCATTTGGAATATTTTCCAGTTGGCTACACAGGTTGATACCAACTTGATCTAAAATTTATATAAAGATATGCTACTGTAATGTGATGATTATAATATTTTGAGATAAACTTTTTTCTTTGAGACTTTGTAGGCTCCATTGGTACTATTTGATTTCTTGTAGATCTAGTGTGATGATGCATACTTATTGCATAATAATGGTGTGTCACATATTTTTTTTTCTTGAATGATGTAAAATTCTAAATTTTTGATATAATAAGGGGACCCTAAAACTTTTTAATATCTTGGTGGTAGACTTAGCATTAACATAATATGCTTATACATTTTAACTACTTTTTAAAGTCATGTCATGGTTTTTTTTGAATAGAAGAAATATGTGACTGGTGAGTTTTTGTGGCACCAGGGATCACTCAATCAAGAATTATTATAAATTTTTTTTAAAATAAATATATTTTATATTCCTCATACTTAGTTTTAAATTATTCATTTTTAATAGCATTTCTAAACCATTTTATTGTTACTAAGTAAAGTATAGCAATCTCTTGCAGTTATAGCGTGTGTACAGGATGTTGCCATGATGCATGTATCCTTCTTTTGCAAAATTGATCTATATTTTATACTCTTTATGCATTACTAATTCACATGTATATTGTATATCTCATAACACATGCTTCATGTTGCATATTTTTGGTTTTATTAGATAATATATTTTGCATATCCATATTGCATATCCATATTTCAAGTTTTATTTTCATTGTGTATATTGAATAATGGATATTTCAGGTTATATGTTGCATTGTCAATCTTGAATACTGGATATTGCATTTTTCATTTCACATAGACATATTTTATTCATATATTCAACCTGTTTTCAATTTTTTTTTCAAGCTGTGATTAATTTGTGTTTAATCTCTTATGAATTGTATTCTCAATTTTTTTACAACTAATTTCCTAACAGTTTGATAATTGTTTCCTATAAGCCCTCCTAAAACTTCATAGCCTGCTGAGGAGAACATTCATTCAAGGAAGTTGGAATATGCTCTTCATAGATGTGTTATGCATATTCAAACTGATTAGTCGAAAATGTTGATTCATCACTAGAAAAAAAATCTGGCACCTGCTAGATGGTTCCCTAACTGACTGAATTATAGTATTTAAATTAAGACTAACACCTGCTAGTATGCACCAACATTTTTTGTACCTGGTGATGAATTATAAAATCCATATTAATTATCTCATTTCATTTTACACCTTCTGATGATCATTAAATGATTTATAATGAAAAAAATATATTCAGAAGTGTAAAATGTATTATTAATATTCTCCTTCACCCTCTTACTTTTAATATATACCAATCTTGATCATCTCCATAACAATGTGAGAAATTGTTTTGACATCATTTCATTTCACTTCTTTGATCTTTATTTTCATCATTTCAGCTATACATTGAGCTAGAAACTTCTCTTTAATAATAGCATCACCAGGATGTTTTTTGGTTGTTACAGTAATTGTTTTACCTGGAACATGATCCTGATTTAATTGAAATCTAACTCTTTTAACATTTTTCTTTTGCTTCCTTTGTGACTTGAACATGGGTCCACCAGGTATTTGTGTTCCAGTCATTGTAGCTACTAACAAGCTGGCTACTGAGATTTGTACCAGCCAGGAGACACCATTAATATATATGTACAAAATTCAATATTATCACAAAAAATTTTAACTTGAGCTGTTTCAGTTTATAATAGTGGAAAATTAATTGTTTCCTTTAACTAAGGATTTGCTGGATATAATTTAAATATTAAGTATTAAGGTAATATAAATTCTATATTTTGTACTATTTGAATAACATAAAATCCTAAATTGATGAGGTATCTTGAGAGGGATAATTGGCTATTTGAAACACTTTAGATTTTGAATTAAAAAATTTAATAAAATGAATACACATACTAAGTAGCTTATGTGGATATATAATAGCTGTTTAATATTTTTGATAAGATGCATATTTATTTTTATTAATGTCACTTCACAGGTGACCTTACCAGTCTAGGTTTTAATTAAATAGTGAGCTTCATTTAAATTAATATTAATATACCATTCAATTACTTAATAAAAAAAATCTACGTTTTGTGATTTCAAAATAATAGTATAATAGTATTTCAAATTATTAAGTTATGAAGTGTGAACCTGACAGATACTTTAAGATAAGGTGGACACTTATGATTAACATTATATACATAAAACATAATGTACATATTAAATTATGTTATCTATGTTTAATTATTTGAATAAAATATAATTTTAAATTAGTGTTATTATTAGTGGGAGCCTAGTTAAATTGGATATGGTTAAGGAGTGATAAGAATGACCCTTTAGAATATAAAAGTAATTGAAGTATATCATGTTTCTTAAACAAGTAAAGGTAGAAAATAGTTTACTCTTGTTCATTTTTGACACAGGGTATCTGATTTATTTCCAAAATGAAAATTCTTTGAAAAGCTATATATATTCTTTATAGCATACATCATATACCGGTTTACACTATAACATCAATTTTTATTACACATCTTATCCAACATATTCATTATATCTTGTTCTATTATATCATTAATGATAGCTGTATCACCATCATGACACTTGATGATCTCAGGTGTCTTATTAACTTGATTTTTGCCATCAACTATGGGAATTTCATATTTCTTAATTTTTATAAATTCTTTCTGTTGAGGCTTGAACATGGGTTCAGTAGGTTGGAGTTCACCAGTCATTTGGAATATTTTCCAGTTGGCTACACAGGTTGATACCAACTTGATCTAAAATTTATATAAAGATATGCTACTGTAATGTGATGATTATAATATTTTGAGATAAACTTTTTTCTTTGAGCCTTTGTAGGCTCCATTTGTACTATTTGATTTCTTGTAGATCTAGTGTGATGATGCATACTTATTGCATAATAATGGTGTGTCACATATTTTTTTTTCTTGAATGATGTAAAATTCTAAATTTTTGATATAATAAGGGGACCCTAAAACTTTTTAATATCTTGGTGGTAGACTTAGCATTAACATAATATGCTTATACATTTTAACTATTTTTTAAAGTCATGTCATGGTTTTTTTTGAATAGAAGAAATATGTGACTGGTGAGTTTTTGTGGCACCAGGGATCACTCAATCAAGAATTATTATAAATTTTTTTTAAAATAAATATATTTTATATTCCTCATACTTAGTTTTAAATTATTCATTTTTAATAGAATTTCTAAACCATTTTATTGTTACTAAGTAAAGTATAGCAATCTCTTGCAGTTCTAGCGTGTGTACAGGATGTTGCCATGATGCATGTATCCTTCTTATGCAACATTGATCTATATTTTATACTCTTTATGCATTACTAATTCACATGTATATTGTACATCTCATAACACATGTTTCATGTTGCATATTTTTGGTTTTATTAGATAATATATTTTGCATATCCATATTGCATATCCATATTTCAAGTTTTATTTTCATTGTGTATATTGAATAATGGATATTTCAGGTTATATGTTGCATTGTCAATCTTGAATACTGGATATTGCATTTTTCATTTCACATAGACATATTTTATTCATATATTCAACCTGTTTTCAATTTTTTTTTCAAGCTGTGATTAATTTGTGTTTAATCTCTTATGAATTGTATTCTCAATTTTTTTACAACTAATTTCCTAACAGTTTGATAATTGTTTCCTATAAGCCCTCCTAAAACTTCATAGCCTGCTGAGGAGAACATTCATTCAAGGAAGTTGGAATATGCTCTTCATAGATGTGTTATGCATATTCAAACTGATTAGTCGAAAATGTTGATTCATCACTAGAAAAAAAATCTGGCACCTGCTAGATGGCTCCCTAACTGACTGAATTATAGTATTTAAATTAAGACTAACACCTGCTAGAATGCACCAACATTTTTTGTACCTGGTGATGAATTATAAAATCCATATTAATTATCTCATTTCATTTTACACCTTCTGATGATCATTAAATGATTTATAATGAAAAAAATATATTCAGAAGTGTAAAATGTATTATTAATATTCTCCTTCACCCTCTTACTTTTAATATATACCAATCTTGATCATCTCCATAACAATGTGAGAAATTGTTTTGACATCATTTCATTTCACTTCTTTGATCTTTATTTTCATCATTTCAGCTATACATTGAGCTAGAAACTTCTCTTTAATAATAGCATCACCAGGATGTTTTTTTGTTGTTACAGTAATTGTTTTGCCTTGAAAATGATCCTGATTTAATTGAAATCTAACTCTTTTAACATTTTTCTTTTGCTTCCATTGTGACTTGAACATGGGTCCACCAGGTATTTGTGTACCAGTCATTGTAGCTACTAACAAGCTGGCTACTGAGATTTGTACCAGCCAGGGGACACCATTAATATATATGTACAAAATTCAATATTATCACAAAAAATTTAAACTTGAGCTGTTTCAGTTTATAATAGTGGAAAATTAATTGTTTCCTTTAACTAAGGATTTGCTGGATATAATTTAAATATTAAGTATTTAGGTAATATAAATTCTATATTTTGTACTATTTGAATAAAATAAAACCCTAAATTGATGAGGTATCTTGAGAGGGATAATTGGCTATTTGAAACACTAGAGATGTTGAATTAAAAATTTTCATAAAATGAATACACATACTAAGTAGCTTATGTGGATATATAATAGCTGTTTAATATTTTTGATAAGATGCATAATTATTTTTATTAATGTCACTTCACGGGTGACCTTACCAGTCTAGGTTTTAATTAAATAGTGAGCTTCATTTAAATTAATATTAATATACCATTCAATTACTTAATAAAAAAATCTATGTTTTGTGATTTCAAAATGATAGTATAATAGTATTTTAAAATATTGAGTTATGAAGTGTGAACCTGACATAAATTCTAAGATAAGGTGGACACTTAGGATTAACATTATATACATAAAACATAATGTACATATTAAATTATGTTATCTATGTTTAATTATTTGAATAAAATATAATTTTAAATTAGTGTGATGATTAGGGGGAGCCTAGTTAAATTGGATATGGTTAAGGAGTGATAAGAATGACCCCTTTAGAATATAAAAGTAATTGAAGTATATCATGTTTCTTAAACAAGTAAAGGTAGAAAATAGTTTACTCTTGTTCATTTTTGACAAAGGGTATCTGATTTATTTCCAAAATGAAAATTCTTTGAAAAGCTATATATATTCTTTATAGCATACATCATATACTGATTTACACTATAATATCAATTTTTATTACACATCTTATCCAACATATTCATTATATCTTGTTCTATTATATCATTAATGATAGCTGTATCACCATCATGACACTTGATGATCTCAGGTGTCTTATTAACTTGATTTTTGCCATCAACTATGGGAATTTCATATTTCTTAATTTTTATAAATTCTTTCTGTTGAGGCTTGAACATGGGTTCAGTAGGTTGGAGTTCACCAGTCATTTGGAATATTTTCCAGTTGGCTACACAGGTTGATACCAACTTGATCTAAAATTTATATAAAGATATGCTACTGTAATGTGATGATTATAATATTTTGAGATAATCTTTTTTCTTTGAGCCTTTGTAGGCTCCATTGGTACTATTTGATTTCTTGTAGATCTAGTGTGATGATGCATACTTATTGCATAATAATGATGTGTCACATATTTTTTTTTCTTGAATGATGTAAAATTCTAAATTTTTGATATAATAAGGGGACCCTAAAACTTTTTAATATCTTGGTGGTAGACTTAGCATTAACATAATATGCTTATACATTTTAACTATTTTTTAAAGTCATGTCATGGTTTTTTTTGAATAGAAGAAATATGTGACTGGTGAGTTTTTGTGGCACCAGGGATCACTCAATCAAGAATTATTATAAATTTTTTTTAAAATAAATATATTTTATATTCCTCATACTTAGTTTTAAATTATTCATTTTTAATAGCATTTCTAAACCATTTTATTGTTACTAAGTAAAGTATAGCAATCTCTTGCAGTTCTAGCGTGTGTACAGGATGTTGCCATGATGCATGTATCCTTCTTTTGCAAAATTGATCTATATTTTATACTCTTTATGCATTACTAATTCACATGTATATTGTATATCTCATAACACATGTTTCATGTTGCATATTTTTGGTTTTATTAGATAATATATTTTGCATATCCATATTGCATATCCATATTTCAAGTTTTATTTTCATTGTGTATATTGAATAATGGATATTTCAGGTTATATGTTGCATTGTCAATCTTGAATACTGGATATTGCATTTTTCATTTCACATAGACATATTTTATTCATATATTCAACCTGTTTTCAATTTTTTTTCAAGCTGTGATTAATTTGTGTTTAATCTCTTATGAATTGTATTCTCAATTTTTTTACAACTAATTTCCTAACAGTTTGATAATTGTTTCCTATAAGCCCTTCTAAAACTTCATAGCCTGCTGAGGAGAACATTCATTCAAGGAAGTTGGAATATGCTCTTCATAGATGTGTTATGCATATTCAAACTGATTAGTCGAAAATGTTGATTCATCACTAGAAAAAAAATCTGGCACCTGCTAGATGGTTCCCTAACTGACTGAATTATAGTATTTAAATTAAGACTAACACCTGCTAGAATGCACCAACATTTTTTGTACCTGGTGATGAATTATAAAATCCATATTAATTATCTCATTTCATTTTACACCTTCTGATGATCATTAAATGATTTATAATGAAAAAAATATATTCAGAAGTGTAAAATGTATTATTAATATTCTCCTTCACCCTCTTACTTTTAATATATACCAATCTTGATCATCTCCATAACAATGTGAGAAATAGTTTTGACATCATTTCATTTAACTTCTTTGATCTTTATTTTCATCATTTCAGCTATACATTGAGCTAGAAACTTCTCTTTAATAATAGCATCACCAGGATGTTTTTTGGTTGTTACAGTAATTGTTTTACCTGGAACATGATCCTGATTTAATTGAAATCTAACTCTTTTAACATTTTTCTTTTGCTTCCATTGTGACTTGAACATGGGTCCACCAGGTATTTGTGTACCAGTCATTGTAGCTACTAACAAGCTGGCTACTGAGATTTGTACCAGCCAGGGGACACCATTAATATATATGTACAAAATTCAATATTATCACAAAAAATTTAAACTTGAGCTGTTTCAGTTTATAATAGTGGAAAATTAATTGTTTCCTTTAACTAAGGATTTGCTGGATATAATTTAAATATTAAGTATTTAGGTAATATAAATTCTATATTTTGTACTATTTGAATAAAATAAAACCCTAAATTGATGAGGTATCTTGAGAGGGATAATTGGCTATTTGAAACACTAGAGATGTTGAATTAAAAATTTTCATAAAATGAATACACATACTAAGTAGCTTATGTGGATATATAATAGCTGTTTAATATTTTTGATAAGATGCATAATTATTTTTATTAATGTCACTTCACGGGTGACCTTACCAGTCTAGGTTTTAATTAAATAGTGAGCTTCATTTAAATTAATATTAATATACCATTCAATTACTTAATAAAAAAATCTACGTTTTGTGATTTCAAAATGATAGTATAATAGTATTTTAAAATATTGAGTTATGAAGTGTGAACCTGACATAAATTCTAAGATAAGGTGGACACTTAGGATTAACATTATATACATAAAACATAATGTACATATTAAATTATGTTATCTATGTTTAATTATTTGAATAAAATATAATTTTAAATTAGTGTGATTATTAGGGGGAGCCTAGTTAAATTGGATATGGTTAAGGAGTGATAAGAATGACCCTTTAGAATATAAAAGTAATTGAAGTATATCATGTTTCTTAAACAAGTAAAGGTAGAAAATAGTTTACTCTTGTTCATTTTTGACAAAGGGTATCTGATTTATTTCCAAAATGAAAATTCTTTGAAAAGCTATATATATTCTTTATAGCATACATCATATACCGATTTACACTATAATATCAATTTTTATTACACATCTTATCCAACATATTCATTATATCTTGTTCTATTATATCATTAATGATAGCTGTATCACCATCATGACACTTGATGATCTCAGGTGTCTTATTAACTTGATTTTTGCCATCAACTATGGGAATTTCATATTTCTTAATTTTTATAAATTCTTTCTGTTGAGGCTTGAACATGGGTTCAGTAGGTTGGAGTTCACCAGTCATTTGGAATATTTTCCAGTTGGCTACACAGGTTGATACCAACTTGATCTAAAATTTATATAAAGATATGCTACTGTAATGTGATGATTATAATATTTTGAGATAAACTTTTTTCTTTGAGCCTTTGTAGGCTCCATTGGTACTATTTGATTTCTTGTAGATCTAGTGTGATGATGCATACTTATTGCAAAATAATGGTGTGTCACATATTTTTTTTTCTTGAATGATGTAAAATTCTAAATTTTTGATATAATAAGGGGACCCTAAAACTTTTTAATATCTTGGTGGTAGACTTAGCATTAACATAATATGCTTATACATTTTAACTACTTTTTAAAGTCATGTCATGGTTTTTTTTGAATAGAAGAAATATGTGACTGGTGAGTTTTTGTGGCACCAGGGATCACTCAATCAAGAATTATTTTAAATTTTTTTTAAAATAAATATATTTTATATTCCTTGTCAGCCTAAATATCCTTAGGACTGAGTATTTCTTATGCTTAAAATAAGATAACCTTAATTAGATTAAGCTTATATCTTAAAAATAAGGTTAAAATAATAATATATATTATTTTATTATATATATATATATTTATTATTCTATTATATAATTTATAATAGTTTAAATAGCTTATCCATGGCCTAATAATACTTATTAAGGTGTTAATGGAGTCATAATATACTTATCTTAAGTGATATGAAGTAATTATTGACATACATAAGCTTATATGTATACATAAATCTCATATTCAGTGAAATATGCAGTATATTATGTATATTTAGGTATATAAGTGGGTTTTAGCCCCTTAATAGCCTATAACCTTTGTTTATCTGCTTATTTTAGGTCATATGGACGAAATCAGTGGACTCACAACGCCTACAGAAGCATAGACACCTATATCAGGCGCATACACCCAGTTTGGACAACTAAAATTACTTCCTTGGATGGTTATTCACGGATTTATGGGTTGGAAAGATGTTTCTGGGTTAATGTGGATGCTTGGGGATGTTATTGGGGGCTTGGACATTTTATTTGTTTCCTTTATATGCTTTTAGTTTCATTAAATCTCTTTTTGATCTTTTATTTTACCTGTTTCTTTATGGTATCCGCTTTTATCTGGGATTTCTATTTATGGTATGACTCTGTGTTATTATTAATAGTGATGGAGGGTCCTTACTGGAGGTCTGGGTGTTGAAACTGCTTGAAGTGGACGCCATGGGGAGGTGATGGGCCCTCACAGTGCTGTAATTGCCGGGGATAGCAGTGACATCATCTGGATTGAAGGTCTGTGCACTCCAGTGGATTTGGGTATAAGTAAGGAGGGATTTTGACAGTTTATTATCATCATTCAATTACTACACTTCAAATAAACATTACACTACAATTATTAACATTCAGAAATATATTATAAAGCCCTTATAAATTGATATTATCTTTATAAAAGCTATAACTATATTTTATTCTTCTATTTTCCACCACTAGCACGCATTTAAATCCAAGTATTGTGAGTTTAAATTGAGTATAACTATTCTATTAGTCTTCCCCTGAGGTTTAATCACTAAATCATTTATTAATAAGTAGTAGGACCATAAAATAACACTATTATATCATACTTATATACTAGACTGTACTGACAATTGGGGGTCTTTCCTTATATTTTACTTATTATTTAGTATAAGCCTTGGGACGTGATTTTTACCTTAGTACAACTCAAAATTAACCAAATATTTGGGTCTGCGGCATATTAGTGGGTCATCATAGCTCATTGACTGCGGAAAAGAACCCTTATAATAATTGTACTAATTTTTTATTATAAAAATTAGATATTTACAGTAGTAACTGTACCCAATATAAACCCAATTTCACTTGGTATTTGGACACCAATATAACACCCAATTAAATTGGTATTTGGCTAAAGCTTGGTGAGCTAATTATTCACCCTTATAGAGGTCTAGTTAAACTTATTATTATATTTTTAACAGATTTTTTAGAATTTTTCTTATATTTTATTTAAATAAATAAAGATATAAATTCAGGGTAAGCTCCATTGCTTTTTTATTAGTAATACAATTACTAATATCTTTTGTCTACTAATTCCACAGAATTTTTTCCTTTTGTAGACGTAAAATATTGTTATTCTGAACAATATGAGTGCTCCTCAGGATAGTGTAAGTGAACAGCCTGCTTATAATACCAGGTCTAAAGCTAATAAAAACTTTCCAGGACATCACCATGGAGGGACAACAGTACCCCCAACCAGAAAGCATGAGTGTAGAGGAAAAGGACGCCCTCTTAAAAAAGATAACTATCAAAAAGACGTCTCCTCCTCTTCAGGATCAACTGTCCCATCTGGCCAAACAGGTTCTGAAGCTAGAGGAATCAAAATCTCTCATGTTCAAAGAAGTAGAGCAGTTGCAAAACAATTGCAAGGTAGGATTTCAGCAGATGAATCAGGCAATGGCAGAATTAAAGGGAGGCCAGCCCAGTCAATCAAATCAGCAACCCCCTATCCAAGGAGGGTCCACTCACTCCCAGGAGAAAATCCTGGTAGACAAATGGAAATGGGACTGGTTTCACCAACAGTGGACAAGCCACAGTTGCAACAGGGATCCACCCCCTCATCTGACTTCCTCAGCTCACCCTTACAAGGGAAAAAAGCGCCAAAAATCAGGCCTGGCAACCATCCCTTGGTAAGTAACTTACCCTCTCAGATTAGACATAATACTGATAATTACAATATAGGTAATTCTATTGATGTTAAATCTGTACAAAAAATAGAGGAGGATTTAAGAAATTTGGGTTTTAGAGTAGATACACCTGACTTGTCTTTTATCCATAATAACAGTACTATATACAATGATAATACAGTTAATCCTCAGTTGCAACCACCTACTAGTGAGATGAGAAGTTCACAGGAGAGTGAGAGAATTGAAAAGGAGGACATGGAATATTTTAACAATAATCCAACTGTCCATAGAATTGTTTCAGCATTGTGGAATAGAATGACTGATTGTGAGGAACAGACAGTTAAGCTCACTAGTGATACAATTTCATCCTTAACATTGAACATTTCTCAATTAGCAACACGTAATAAAGAATTAGAGAAAGAACATTTGTCTCTAACTCTTAAATATGATTCATTGAGTAATAAATATAATGACCTTTCAAACAAATGTTGTGAGTTAGAAAAATTATATGAAACACACTTATTAAAAACTGAATCAAGAACAAAGTTATCTTTTGCACAGACAAATCAAAGTGTCTCTGAGCTGCTACAAAGATTAACTAAAGTTGAGATTGAA